>JAQHUG010000253.1:522707-635319 GCA_028555095.1 Dicrostonyx torquatus | reverse complement strand
CAGGAGGACCTAGTCATCTGCACCATGGTCACAGAAGTATACAGGAGAACCTAGGCATATTGAAGCACCTTTACCGAAAGAAGAATTTTTGCTTTGAGCAAGGATGAGATGCTACAACTTTGACTGTGGCATGGAGACTGCTGGTATTAATATTTGGAAAAGGGCAATCTGAAAAATGCTTCCATTTGCTACATGGGGTTTTAAAAGAAATTATTTGTATTTGGAAGAAAATGGATGAATAAATTTTATGAACAAATTACATTTTTTTAAGTTGAAAATTTGTTTAACTTTTGGCAACATAAGAAAGTATATCTAATTAAGTCTGCGTTAAGCCAAGAAGAAGGTAAATTACACATTTATATTAAAAAATCCTGTTCATGTGTCTTGAATTATAATAAAATCATCAGGGGAACGGATAACTTCTTGAAATGAAATTACTCTTTCTCTTGTCTATGATTGACTGCCATTAACAAAATATTCAAGTTTGTTACATAACACTGCTATACACACCCACTATTGTCATTTTTCCTTCCAATTTGAGAAAGAAAGGGGGTGTTTGTCTTTTTTCGTCCCAACTCTCCTTCTAGGCGCTAGGATAACTTAATATTTTAGAAATGTATTTACTGCACTTACCGCCAATAAAACTGTATTTTGTAGCCACCAGTAATATATTATTTAAAAGAGAAAGGGGTGGGGTGGGCCTAGATTGAGGTTAGTCAGGTTTTCCATGGTAATGCATTAGTTTTGTCTACCAGAGGCATACAGTCCTATCCACCACAAATAGCGCCTGCAGACAAGAGGGTTTCAGAGCAAGAATTTGGATGTGTCTTAACATAATGCCCCTTGCAAACCCAAAGGCAGGTGACCTGAATTAATCATTTACTCCCCCAACCGAAGGGGAATTTGAGATTATCTGTGTTAACAGAACGTGTGCGCATGAAGAGCCCCTGTAGGCTTACAGAACAGAATCTGAATAGAGTCACAAAGCTTTTTAATCATCGAGCTGAGAAATTGAAACCAAAGCGTGGAAGGAAGACCGGTGTAAAGACTATTTACTTGGTTAGTTCTTTGTTTATTTTACTTGTCTTAAGTCGTAAATTTTCATTTTCCCCCTATAGGAAGAGGGCAGAGTCAGAGTCCAGAAAGAGCAGCTTACCGAACAGTAAGGAGGTCCCTTCCCATCACCCAACTGACCCAGTGGAGTTGAGACGCCTTAACTTTCAAACGCCAGGTAAGTGACTCACTCTGTCTGTCACAGACTGTCATAGTCCAATTGGCATTGTCTTGAGAAATGATATATCACCAGTTCTGAACCATTTTGTCCATCCCGATCTTTTGTTTTAATATAGTTGAAGTTCACTTATATATACAATAGAGAAGAATTTAATTACTTTGTTAAATCTAAAATGAGACAGGGAAGAGAAAGATGTATAATTTGTCCTTAGCCTTTAGAAAAGTATCTATCATTTTAATGGGAATGACATGGTTTATTTATGTTCAGTGATACCGGTCTGGTTTCTCATCTTATAAAGTAAATGCATGAGTAAGTAGATGAATATGGCAATTGTTCTTCTCAGTGGGATATTTATTTCATACTTTGCTGTCTGTGTTTATGGTACCGTTAAAGAAGAATGTAGGAAGTGAAGAGAGGAAGAAAAGGAAAAGAGGGGAGATAAGCACAGAGGAGAAAAAGAAGGATGGATGGAATGAATGAACAATTTAATTTCTTTAAAAAAACTTAATTATATTAATTTTCACTCACCTATTTAAGTTTCAGGTTGTAGAGACCTTTGATTGAGATGTGAAACATATACTTATTCTTAAAGAATATTAAGTGCTTCAACTGAGGAAAAACTACTATTCTACTGAGGGATAGTTTCACAATAATATTGATTTAAGACTTTTTCTACTTCTCTTTCTTCTGACCAAACTGTTTATGTTAAGTGAATGGCAAATATCAAATGATAGAGAGAAGTAAAATCATCACACTGAGCAATCCTTTCTAAGGATCCTCCCATAGTGAGCAAAACAAAGCATTGATCTAAAAAGTATTTGGGATTAAGATTTGGTTGTAGTATTATACCCCACACTGCTGGCAGATGTCTTTGGTTTCTAATTAATGTCTGAATGCTCTACCTCCCAGTGTGATACCCTGTAGGTATTAAACTGTACATTCTCAATGAATTGCTTTGAACTGTGAGAACGCATGGCTTACTGTGTTTAGCATATTTTTATGCATGGAGATGTACACAGTGTCTACTAACTCTTCAAATGGAAGATCTGTTCCACATTTCCAAGGTGGCTACACAATCATCACAAAAATTTTGATGTAAGCGAAGTTAGGTTTCTTTACATTTGCCTTTTTGAAGGCAAACATATGCTTTCATAAGCATAAATGGCAGAACAAATGTTCATAAAACCAACAGTCTCCTGCACACACGTTGTACGTGACTGATAAATGGGGACTGTGAACTTGTCCATGATGGGTGAATATATCTGACTTGTCCTCCAGGGTCATTGCAGCCCTCAGCTTGAACCATGTTGAGTCTCCCCCATGGTGCTTTTTAAAGGCAATTTGATATAAAATAAGTTGGTATAGTAACTCTTCTTTTGCTTCATTTTAAAATGGAAGTATACTGACTACCTCATAATACAGTCAACTTTTCAATGGTGGACCCAGTGATTCACCTACTTTCTCTGTCTCCTAACTCAATCCATAGAGGACCCCCAAAGCAACATCATTGTAGGTCAAATTCTTCCCTACATCCCATTCATTATACCCAGTAATCTACTGAGAATATATTCCTCTCTGATGCTGCTGTGCACTGCTTCTGTGTGAAATAGGATCTATTCTGAAAGCAACCTTGTCCTTCTGGCAGTCATTAAATCGTAGTGCAGTGTTGAATTAAGGGATCAGATATCAAAAGAAAAGCACACGTGAGTGCACCTCTGTATTCCTGTAGCCCTACAGCAGTCCCTCAGAAAGACAAAGTATGACAGCCACTTGTCGAGGATGACTATCAGATACAGGTGATGCTGAGCAATAAAACAGCAACACCTCTTCCAAGAGACCCCATCTTCAGGCGTCTTCACCGTCTGTGGATTCTTTTCACAAATGTGTCCAACCCACAAGTTCTCTTAAGAATGCATTTTCTTAACGCATGTGGAAATGTTAAATCCACTTATGGAGAAAGTGTGCTCCCGGGCAGTGGTGGCGCAGCCAGGCAGTGGTGGCACACGCCTTTAATCCCAGCACTCAGGAGGCAGAGGCAGGCAGATCTTTGTGAGTTCGAGACCAGCCTAGTCTACAAGAGGTAGTTCCAGGACAGGCTCCAAAGCCACAGAGAAACCCTGTCTCAAAAAACAAAAAAAAAAAAAAAAAAAAAAATATAATATATTCTAACTGCCATGGGTTGCAGTTGAAGTATCATTCTTGTATCATTTAAGAATTTACTGAATTAAAAAAGCTTGCAAGAAGGTATCATTTACCTAGAGTTGTTCTTGCTACTGAATGGAGAGTGGCATATAGTGCAAAGATGTGATGAAGAAAGGAAGCATGATAAAGGAAAAGAATCATACAGGAAAGATTGGTCTGGCCCACCCAGCACAGCTTCTCATTCAGGAAGCCTTGCTTATACTTTTACTTGGAGGAATAATCCACTTAGCTTGATTTGTGTCGGAAATAAACTCTTTTCCTCGAGTTATGTAAGATGGGCTAATAGCCTAAATAATTAGCCATTTACAAACGGAACAGGCTGAAGTGCTAGTGGCAGATATCTAGAGATATGGCCATTTCTTTAGCCTCTGTGGATTTCCACCAGTGACTGTGAACTGCCCTAAAAACAGTCAAAGGATAAGAGCTAACGATGGGCCTGTTAACCAAGCAACTGTCTGTATTTTTCCTCACCTCTTATTCCAGAATCAATGTTTTTTCTCAGGTTATAAATTGAAGTGATCCTTGATTAGATTTTGTTTGTGCTATGATTCTACTTAGTTTTTATTTTAAATTTTTTGTATTTCATGATGTAAAATATGTTTTATATGTATCATACCTATTAATCTGTAATTACTTGTTCCCAAACAACATTAACAGTTGAGGATATTTGTTAATGGCATGCATAAGTGGGAAATTAATAACCCATGTCTTCAGTCCTAAAAATATGACATGCAGTGAAATAAGAAAACTGTGATTTATATACCAGGGACCTACCCCAGAACGTCCCCAGAAGAGTAGGTGATGCCACATGTGACAGACTGTTAGGAATGATAAAGGAGCAAGTAAACACTACCATGTGACATCCTGTCAGCTGTGCAGGATGGAGGGAAATGCCTTGTATAGCCCTCTGATTCTAGTCTTATTTTCTCTTTAAAAACTTCTTGTGAGTGATAGATAAGTTACATTTTATTTATTCTCATGAGAAAGTATACAGCTAAGGAGTCAGATTTTGTTTCAGTTTTGATCGATGGTCCAGTTGTCACATGACATTATTCTGTCAGTTTAACAGAGCACAGACACATTTTAATCATAAACAAATCAGAATGCTGTCCTCTGTTGCTTACCAAAGGCAAAATTTTGTGTTAGCATACTTGTAAAATTTCAGACAGGAATCTATTCCTGATGCTAAAACCCATACTTGAGCATCTGAGCAAAGCAGGAGGGCCTAGGCTCCGGGCACAGAACACAAGCTCTCTTGATTTTTAATATCCACGGCTGTGGATTTCTTAGTTAAAGTTTCAAAGCACAGAATATAGACAGGAAGCATTTGGGAGAATCTAGGCTACTTAATCCTCTAAGATAACTGCATCTCACATCAGTAGGGCCTCAGTTATTGGAGTGCTGGACTAGAGAGCTTTGTTATGGACTGGGCAGGTAAACATCTTTCCAACACAATCAGGTAATGTGAGAAGGGTGAAGGGAAACTTGGTAGAGGTTTGTTACTCTCTTCTCTCAGCAGAATAAGTTGAGCAGAATGACTGAAAGAGAAAAGAAGGGCAGTAAAGAACCATATTAAAATTATTAACTCCTAGCAAACTTTTCAAATCTTTAAGTTCTGGGAAAATGGGAAAACGATTCAATTATTTAAGAAGCTTTTAGAAGAATCCCTAGGACCACTGATAGGGCAGAGCAGGGAAGGGTTTCTCCTTCCAAACCAGACAAGCTGAGATAAAGGAAGGAAAGAAAGAGAAAGAAACAAAGAAAGGAAGGAAGGAAAGAAGGAAGAAAAAAGGAAGGGAGGGAAGAAGGGAGAGAGGGAGAAAGTAAGGGAGGGAGGAAGGGAAGGAGGGAGGGAGGACGGAAGGAAGAAAGAAAGGAAGACAGGGACGGAAGGAAGGAAGGAAGAGACAGGTATGTGTTCATATTTGTGTGTCTTCCCCCAGAGCAAAATGAGTTCCCTGTTGAGAGAAGTCTGTGTTCTGTCTAGTACATAGGAGAAGTGAAGGAAAGGGTAACTACTATTGTGGGACATAGTACCAGCCACCACCAACATGACTGCTTCTGATGCCCCTTCTCCCCCTCCTCTCACAAAGATACCCAAACAACCAAAGGAGTCTCAGATTTGAAAAGCAAAGGCCACAGCTCTAGGCTACCTTTCAGTATGGACCTGACCTTAGTGTGTTTTGCCTGAAAGAAAATATGGCTGGTAGATGATTGATGGTCTGTGAAAAACAAAAATAAGCTGAGAAGTTAATGTATCAGAGATTGTGGTGTCTGACCGTAGCCAAATAGATTGTGAAACGTCATGCAGTAGCTTCCTGGTCCATTGGTGCTACTAATCACATCAGTGCTGATGCTACCCACCTTGTATGTATATGTTTATTATTTTTAGAGTTTATTCTAAGTAAACATACACATACAACCTAACAATAAAACATTGTTTCTTGCATTTTATACTGGTAAAGCATTGCTTCATTGATTAAAAATGGTAAATTTGGGGTATAAAGGAAGATAGTTGTTCAAATCCCTCATTTTGATAAATCCTAAAATAAAATTAAAACAAGTCTGTCATTCAATTCAAGGGACATACTCTTAGAGAATATTTTATTTAAGCTATTACTACCATAGTTGAGTCAAATTATGTTGTTGCTTTTCCCTAGAAGCAATTATATCTTATGATGCACAATTCTCTTTAAGCCTTATTTATCATTAGTTTATAAAACAAATTGATAAACATATTAGAGTAGTTGTATTTATCTCATTTTAACTAGTATATAAATTATGTTCAAACTATGACTTATCTTTAAGGAGCTGAATTTCTCTCAATAGCTGCTAAGTCAGATATACTCATGGAAGGTCACTGATTTGATAAACAAATTGTCTTCCCCTTGGTTGATACCTACTAAATGTTCCCCCAAACTTCTATCATAAATTGTTTTCAGACAAATTATGGCATACTATTGAGACTCTGTAAGCACACATGTTCAGTGACAGCAAAAATCATATGCCACTATTAATACTGGCCACAAAAACTGTACTTTGCAAAGTTATAGCGTTTCAGCAAACATCTAATGTGAGGATAAAACATGTATGGAAAATAAATAAAGCAAGTGTGAGTTGAGTATTCATTATATAACATGCTAGGGAACAAAATGTTTTAGATTTGAACTTTTGCTTTATTTGATATGTAATGTTTTTCTTAGAAACAACAACATTTTTATGTATGTATGTGTGCTTATTTTAAACTGGGTATTGAAGCCAGATTTTCCTGCATGCCAGTCAAATGTTCTGCCACTGAGCCACAACGCCAGCTATTTTTTTTAAATTTGTACTTATGAACTGAGATATCTTGGGGATGAACCCCAAATGTTATTTCTGTTTCATAAATGCCATATGTAGCTGTAAAGTAGTTTAATATGATATTTTGGTATAACTGTATTTCTGCTGCCACCTACCACATGAGGTTAGATGTGGAGTTTTCCGCTTATACAACAAATCAAGGCTCAATATATTTTGAATATTGGAGGTATTAGCATTGCTGTTTTGGTATTTGAATTGCTGAGCCTCTTTTTAATAAACGTTTCTGTATGGACAATATAGTTATTTGAAGAATGCTCTAAATAAAAGGATACTGTAAGACTATTTTAAAAGCAAAATTACCTTTATATCTTTTTAGAAATGTTTTGCAAAGTTGCACTGCAGTTTTTAACATTTTGAATTTATAGTGTTAGTTCATAGTTTCAGGGAATCTGAACGTGTAGACACAAAGGGACTGGCAGTGTACACATTGCACGTGTGAGTCTGAGCACCCTTTGCCTGCCCCAACTCAGAGCCAGGCTGAATTCTAAGAGTTCTAACATGTATGAACATACCATCTTTAGATCAAGGTGGTATACGGTCATTGTGTTGCTGTCCATCTTGGTGTGCATGTCACCACCTGAGTCCAAGCCATCTGTCCCTGTCAGAATCCTTTCATTTCAATGCTCTTCTACCAGCAGGGAAATGAGTTGTGAGAGAAAAGAAGGAAACTCAGTCCAGCACTTTTAGTTATCTGGGCTGGTTAAAACTTCCTGAGTCTCCAACCAGGCCAGTTTCTTTTAGACATTTGAATACAGTTCAGTTTTAAAAAAAAAGTTCCTGGTGACAGTTTTCTTAATCCTTGTGCACAAGGAAGCTTAAAGCATGACTACATGGGAACTCTTTTGCAAAGTACATTTGACCTCTACCCTGGAGATGTGTTCTGTAGGTTAACATTCTAGCTCAGCAAGCTGTAAAGAACTTGGGACAGCTCCCTTAGGGATGCATTCTATAGATGAGAAACAAAGTTAAAACTGAAGGTCTAGAGAGGGAGAGTCTGGGGTAACCCTTCAGGAGAATTTGGGCGAGGCCTGGCCCTACAGATAGAAAAACATCAACTCGTTATTTGCAATGTCCACTTCCAGCTCCCTGGTAGTAAACAGGCATATGCATCACTTCTGTTGAAAAGATAAGCCCGAGTGCTTAAAATTCCTGGTTCTCAGAGTGTTTGTCTGTGAGCACAAGGGCCTCATTTCCTCTGCGTCCTACTTTTGTCATTCACGTTAATTCAAGAAAACGGTGGGTCAACATTGGAAATTCTGCAGTTGCTGCTTGAGAGTTGAGGAGGATTTCTAGCTGTGTGGACAACTCCCTCCTGCATCTGTCCCACATTTCCCCTCGGCACCGGAAGCACCACAGCAAAGTAGCTTCCATTCTCAGGCACCACCCACATCTGCATTCAGAACTGTGACTGGCATGGAGCTGGCCGTCATGTTTGGTATTGCTGTTCAGATAATAAAGGTATGCTTTTCTTTCCTGAAAAGCAAAAATTGGTGAACGAAAGTAGTCCTAGAAATCTGTTCCTCACAAGGGGAAAACAGTGAAGCTTCCTTTGTAAAAGCATCTATGGTACCACAGTTAGTGACCTCTGGTTACTGGCTGTATCATCCTGACTGCCTCAGCCCTTTGATTTTGCTTTCTTCTAGAAAGTCAGTTCCTGCTCAGACAGGAATCAGGCTAATGATATCAAACAGCTTAGTAGTGTTTGTGCTATTCACTACTTAGATGAACAGATACAATTCCTGGATTCTTGAGTCCTGTTGTATAAAATAAAAGCACTGGATTCCATTATCTCCGAGATGTATCTCAGCTAAAAAAAAAAAAAAAAAAAAACCAGCACAATTTTAAATTTTTGTTTCATGTTAAGAAGCCACTGTAGCTATTATCACAAATATGTACCATGTTGAAAGTAGTCATCTTTTTTTTCCCTCTAACCTGATGAAGACATCATCAGGTCTCAGTGTAGCACCATATCTGACAGATGTGTGACTTAAGTATGAACACTCTGCTCAGGGGCAATGTAAGCTTTTAAAATTTGTTTGTGTTGTGTATTTGTAGCTTTGGATCAATGAGGTCCTTGTCCTGGCACTTCCTTAGCAGTTAATAGCCATGCTTCAAGTTCTTTGCGACTAGTAATGTCTATAAAGGAATAATGCCTGCTAGTGGGGTATCACAGGAATATAAAGATATCACTACCAAAAGAGTTTATTTTTGTTCTCATGAATCATAATGTGATATTTGAGCATAAACTATAACAAGCGATTTACAAGGCTCCAGCTGTCTACATCATGAATTCCCATAGGATGAAGAACTCTTGTTAAGAACTTAAATCAGTAGTGTCTGGTTCCCACATGCAGAGGTTCTAAATTAATTAGTCTGATATGCATCCTGCATATCAGGAATTTTGAAATACCTGAGAATTAATGTAAAAATTGTTCTGAATGAATACACACACACACACACACACACACACACACACACACACACACACTTTCTGGAACATAAACATTGTGGCCAGGCTACCAGACAAAAACTGAGCAGCTACTACAGTAATATCAACTTAACCTTCTTATTATTCTTAGTGTCTAATTTTTCATCCAGAATATAGTAATCTGAATTATTTAAAATGTATTTTTAGCACTGGACAATGAACAAATTGCTTGAAAATAGTTTTGAAGTAAACCCTTTGTATTAGTTAGAATTTCTATTGCTGTGAGGAGACACCGTGCCCACAGCAAAGTCTTATAAAGAAAACCAATTAATTGGAGTTGTCTTACTGTTCAGAGCTTTAGTCTGTTAGCATCATAGCAGGAAGCACAGCTGCCCACAGGCAGGCATGGTTCTGGGGAAGTGATCGAGAGTTCTATATCAGAGTCATCAGGCAATAGGAAGAGAGAGAAACTAAGCCTGGCTTGGGCATTTGAAATCCCAAAGTCCACCTCCAGTGACACACTTCCTCCAACAAGACGACATATACTCCAATAAGGCCACACCTCCTAATGGCATTTCCATAATCATTCAAATATGAGTCTATGGGGGCATTTTTGTTCAGCTCACCACACCCTTGATGACTATTTTCTGACATGAAATAAAGAGCTTTGAGCTGGAGTAATTTTATCTCATGTTTTATGCAACACCAGACTGATGTTGATATTCAGCCTTACACATAAGCAAGACAACATCATCATATACAGTGTTTTGGCAAGCTAAAGAAAATTTACCTAAACATAAATAGCAGACAACACAAGTAAATAACAGATTTCAAGTTTACAAACAATTCTCTCCATATCTCAAAGCAATAAGTTAAAAAACCCTTTTATAGGAACCACTCCTAAAAGACTCTTGTCTACTCAGAGCCTCTATTAGTGTAGTGGAGTAGTGTTGTGAAGAAGGGAGCCACTCCAGATGTACCTTACTTTCCTAATTTGGCCTTACAGATAAAGACACTGAGATGCTCAATTACAGGTCCCTGTTCAGAAGTAACTTTATATTCTGTGTCATGGGCCTACGTTTCCTCCTTACTCCATGCCGTTCTCATAGGTTTACTTACCCCTTGGACGTGAAATGGCTATTCGGCCATTTATTCTTGTCCTAGAAATTGGGTACATAGGATGCAAACTGTCCAGTCCTAAGTAACAGTTCTTTAATGCTCTTCACAAAGAGGTAGCTCAGATTCGTTTGGATTTCTCTGTAATTAGCTTCCAGAGTAGTACTTTATGACCACATGTCAGAAGTAAATGTGTGATCACATCTTGTATTGTTTCTTATGGTCTTCTGCTGTTATACTAATACTTTTCCCATCTCCCACTGGCTTTACTTTTGCAGCTTTGAGCAGTAATTCAGTCCCCTACGCCTCCCTGATTGGCTCTGTGTCCTCCCTCTCTAGCCAAACCACCACTCAGTCCATATATGATAATAACTCTCTCCCACGATTCGCTCGAAAAGGTCTAAACATCTTTGTCTCTATTACCTTCTCTGTTAAAGCACTGCAGTGATGTCCACATCAGCCCATTCCCATGTCCGGATCAGTCTACCATCTCTGTGCTTCCGCATTTCCATTCTTTTCTCCGGGGAGTGCCTCATCTGGATGAGCTCAGGCTTAATTACTGGATTGTTGTCCCCCACCCCTGTTGCCCCACAGAATGTAAATTAGTTTGATTCTACCAGCCATGGGAAAAATTTCAGAAAGGCCTCCAAAATTTTGGTTTGAATATATAATTATATCATCAACAAAGAAAATCTCCATCTAATCAACTCATTTCTGTTGGCTCTCTACCAAGATTTTGGTTCTTATGAGTAGCCATTCACAGCCATGAATACAAAGCCACCATAGATCACAGCACTGTGCGAAGCACATAATAATTTTCTTGAAGAAGCAAAGTTGTTTTGTTTTTAAACTTAATTTACCATAACCATTGATAATTTGGCATTCCAGATCAAGGAACTTAGGGGGTGACTGTCTCTGATGACACCATTTCTAAAGCACTCCTAAGAAGTCCTGTCACATTGGTCTAATGGTCATCCTTCCAGCCTGTTACCCTCCAGAGTTACAGTGGCAGCACAGCATCACCAGAGCTTCCAGTTGGAGCTCCCCACTTCTAATTTTCTACTTCAGATGCTTCCCTGGGGGCATGTTAGTTCACTGTCTCAATCCAGCTGTAATTTGCGGCTCTTAATATCCGAGTCAGCAATTTTCTCTCATGGTGCACTTGCAAAATTCATCTCAATGAGACAAGATCAAATCATGTGAACAGAGGGGGAAAAGCATCGGAAAAACACAAGAGTCATCAAAATTAACATCAGATTATTTTTAACAAACACTGTGAAATTTATGTGTCTTCAGCTGGCTGACTGAACTAAGATGTATTTGGCCCCTCTGCTTTCTTTTCTTTTCTTTCATTATTTTTTTTTATCTATCATATGCTTATTGTCCCGAATTCATTTCACATGAGTGACAAAGATGTTTACACCTGAAGTAGCTTGTAGGTTTGCTGGGGGTTGAGGAGTGAGACCTGGGGGGGACATAATACCTCTGTGCTGTTGTGTGACCCTATGCAAATGGCCAGAAGGCTGCAACCCCAGCCTCTACAATCTGCTACTAGTGGAAACATTTTTGAAGTTCAGTTTGGTTTGGTGTCCGTGTGTTGTCAGTAGCCATTGTCAATGAGCTGTTGTGCATGTCTTTTGCTGTGTCCATATTTGCATGTGAATGTTGTCACCTGACATGTTTGTGAAATACTAAAGTGATCCTCATCTATCGCATCGTATCGTGAACCCTGCACAAGCTTGCATTATATTAGTCCTTTATAAAAGTGTATCACGCTATCCATTTCAATTTTTTAGACATATCCATTCAATTCTTTTTATTTTTATTTACACCATCATTTCCTTTGCAGGTTCAGATGATTCCGGTTACCCTGGTAACCTTCATTTTTCAAGTTAGTTTTCTTTGATTATACATAAGTCACTTTCTGTTTCCTATCAGGCTGCTCCTCCTCCCCCTTCAGGCCTTCTTCACTATCTGTTCCTTGGTTGACTTTACACCATTTAATTCCACACAATTTCCATTTCACACAGTGCAGGAGAAGGAGTCTGAGATGACATAACAGTAATTACTCAAAGCAGAAGTTGACATCAGGCCCGACTTTCAGTCCCCCCCCCCCCACCGCTAGCTAACTCATTGATTCATAGCGCAATTAACCCTTTCTTCCACACTAGGAATGCTAGTTTGGGCAATATGCTTGGTGAATTTCCTACTTGGTGCCAAAATCCTCCCTTTAAAGCATGTCCTGCTTTGAGTAACCAGACTATCTGCCTGCCTCTTCACATACGACATCTTTACTACTCACATGTTCTCAGGCCATTTCTAACTGCAGCATTTAGTGTGTTTCGGAAGTGTTAGCATCATGTGGTTTTATTCAAATGTGTTTCCTCTTCATTTTTAATAGGTATGGCTAGCCATCCTCCAATCCCTATCTTGGAACTTGCAGATCATATTGAGAGGTTGAAAGCAAATGACAACCTGAAGTTTTCCCAGGAATATGAGGTAATACATATCTCCTTTACGTGGCAGAACTTCCAATGACTGCATGCCTTTGTCTTTGTCTATAAAGTTAGCATCAGTACTTTTTATTGAAATAGAACTCCAAATCAGATACAATTTGTATAAATAAACAAATCATTGTAGTAGCTGTATTTTATAGGTACTGTTTCTATTTTTTCAGTGTAAATTGAGTGATATTTGTCTTTTTTTTAATTTTTGGAAAATAAGTCCATAAAATATTCTGACTCAGTAAACTTCCAATAGTGTTCCAAATAGGTGTAAATTAATTTATTCATCATAGGAATCTTTGCTGAGGAACAGTGATGCACACTTTTAATCCCTGCACTCGGGAGGCAGAGGCAGGAGTTTGAGGCCAGCTTGGTCTACAAAGCATGTCCCAGGACAGCCAGGGATTACACACAGAGAAACTCTGTTTTGGAAAACAAAAGAAGGAAGGAAGGAAGGAAGAAAGAAAGAAAGAAAGAAAGAAAGAAAGAAAGAAAGAAAGAAAGAAAAAAAGAAAAGTTTTGTGAAAAAGTTAACATGTATCATATCATCAGGAATAAGTAGCCCTTTTTATTTGGCTTATTTATTCTATGCGCATGTGTTACATATGAGTGTGCATATGTGGAAGTCTGAAGACAAGTTCCAGGAGTCAGTTCTCCCATTCTCCATGGGATTCTGGGAATCTAGGCTTTTTTCCTGCTGAGCCATCCTGCTGGACCCATAAGTATGAGATTTCTGAATAAAATGTTTCCTATGGCCTGAAAACTCTATACGTATTGGATCATCAGCCACTGTGGAAAAGAATGCTAGTGCCAAGATCATCAGAAATGTGCCTGCTTCCAAACTAACTGGTATCGTAAAATCCCAGAGCCCTTAAAGATTCTATGTGGATTTTTGTTTGGTGACGTGTGTGTGTGTGTGTGTGTGTGTGTGTGTGTGTGTGTGTGCTTGGATACTGTGACTGTGACATTTTTAAGCAATATGTTGTAAACCTGGCCATTTTTAGTGTTCCATAGCAGCAAGGGTTCATGGAGAAACCTGTTCATGTGTAACTACTAAATGAGCATCAATGTTCTTGTTTTTTTATGTGTTGCAGCACAAGATTTAAATATATCACAAAAAATCTTCTAATTGTTACAAACAACAGATTGAGAGCTTCTATCAGGAGAGATTTCAGGGACTGGCTTACTGGAAGTCTTAACCATGGCTCTTCCTCATACGTTTCTTTGTCATTGCTGCATCAGGTTCCAAGGCAGTTGTTCAAGATGGTCTTTCTCTACCATGTCTAAAAGTCTGTCCTACCACATGCAGTGAGGAATCTCTACATCTACCATAGAGGGGTCAGAGAGATCATGAATCTCAGGCGTGCCATATCTGAGAATGTGAAGCAGAAGGCCCAAGGCAATTTACCGACATAGCCTTCCTATAGTTTCCAGCTCTCTTTCCCTCTCCTTCTTTCTCACTTTTACTTATTTCTGTATCTTCCTTTCTTTTTAGTCACCCCCACCCACTGCCCAGAATTGGTGATTGAATCCAGGGCTGAATGCAAATTAGAGACTGCTCTCACACTGAGCAACAGAGTAGATATTTACTTTTTATTTTGAGACGGGATCTCATTAAGTTTCTCAAGGTATCCTCAAACTTAGCATCATCCTATCCACTTCCTGAGTAGCTGAGACCATAAACCTGGGCTCCCTCATTTTATTCTGGATAGGCAAATCACCTGAACTGGTGTCTGCTGCTATTCTCTCGCCTTCCCCCGTTGGCATATTCTAACATTCTTGTACTATTTGATAGAACACAGAGCTGGATTTTTTTTCTTTCCGGTGGGCTCGTAGTTTCTTTTTTCTTCTTCAAGCATTCTGGGAAATTAATACTGCACCAAGTCTTGTCTTATTTTCTCAAAGCCCTGCTTCTCTAAAGTATAGCCCGTCTTGTTAAACCTTTAATATACCTACAGTATCTCATTTCCAGCTTGAGGATAAAAATTGTGCCAATGAGAAGGAAAAAAATATGTAGAGTAAATCCTGGGTCAAAAGAAACTCTTAAATTAAGGGTCAGTTTTCACCAACCAGAATCTTCACTGTTCTTTATTGTTAAAAGTGTTAAGTATTTATTGATTTTCTGTATTTTCTTCATGATCCTAATTCAATTCTTTATTTGTAATGATGTAATAGACCACAAACATTAAAAAATATAATCTTTCAGTTGATTGATAAGCCAACACTTGACTTACTTCCAAGAAAATTCAAACCTCTTCAGCAAATGGACTTGTATCCGTTGAATAAAATAGCTGGTCTCGCTTAAATATAGAAAGTCTCAAGAAATGTTCCATGCCAAGCTAATCTAATGATCATTTAGATCAGAAGCACTTCATATAAGTAGCCATGAACCGTGTGCTGGCATTACTGCCATTAGCAGCTCCCCGAGTCACCTCAGCCATTGACATGATAGTGCACACAGACTTCACCACTCATCAGTAAGATGATCTGGGATTAAAGCTCCCTGGGCCGGAATTGACTGGACTTTTTCTTCACAGCCATGAAGGAGATAGTTAAGTGGTGTCCTCATCTGTGGTAATAAGAATAAAGCCTTTGTATAATAATATCAGAGCTACACTTTGCGAAATTATTTTCTTATTAGATAGCATATAAATTTAAATATATTTTAAACTGACTTTCAGCAAGAAAAGCTTGTTACTTTCAAGCACCTCACTATTTTTACTCAATCACTGTGGATTAAGGTTTACTGAAACTGCTTAAGCTGATTAAAACAAAAATTTGTCACCCTAATTTGAAACAAACAAAGGTTAAAAGCGTGAAAGTTGTTTATAGTGGTCCTGAGGACACGAGTCAAATTACACATCAAGCCTCATCAGTGAAGTCAATGACAGAAGAAAGTGTAGCCTGGAAATATCTGAATACAAGGTTATGTCATGTTAAATGCTATAGGTCGTCAATGCTTTAAGTTTTCATACTCTTATATAAGAATAAAAAGTAACTGAAATATGAGTAATCTCAATGTTAATATATCATCTATCATGTACTGAATAAAGTCTACTCTCAGAATTAATTGATTAGACTTACAAACATATAGAACTAAAAACAAGTGCAGGTTTTGCCCAGGAGAATGGCATTATTTGGATTATTTGTAAGTCTAGTTTATTTTGAGCCCAGATACGATACCTAGAAGCTGGCAAGTAGAACATGTCAATAATCATAGCCTGTGGGATGTATATAATCATAATATAGTTAAGCCTACCCTGGTCTATGTATAATAAGTCTCTGTCCTCAAAAAAATAAAAATAATTTTTTATCGTGGATTACACCTTAAATACTCAGTGACTCATTTAGGAAACCTCTGTAGCCATAGTTCTCTATTTTAAAAATAGCACTTAGGAGAACATGGGTGAAAGTTCTAGGAAGCCCTCATTTTGAAAGATTG
This sequence comes from Dicrostonyx torquatus, assembly GCA_028555095.1. Lineage (NCBI taxonomy): Eukaryota > Metazoa > Chordata > Mammalia > Rodentia > Cricetidae > Dicrostonyx > Dicrostonyx torquatus. Next base: position 619,033 of record JAQHUG010000253.1, on the reverse strand, counting down.
TTATGTGTCAGAATAGTTGGTGGTTTTCCTGAGACATGTTGATGGTATATTTATTTTATCTAGAGAGAGCTTGTCTATCCCCAATGGTAAATACTATATTTCTCCAGAGAAGAGACAAACATTGTCTGTCATCAAAGCAGTGACCACAAAAGAAAATATTTTCATTTTTCCTATAACAAAGTTCTTAGTATATTTGACCATGCCATGGTACATTCACAGACACAAAACTATCCTCAATAAACCACTGCTTCTTGCATGTCTGTGTGTGAGTATGTGTGTGTAGGCATGTGTGTGTGTGTTTGTGTTCTACTTTTGAATCTGTTGGATTTTTCGAGGGATTAACATTTCTATTTCCCTGAGGAAATAAAACAGTAGATAACAAAAAATTGTTCTTTTTAACTCCTTTTTGCAGCATAGAAAATTGAAACATTGGCTAAGAGTCTGTTGTTGTTGTTACTTTTTTAATTTTAAACAAATTGTGGTCACTTATATAGTGGAATGAAAATTGAATAGTTTCATGAACAAAAAAAAAGGAGAGTGCAAATGTTTTTCTCACTGGTATTGATGATTCAAGTTGAGGAAGATGAATATCTAAACTTACTAGTCAATGTGTGATTCTCCTGAAGCTGAAGAATTGCGAGGCAGGATCCCTTCCTACTCTCATAGAATATAATACATCTACCTCTCAAGTTGGGTCTTGATCTCTCTCCCTGCCACTTAGGGTATTCTGTTTATTGAGCCAACAGTAGAACTAATACTGTGAGTAGGAAACTGCACAGGCCTTGGTGTCAGATTATCACAATTTGGACCTTGGCTTCGGTAGCATGAAAATAAGCCTTGTACATATTGACGCTCAGTCATGTTCCCAAGTGTTGCATGTTTCATTACATGTAAATAGTTTCAATGTTAAGATACCACATAGTTTATAGACCACTGAGAAAGAAGCCTTAATTCAATAATTATAATTTTGTCACATGCTATAAGATGCCAGTCAATCAGAAATGTAACAATATTGAAAAAAAATCTGTGTCTTAAAAGCAGTGAAACTTTGGCCTCTTTCTGTTCCTGGCCAAACCCCTATGGCTTTGCTGGATCCAGTAAAACATGATATAATAAGGAAGAATAAAGAAATCTCCATAGCTTAAGCCAGCACCATTAGCTGTTACTGTTTGCTTTCCTACATTTCAGAGTCATGCTGTGTTCAGACTCTTCTAGTCAAGTGTCAAGGTGTCTCAGCATGTCGTTGGCCACATGGTGACAAGCTTGCCATTGGGCATACAGCAAAGGATTAGCCAAAATGTATGCCTGGATCAATTTTGAAGTAAACCTTCAGTTCACACCAAACACGTACACACACACACAGACACACACACACACACACACACACACACACACACACACACACACACACACACACACCCCTCTTTCTTGTGATCAGAATTGCTATAACCAACAACAGGAGCCCATAGAACAAAGACTGTCTTGTGTAAAAAGAACTGCTTTCCCAATCTACATCTCCACCTGGTCATCAGCAGCACAGCCTTATTTTCAGAACCTTTTCTTCCAGAAAATAGACTGTTATTATCTTTAGATCACACAGAAGTAAGTACATTTTAATGCAGGCCCTTTAGATTTAACTCAAAGGTGCCTATTGATTAAACCCCCTATGTGGCCAAGGAAGATAGGCAAGAAAAAATGGACCTGACAGTTGGCCATCTGAGAAGATGCTAGCTTTGGTCCATAGTTTAAAAACAACCTCACCAACCAAGATGTAACAGAACAGAGAATCCCTTCCCAGCTGGCTGTCATTCTTATCTTGTAAACAAATGTAGCAGGACACAAAGACACAGTGGCTCATCTTAGAAGCACTGGCCAAAATCAGAGTGTTGATCTGTGCTGAGTCTTTCATTCCTGCTGAACTCATGCAGATATTAAGAACTCAGAAGGCAGCCAGTTTACCAAACTTCAGAGCTCTTTTCTATTTAGACTTTTCAAGTTGTTATTCCTAAACTCACTTTAAAAAAAATTCATTGTTTTCTTATTTTCTTAGCAGCATCAAACTCAGTGTCTTCTAAGCCCTGCAGTTTAGTGTTTACTTCTGTGAGCCCTACTCACCCCAGGGAACCTTCACATCACATAGGTATAGTTGTCCGGTTTGCAGACCTTGCTCTAATATAACTTCTCCTTTGCTGACGGTCCTTTGACCACTGCTGGACATGCCCTGGAGTGGCTTCCTACTTGCTCTCTTGTGGTGCCCACGGCTCTTGGGAAACAATTAATCCTAACATGTCTGTAGTTCCCAAGGAATCTTTAACTTTAAGAGAGATCTACTGAAAGGATTGGGAAAGGTAGCATTTTTAAGTTTTATTGTGGTTTTTTTGTGTGTGTAAATGAGGATTGGGAGCAGCAAGAGAACAACCAGCTATAGAAAAGAGGTGTTGGAGTCCAAAAGCTAGGCATCTTTTCTGTCATCCAGTTACGAGCTGTGTTGTTTAAATCCAGAACAGATGACTTTGCTTTGCCTTGGCTGCCTCTTATTTGAAATGAGATTATTGCTTGTCCTCATTAGGATGTAATTAAGACAAACTGTGGTGGCACCTGGCCTCTCCTGCTCTGTTTTCAGGGCAGAAGTGGTCCTTGATCCTGGGAGTTCAGCACACTTGGCCAACATGTCAGCTACTCTGATTTTCCCCCCACAAGTTATTTTACACTTTATCATATCTCCTTTTGGATTTTCTGAAAGGGAGCTCCATGGAATCAATTAGGCAAAGGGAAGGGGTAAAGAGGATGGAGAGTAACTAAGATGTCCTTAGAGTTCTTTGCATATTTAATGTCTGCCTTCAAATAAAGAAGAGATCTATCTATATTAAAGTATCCACAAAATCTAGAATGTAATTCATGTTTACTGATTTGTCAAAGGCTATCCTAGTGTCTTTGCTGTTGTCTATGCTCCTAGGGAATAATTCCAGATCTCAAATGTTTCTTTGTTTTATTTGGAATAAGAAGACTGTTTGAATAGCTTCTGTTATTTTACAAACATTTAATGCTGAAAACAAAGGTCAAGAAGTGGTCTTATCTGAGATGAATCCCTAGTCTCTAAGAAATCATGAATATCTATAACTGAAAAGGATAGTGGGAGTGAGGTGGGCATGGAGAGACGATTATTGCAGTTGTAAGACTCCAGGTTAAGAGAGATGTGCATACAAATATACAAGATGGAGCAAGGAATGACTTCCCTGGGGACTCTGGGCTATGATGTGTCTGCAAGTGCCATAGCATAGTCATGTTGCTGCGAGGTGCCATGGATGGCACAATCCATAGAGGTCACCATACCAAGATAGTCAGCACTGAGTATCCCAAAAGTATTTCAAGTCATGAAAACTACTTTCCACTCTTAAGCATAAAACAAGCTGAAAACACTATCTGAAGGACCCAATCAATGCATCTGTATTTCTATTTCCCCAGACCCCAGCTTTGTGGGAGAATTTTAGTAATGCTGCATTGAGAAGCTACAGTGAAGGAGTCTGTCATCAAAATCACCAGGATACCATTGCTTACCTGTGTATTTATTTTCAAATTTAGAAGTGACAGTGGGAAGGTTCATTCTCATTGTTTTGTTATGTTTGGCTAACTCTAAGCTGTGGCTGAACATAGGATCATGTTTGGGAGGTATATAGAAAATTAAAGACAAGGATCTGAGCTCTGAGACTTTGCCAGAATTTATAGATTTGGCTTTGTCTTGTTTTGTAATCATCACAAGAACAGCAGTTGAAGTATTCATACACACAACATAATCAAAACTTAATTATTTCTCACTTGCTCAGTGTTAAATCAGACATTCATCAGATGAGGTTCTGTCCAGAGGCTTATGATACTTAGTTCATTCTTCCTTCCCTGTTCCTTCTTTCTTTCTGTTCTTGCCAACTTGAGTAATTTTCATGTTATCCTCTTCATTTTAAACTGTATAAGACTGATATCATAATAACATCTAGCCTCTCTACAGAGCTCCACAAGTAGATAGTACTCATGTGCCTAGCCATCTTGAAAATACATTCTACATAACAACACCCTCTCTTCATCCTGGAAGGTTCTGTTAGTATAGCATGTTACAGAAGAGGGCTCTGAGCACAGGGAAGTGAGGTAACTTGCCAATAGTCACAACACTATTACTATGACTAGCTAGAATTAAACCATAAACCACCGGGTCTGGTGTCTGGGTCACATTGTAACCATAACAAACCATTGCTTCAGCTCATTCATTACAGAAATTTTCACTCTGCCCATTTCTTTACTATAGTTTAAGCCCACTTCTCTAAGGGTGGTGCCATGGCCGGAGATTAAATTCTTTTGAACAGGAGGATTTTTTTCTTAATGGGCCTTTATTGCTACTTTAACAAAGTTCAAGGCTAGCCAACACTGCATAACCCTGCATCAGAACCCCTTCCCTCCAAAATCAAATTAAGAAACAAACAAAACCAGTAAAACCCACCACATTCCACCCAAACTCAACAAGTCTTCTGTAGCCACATATAATCATTGTGAATGTTACTAAATCTTTCCCACTAGGAAAGGAGAGGAATAGAGAAGATTGCTTGAGGGACTCTCAGATGGGGTGGGTAGCACGGAAGTGTTTCTCAACCTGACATTTCAGTGGTTGATTGAATCGACTGGCCTCTGGATCCTAAAGATAAAAACATTTACCTATCAACAGCCTCCTTTCCACAAATGACAAATCATAACCCAGCATCATTTATATAAGATCTAGGATTAAAGAGTATCTTGTTCATTCTAATAAATAGTCACATAATACCACTGAAATAATAGTATGCAACTCCTCCTCCTAAGATTTTAAAAACATTCGCCTGTTCAAAATCCCCCTTTTTATTTCAGTAACTTAACTTTAGGAAACTCCCAGTAATTGGAAAAAATTCTGACCAATTTTGATGGTAGAGCATACTAACTGGGTTTTTTTGCACATTTCTTTCCTAAGGTTCTTTGGTAGTAGTTATGTTTGCTCTAACTCCAGCTTTTATGTCTATGAAAGCACGTCAGGTAGTACATAAGGAGCTGACGGAAGGACAAAGCCCCAGTCACACACCATTCAGCTGGGATGCCTTTAAGTCTGCCTTCCCTCATCCTGTATTTAGTTTCTGTAATTAATACAGCATAAGATATAAGTGGATGTTACAGAGATCAGTTTGCCCTTTTGGTTTCCCATTGTGGAGTGCCCCTCCCTCGAAGGCTCTGTCTGTTCCACACTGTCTCTACCCAGAGAGCAGAAATGCCGCACTGACTGAGGAAGTGTAATTAGTCTAGTTAATGAGCGGTGACATGCTGCCTCCCTTTGAATTCAGAGAAGCTAGGGTGCTGTCTCTGGGAAGGTGGGGATTTAACCCCCTCTCCAAGTAATTAATTGATGTCCTTGTCATCAGGGGAATAAAAATTTCACCCTAATTGTTGGTAATGGTGGATGTTACTGTGCAAGGAGGCATTGATTTCCTTGTGTCTTTCTTTTCCATTCTTGCAATATTGATCCTGTCACAGCTCAGAAGTTCTCCTATTATCTTCAAAATAAATAAATAAATAAAGCTGGCTACCTAGAGGCTGTAATTCAGGGGCACATACGTTCTACTGTTGAGATGCGGTTGAGGGTTCTAGTGTCTTTTAATCTAGTCTGCTTCTGTCACTTTGCTGGAGGGGTGACATTTCAGCTGCTTTTAGTGATGTTGCTGAGGTAATTCGGGAACTTTCATGTATTATATGACAGATGATGTTTTCTAAGTGTACTCTTTTGATAAAGGAAGGAAAATATTTCTGGGGAAAGTGCAAAATATTATAGTAGATCTTAAGGTCATACAAATTTGTCTTCTGTATGAGAATTCAGGTTGGAAACTGAATAGGAAATGGCCTTTCATCAAAAAAATCTTATGAAAAAAACTTACATAACAAGTGATTTTTAACTTTTAAAATATTTATTAAAAATATATGCATATTTATATTTTTAATGATTCTGTGCACCACATGCAAGCAATTGTCCACAGAGGTCAGAAGAGTACATTGGATACCCTAGGTTGATTATGAGCCATGCTGTGGGTTCTGGAAACTGAACCCGGATTTTCTAAAGAAGCAACAAGTACTTTTAACTGCTGATGCGTTTCTACAGCTCCAAAGTAGGTGATTTTTATTAGTAGAAAGGAACACACATCAGTAAAGTTGTAAGCCAAATAAGGAATTGATGTGATGCATGTTATGTGCTCCTGTTTTGTTTTGTGACAAGGTGTTACTTTGTACCCCAAGCTGCCCTTGAACTAATGGTTCTCAAAGCTATTGGATAGAGAAGCCCATCTCTTGCTCCCTCTTGTTAGCTGTCACCAGAAGCTTCAGTAATTTTCTCCAGCTTTGTCATTAGAATATTTGGATGACAAGAACACTTTGTTTCCCTAAGACTTTATCTGCCCTTGGTATCATTTGTTCTTGAAAGAGGTATAGCCTTTTTGTGTGTGATTTATAATTATTGCCACAGCGACTAGCTACAATGCCACAGCGCAAGGACTAGAATTTTTGTTAGAAATAGACCAAGATTGTGATATAAAGCTGCTCATTCTTTTCATGTATCACACAAACCAAGGAAGATCAATGTAAAAATTATTAGGTATTTTTGTAAATAATTGTAAGAACACTATTACCAGCCTTGCTAGCGACCTCTGTGCTTTGCGGGTTTAGCATCCCAGCCGCTCTCCTACAGCAAGACCTACTGACTTCTTCATATTTGCTGGCACTTTGCTAGACTAGAGAGTAGAAGATGAATAATGTACACAAGGCCTTGAATTCAGCATCTAACAGCCTGTGCAGGGGTTTTTTGTTTTGTTTTGTTTTGTTCTGTTATTGATTTTTTTTTTTAGAAGAAACTTTAGTTCTGCTACAGTTTTGTTAGGTTTCAAACACCATGTAGCTGTGAGTTTTACTTTGCTGTAATTAAACGTGGATTCTGTTTATTATATTTCCTATGTTCACGGAAAGGATGATAGGTTTGCTTTGTTTTGTTTTGTTTTTCTCTTTCCCGGCATTCAGGAAGCTCAGAGGTTTAGTGCCGTTAAAGCAGGAGCAAAGGTCTCAGAACTGTTCTTCAAAGTCTGGAGTCGCTCATTCCATGCACAGAAAAATCAGTACTTCCGACTCCTGTGCTTTCGGAGCCGTCTCAGAGAAATTCATTTCCCCCCTCGTGCTCTGTTACTTGAGTGTATGTAAAATGAGATTAGGGAACAACATTTGTTCTTTATTACGTTTCCCTGGCAGAACTGCTTAATGTTTCTGTAGGCTGTGGGAGCGGTTAAGAAGCACGGCATTGGAGGCTACAATTTCAACCAAATTCCCCCAGCTGGAGAAAATTCAGGGCTGTAGAGAGAAATGTGGGCACTGCCATGGTATCATATAGATCTTCTCATGTTCTGCTCACTCTCTAAATCCCTGATTGAGCTGCTCTCCTTGTGTTTAATATCTGTCTTGGAAAAGGAGGCTTTGTCTTTCAGAGCATACCATTTATATTCATTTCTTTGTCCATATTGCTATTTTTAAGAATGGTTTGCCTCCTTGTATTTTGTTTGCTATCCTGTTCTATTTTCAAAATGTATCTTTTACTTAGAGTTAGCCATAATCAGCCCAATAGAAGCAGACTATCTCCTCTCTAAAATATCCGTTTAAAAGCAATATATGTTTGAAATAAAGTCAGATATTTTCCGTAATAAAGTTCTCATTTGCTTTTAATTATTGATATGCTAATAGCAATTTTTATTTTGTGAAAGGAATCCATTTTACATTGACATTAAGAATGATTAAACAGAAATAGATAAATTTCCTAAGAAGTTTATGATTTTTCAGATATGTCCAATGTCGGATCTGAAAAGAAGTATTTTTAATCTTTTAGCATATTCACGGCCTTGTTTAGTTTGTCAAATCTGAGGCAAGTTTAGCCAATGAATCAATAATTGATGTTGAAAATTTGATAGCTGTCATAATGAATGGGGAAATATTCTGAAGCCTCTCCCACTCCTTCCACCAGGCTCACCTTATTTAACTACATTTTATGACCTGATGTACGAAAATCACATAGGTTTATGGGTATTTTATTTTTTGCTACACTGCGGTAGCGATTTCACAGATGGCAGAGACATTTTGTGGGCTGTATTTCTATGTAGGACCTTATCATGGAATTGAAGGATTACAGACCAGTCTAATGAGAAACTTTCTACTGGCTCCTGCCAGGACTCCGGAACCAAGCACAGGATGCTATCATTTTGAAGTCAGTCAGGACTCCATGGAGTATTCCAGACCAGTTTGGACTCTAGTGTGAAGCACTCCCTTACATACACACACACAAAGGATAAGTTAGAATGATAAATTTCAGCACGTTTTAGAAAACAGTTATTAGACTGTATTTAGTTCATTGCCACCAGGAAGTACTTTAATGTTGGATGTTAGATAACATGAGCAAATGCTTGAGAATCTGCTCAACTCAAAAGCAGACTGGGAATGTGGGATGGGTGCAATCCCTTTAAGAAAACGAAGATTTACAGAAACAGAAATGCTTAGAAAATTTTATCTAGGCAAGGAGTATTCCATTGTAGAGTCAGAATTGAGAGGATCTCACATGGAGAGTGAAAAACAATCAAGTATTGAAATGTAGGATTACTCATCATGCCTGATTTTGACTGTCGCGGTTAATAGTGAGTGGAATGCACCATGAAGAGCACAGCATGGCAGTCACTGACTTTGAAGAACCTTACCTGAGTATAAGTACTCTGATGCTATCAAACAAGGATGATCGAAAATGCATCCCTCTGAAGAATTTGCCAAACCTTTTCAGAGAAGCCTGCTTCAGTGGCCACATTCTTTTATCTGTGTTTAAGTTTCAGGTGCTGCTCCTATGTCTTCTTTGCACACATAAATGCACCTGTTGTAGGGTTTTGTTTACTTAATGTACACTGCACTCTCTGGTGGAAACCTGTTTCACTGGCAACTTACATTTGGAGTGTGTGGACATCCCTTCCACAATAGTGTACAGAAACCCCATATAGGGACTAGAATACAAGATAATAACTGCCATAATTTCTTTGTATTCTGATTCATTAAACTATGGCTATAAGGAGCAATCCAGTTCGTTGTTAATGACAGATTTATTGAAGGCCAGCTTTCAGCAGGCTTGTACCAGAAATCCTTTTAAAGTGCTATCCATTAAACCATTAAACTGGTCATTAAAGCCGTTCCTGCAGACTGTTACTCGTGAGTTATTGGTCTCGCCATTCTCAGTGATCTCTCCTGTGCTCCATTATTCCTCTTCCGTTCCAAGGTGCGTCTGTACATCAGCTTCTGTCCTTTGCTCAGAATTTCCGGTGCGTATGAGAAGCAGAAGACATGAGGGATGCTCTGCTGTGTGGGTAGAAATGTATCTTTTTGTTCTTAATTATACAGGGTAAAGATCTTGTGGGTTTTTTTTTCATTTGATTTAAAGAAAAAAATACTAAAAATCTCAGCATGTGGAAAGCTGTAGTTTTGTCTTTCTTTACCACAGAATTTTTGGAAATAAAATGACCGTGGTATAAAGATATCATTAGACCAAAACTGGCAGAGACATCTGGAGTTAATCTATTTTCCTTACTGTCCACAGTTTTGAAATAAGAGATTAAGATTTATGATAGCAAATTTATAATTTATGTAAATGTTAAAGGGTCTTCATTAAGACTTCAGACTTCAAAGCCAGAACTCCCAGTGTGACTCAAGGAAAATGGCATCAGGGGCCAAGCCTATATTTCATTATCAGCAATGGAAAGCAATACCTATTTCTTTCTTTTATTAATTATTAGATGCAGGTATAATGATGAACGTAGATGGACTCATTTGTCCTCACCCTCAAACTAAGAATTTAAACTTCTTTTGTGAATTTGGAGGGTTGAGCTAGTCCTCTGCTGATTTTATGGAGCTCCTTCTTGATGGTAATTTCACACAGTATGTTTTCTTCCTAGACCACAATGTCCAAGTGACAAATCTGCTATGGATTGTACAAAATACAATCCCAAGTATTGAATTCTAAAATCTACTGGCTCTGTCTCCAACGAGACTAAGGAAATCAAATGTCTGGTTTTTGTAAAGTGTCCTAAAATTCACTTTTCTTCTCATTTTGAAAAGCTCTGGGTTGCTTCCAATTTAGAAACTAAAGAATTCGGTTATACCATAAGGAAAATAATTAAAGTATGAATGCCCTCACCCCAGTAATGGCTATTGTTGTCATTGGTATGTATCTAGTGAAATATATGTATAAATTTTAACCAAAATACAGTGTTTTCCATCTTTTGAACCTCTAGTGGGAAAGTATGTTTGTATCAGTAAAAAAAATAGCAGAATCATTGCCTACATGTTTGTCCTAGCATGTCCACAGTACAGCCTTTGGAAACTTTGTGCGTGTGCCTGGCTCAGTGTTTGAAGAAGATACACAGTAGGAAAAATATTCGTCAAAAAGTGAAAGGAATTAACTCTAAGCCGGATCTTCAGACCAAGAAACAGCATGGATGAGGTCATATTCCTCTAAAACTTGACTCTTTCTATAAACATAAAAACTGGAGTCTGAGAACATTACCTTACACAGTTGGTTACATGATTCCAATGTCTACCCAGATGCCCGTGGTCACCTTCCTTGTGACTATCCATCTTCTATATGTCTATGATTTCCAGGTTTCTTTTCAATCCATTAGCATTTGTTTAGACATGTTGATGCCTGCAGTTTTTAAGAGACAATTTCCAAGACTCACATAGTAGAAGGAGAGTTGTTCTTAGGCCTTTACACATACTCCGTATTATGTGCCCACCACACACATAAACACATGCACATGTATACAAATAAGTAAGTGTGTAAAATAAGGAAGGAAAAGTAGTAATGGCAGCAGGCTGAACTTTTGACTTTATGAGAAACAGACAAGAAGTTTGCTAAAACATATGCTGTCTGTTCTTTCTGCATTCCTTTCTGTGATGAGGTCTCAGAGGTACATTGAGGGAAAGTGAAACACTGAGCTAAGCCAGCCTCTTTCTCTGGTTCTGAATAAAATGCACCATTGCTATACTCCAGTGTTAAGTAAGTTGAGATGGGTACTGGAGGAATAAAAGTACTTAAGTACTTTCTCCTTGTCTACTGCCCACTTGTCCATGTGACCGGGTTGTTAGTAGATTCGGTATTCAACTAAGCAGGCTATCTGTGTCATTACACATGGAGGCACACGAACACAGGTTTGAGTGTGATGCTATCAAACTTGAGTATGAGAAAGTCAGGGATGACTCTAACCTGCAGTGATCATGTAATTTGGTACTTGAATTGATGTTTTTGAGAATGAAAGCTGGCTGATCCCATTAATAATTGTACCAGGGATACAGATGTAAACAGGATATATAATCTGAACTCAGCCATATTTGTTCTATCTGATCAGAACCTGGAGATTCTCTTCACAGCTCCTAGCATTCTGACCTTTACAAAATTCCTTTATGTTAGAATGATACATATTTCAATACAGAAGATTTGGACTAAGTAGAAACTAGATAATAGCTACTTTCATGAGTCTAATAGTGAGGAAAATAAGTGCAAAGTTTGGCTGTCCAGTTGCAGAGGTGAGCTCAGAGTAGGTTTCAAATGTGCTCTGAACAATTTCCAACTGATAATCACTTGCAAATGGAAATTTGGTTTTATCCAAGAGAGTTTTACTGAAAAACCAAACCCCTCTTAATGGTAGGTTGTATACCCAGGAGTCTATGGCCAGCAGAAAAGGATTCAACAGCATCTCTGGAGGTTCCTGTCTTAAAATATCATGTCAGGACTTCTCTTCTTCTTTCCCCTCCTCTTCTATTTTTAATATTTTTTAATCTTATTTCTGATTGCTTTTTTTGTTAAATTCCAATGTGTTAGGTTTTTATCATATTATATCTTATCTCATATTATATTTATTATATTATTCTCCCTCAGAAACCTGTTTGTTTTCTAATCAGAGACAGAAATGGGTGGATCTGTAGGAGTAGAGGGAGGGGAAACCGTAATCAGAATATATCATGGAAGAAAAAAAAAGGAATCTGTTTTCAATAAAAGGAAAAAAATAAATAGTTCTTAGAAAAGCAATTGTAGGCAAATGTGGCAATAGATTTCAGTTTATTTTAACTGGGTTTACACCCACTGTTCTTTCCCGATACCTGCTTATTACCATTGCACCATAAGAGAGAAACTGATTGATCTTTATCTCTTTGTGTTCTTCATCCTGCCTGGTAATTTTTATGTATTCATTTTAAAATGTATATTTTAAAATCCACTGTGTAGGAAACATGGAGTTACAACATTAGATAAACCTCAAACCCAATCACAGTATTCTCTATTGATTCCAGTTTTTCAAAAATGTTAAAAAGAAATATAACCAATGCAATTTCAACCATAATATTTTATTAGGAATATGCTTTAATTTTACAATCTTAAGACAATATATATTTTAAGTAAAAAATTTTTGTAAGCAACTTTCACTTTATAATGAAATTGAACTAAAATTTTAGTTTGTTGGTTGTCTAAAATTTTTTATTTTATCACATATAAGAGCAAGGAGAACATGATACCTTACAGTGTAAATACTTCCTAAAATACCCACACACCATGGGTACGAGAAGCAATGACCACCTTGTGTGATTTAATTTGAAGCCCGTGTGTAGTGCTGTGGCTTGTTACTTTGCCTGCAAAGGGTAATCACGTTAGCAGCCAGGAGTCAGTCCTGTGTGTGCTGTGCCCAAAAGGCACCTGCTGAGAGCTCTGTCTCTGCCTGATAGTTGCACTAAACACATTTGGGGATGAGAGTGAGGTGAGGAATTCTTTAAGTGATGGCTGTAATCCTCTGTATTCTGCCACAGACAAGGAGAAAGCATCAATTTCTCTTATTTCCTTTTTGGATGTTGAATGTTTAATTTTCTGATCCAGAAAACAAGGTATTGATTAAACATTAACAAAAGTTTTATCTTTCAGTTTCGAAGTTCATCTTTTTGTATGAGAATGGATAAATGATTTAACACAAAGCAAAGTAAAATGATAAAAAAAAACCTTCCTAATAAATGGCAAGCAAAAGCGATACTGAAAGGTTAACACATATTTTAACTACAGGATACAAAGTAAAACAAAATGATGTTTAAAAATCTCATTAAAACTTTCTACATTTTTGAAGAAATAATAGTATTGATTAGAGACCACTAATGTCTTTTATCAACCTCATTGTGATTTATATCTGCCTTTTTCCTCATAGTGTTCTTTGTTCCTTGCTCTAGCAATATCATGAAATCAAGCTATCCATTCTTCAATTGCTCTTCCCTTCTAAGGCTACTAATGTGCTGGTTTTATGAATAAGCAGGCCTCCATTTCCAAGTGGAAAGGGAAGAGTAAGCAATGCATGGAGCTACTTGGCTCTGCTTTGTTATCTCTGCTGAAAAGTAGATGAGGCTCCTAATGATAGAGTTGGACATGCTGTTACATAATAATAGAGGAGGGGCGAAAAATGCAACGGCTTACCTTTTATAATCCCATGTGAAGGCAGATACAATTGGCGTGATGTGGGAAAGAATTGTACCAGCTTGTTAAACTGTGGTCTACAGGGGCTGTTTGGATCCCACTCAGTGATACATGGAGGAGAGATAAGATAAGCTACTTTTGAGTTAAAACTTTTCAACAAGTGCTTTGCCTCCATCCTAGAGAACTGATGCAGATTAAGCGGTATTAGGAAACAGCGATTATCCTTTTTATTCAGTACCATTGGGTACTAACGCCTGCTGGTCGGGTGGTCTGGTACCTTCAGGAGAGGGAAGGTTCCTGTATGAATTAATTTAATGATGCACATGGGTTATACCTAATAGATGATTGTTTCTTAGGAGAACACAACCATCAAACTCCACAGGGTTTCTGAGAATGTATATCCTATTTTACTTAATAAATATCCTAGTCTTTAAATTGATTGCTAATCAAGTGGTTTATTCTTATAAACCTTCATGGTCACGTTGTATCAATTCAATCTAGTATATCTCTTTACTTGGAGAAAATTATATAATTTTTTAACAGAACTTTTCTGCCTGAAAGTTGTCTGCAAATCATCTAAGTGTTTCATGCTTTCAAATATCACAAAAAATGCTGGTATGTAAACTGTGTTCTTAAAATTCTTCTCCATCACACAGTCCTTACGAATGAGCTGTTAATGTCTCCACCCCCTGCATCTTGCTAGTTAGACCAGACTGACCTCCCAAGTGCTGGGGTTAGAGGTGGGTCAACACACCCGGGTGTCCGCCGCTCTCTTGTTGCTTATTTATCTAAAGTGGGAGATAATGGCTAACAATTCAAACAAACTTATTAACACAAGTCACAGACGCCATCCCGATCAACATTACTTTTGGGGACAGGAATGTTTTTATTCTGCTTGTGGCCACCTTCAACAGCATGTTGGTCAAGAACTCTGGATTATTTAATTTCTAAATGCTAAAGTTTTATTTCTTTCCAACTCTTAATTTAAGGAAATTTCTCAAAAATGGTCATTTTCAAAAATCATAAAGTAAAACAGCTGGGTCCAACTCCAGAGCCCATGGTGCCTTACTTAGAATGGTGAAGATTATTCAGGGCTTTTGTTAACCGCTTTCATTCCGCTGGCACCATGGCCTATTAAGATCATTTAAAAGTACCTCTAGCAATAGAGTCCTACAGGAAAAGAGTGATTTCTCTGTACGGCTGTGACAGTATGTAGGGGCAAGTGTTGACCAGAGAGTCACATCAATTACCTCACATAACTGAGTGTCTTATTATGGGCATTATCCTTTCTACTTTGTTCATATATCATAACTCTAAAAACATAGAAGAATAAATAGTACTTTACATATTAAATTTTAGTTTTCTATAGACTGTGCTCTAAATTTCAAATTTAACCATCGGGCAGTGTAAAGCCTTGATTCAATTCTGTTACCTGAAGGCAAAATCCTGCATGAAGAAATGTCCGCCTGAAACACCTTTTCACTACATTCAACAAGTATGCTACATTTGTAAAGTTTTTATGAATTTGTAGACATCTCTTCTTCTGTTCAAGGAGGAATGCCTCCACATCCACTTATCAACACTAGCAATCTAGAAGAATTCCCTTTCAGTTCTTTACACTCTGCTGGTAGCCTGTATCAGAGGTGCTGTTACAGAGAAAGACTCAACAAGAGCTGGTAACTAACTGGATAAGGGGAGCAAAGAGAAAATGAGGGCACAAACATGCCACTCGGGTGACAGAAATGCCAAGAGGGACGGAACACAGAGGGAAGGGACACACAGGACCCAGACTTGTTACTTAACTTACTGCAGCTAAACCAGAGCTGAAAACACCGGCCTCACCCTTGTCTTTCAGACATTGCTGTTACTTTCCACCTCATCTCAAATTCTGGCTTATAAAGGATTGTTAGCTTCAACTAAATGCATGTTCTTTTCTTGGAAGAATGTTCTCCTGGCAATTGCTAACTGTGGAAAATATAGCCCTTCCCAACTATGTAAGCATGTGTTTTGTGCACATGGATATATACACCATTTTACCATTTTCAAATGGGATGGGAGAAAATATGAATAAAAATAAATGAAAAGGAGAAACTATTTCTGCATAAATTGGCAGCCAGCTCCAAGCTGCTCTTCGAACCTCAAAGGGACTTGAGAGTGCCGTCGGGCGAGCCACACTATGGAAGAACCAGATGAACTATGTGAAAAGCCAGGATTTCTCCACAAGTTAAGGTCATTGAAAGTTCAGTTCCAGTGAAACATAGAAAAGTCTGGCCTGTAGTTTGGCCAGTAACATAGTTGGTCTAGTCCTCCTATATAATTAAATTTTTGTTGTTTGTTTTGTAAACATAAAACGAAAAAAAACAGGATGACTCTGTTTTTTTGTGGCAGTTCTTTGATGAGTCTCTAAAGGAACATTTAGAGGTTTTTCTCTTGGGTCATAAGGAGGATGCAGAGTCCTACTGAGTAGTTATGATTATGGAGTGTGTGGTGTTTTGAAAATGGAAATTATACTTTTCTTTTGGCCCAAAGCTTGGATTTTAGAGAACCACTGAAGAATGTTGCTTTAAACTGAAGACCTCAGCACTAGGGGAAAAAAGGCCATGCCCAGGGAGTGCCACTCAAGTACTATAATCTGTTTTGTAAGTTTGTGAGGGTTCTGTCCTGTGCTTAGAGATCAGCAGTTCCTTACAGAGTTTTGATCCCAACTTTCCCTGCATTGTATTTAAGAACCAGCAGAGGGCTGGGTATAAAACCACCAGGTAAACTTTGGCCGAGCTAGAGAGAAAGCATAGGAAATGTGACCTTTCTACATAGTAGCTATTTAATTATGAACAAATCATCTAACTTCTGTGCACTGCAATCATTACATTGAGAGAACCATGATGAACATGATACTCAGACGTAGGATTTTTATTTAAAGTTAAATGAGTTATCAGCAAATATTATTATAGTTATTGGACAGACACACACTTTTATTGTGGCTTTGGAATGAAACTACAGTGCACAATTAGAACTTCATGTGTTGCATGTAGTTTATGCTTCCACTTACTCATTCTAAAACAAAGTTCTAACTGAGGTAAACAATTTTAGATTTTAAGACCAAGTATTTGATATTAGCAAGTGTCTACATGAGACTGCTTTTGAATTACCCACAAAGAGTTCCTTGCATCTGATTCCACCTATACCAGAAGCAACTGAGTTCACAATATGTTAGCATTAAAATTATTTTTGTTTAAAACCATGGAGAGAGGGGCATTCTGCCTAGATCCCTGTGCCCAGATAGGAATGTAAAACCCTTTGACATCTTGGTCAAGTTGTTGTTACCATATAGAATACATCTGGGTTGTGGGGTTGAAGAGCCTATTGATTAGCCAATACATTGTAAATACAATGAGGTGTTTTTGCTTATGAATTCTGCAACAAGACAATACAAAGATTTTAAATAGTTTCTGAAATATAAAAAGCCCATTAAGCAACTTTTAGTTGAGTAAGTCTTCTCGCTGTACTTCCAGCTTTCAAAACTCTGCAGAGACTGAGAGCAACCTAGCCGCACTCTAGCAGAGGAGGGTAAAGATGGGCAGGAATGCTAAAAATACACCAGCATTACAAAGAAGCTTGTTTGACAGAGACTGACAATGAAGGGAGAATTGAAGAGAAAAGAAGACACAAGTGGTACGCCCAACGGGGAAAACAACTCACTGGGTGAAATGGGGCTAATTTCAAATTATTCCAATGGCTTCATCTTAGTTTGTATTAGGAAGCTGCACAGTCAGGGTGGATCAGCTAAATATATGAAGTTGAAATGGAAATCACCTTCCCTGCCAGCTAGTATTCATGCTGCTCTTTGTCCATGTTGGTCGTGATATTCACCCTTAAGAGACTGCAACAAGAGAGACCAGGGGACCCAGAAGCAAAGCTCTTCTGCCATCACCAGCACCAAGATGGAGAAAAAAAAATTAGGAATGATAGTTTCACTTATTTATGATTTCTTTGCCTTCCTAACATGGATAATGGAAAGGTGATTTTCAAAGCACTTTTCTGGTTTTTTTTTTTAAGTATAAAGGATGTTAGTATACCTCACCGACCTTCTGCATTTATTCTTTCTTGAGTTTACTGCTCTCAGCATTCTGACAAGCTCCAAAAATAATGACCAGTGCTGTGTGTTGTTAAATGTTCAGTCAGACAGATAGATACAGATGGATGAGTGCTGAGCTGCACAAAGGCAAGTCAGCATTATTTAATCAATGTTTGTTTGATCCGTGTAAAACAAGTATAAATGTAAGCTGCGTCCCATCTGTCCTATCATCCATGTGAAGCCAACCTCATTTTTAAAACTCGATTTCTTATGTAATTGTCCCAGAATGACACAGGATGATAAGTTGGAAGGTGAAGGATGGATGTATTTAGATGTGCTTCCTATCTTGGGCTTCTTCATTCTGCTATGGCATTCTGGACAGTTCGGCTGCCTTGTGCTTTAGTAACTACCTGCCAGTAGTTAGCAGTGAGCTTTTGATTCCCTGGCCTGCATTTGAAGTTGTCTGAGTCACTCCTGCGAACTTAACTAGGTTACTAAGAGCATTTAGCACACTGCCTGTCAGAGAAGGCCTTCCACAGTCAGATTTAGTGACACAGCTTTTCCTTCTGTTTCATCTGCCAAATGTGGGTGGGAGAACCATCTCCTAACAATTAAGAAAATGAAATTATACTGGTTGTGAAGCATAATGACCCAGTATCCATTACAAGTCTCTTGTAAGTTCTAGGTTTCCTTTTCTTAGACTCTATTCCATGTGTGCCATACAGCTTGTTCTGTCACTATCAATGTTTCAACTCTTCAATTAAGCAATTAAGCCTGAATGTGGTTTTGAAAAAATTTAGGATAAAAAGGGATAGACTTGGTAATCATGATGATGCACAGAAACAATAGTATAAGCAGAAAAATAATCCAATCTTTCTGAAGGGAGAAAGTTGTTTTTCTGACTGTGATGGTCATTGCTGGCTTCCCTTCCTCACTGTCCCATGGACTGTACAAACTGCCCTGTTATTGGCTATGATATGTTATAAAGAAACATTTAAGATGTGAGCATATAGGTAGACAATCAGAAGCAGAGCCTGTGCACAGCAGGCCTGGGAAAGGCCAGTCAACGGAAAGTGTGTGTGCACGGGTCCAGCAGGGGAGGCTGGGAAAATGTGTGTGCTGATCCAGCAGGAAAGGTTGGATGAGTGTGTGTGCTGAGCATGTGTGTGGGAGGGTCCAGCAGGAGAGACCAAGAAGAGTATTCCATGCAAATTATGTGCACAGCACCAGAATGTATATTGTGCTAAAATAAACCTAAAAAACTACATCAGCAGAGAAGGAAATGGAAAAGTAAGATTTAGCCCTGCTGTTCAAATATTAGCAGAACTTCTGTGTTGATGCTTTTCATTCACGTCAATATTGGTGATTGTTAATGTCTCTTATAATATTGGTCAGTATATATTATGTAGGTTATGTTAGTGTTCAGCTTCACAGCTAAAATCATCCTTATCGAGCATGGCTTTAGAATTTCTTTTTAACTTTGTCCATTCCTTGTAATAAATGCCTCAATTCTTCATTTTTCAGTATTCACCTTTTGTGTGCATTGTTTGTCTTTTACAGTCGATTGACCCTGGCCAGCAGTTCACATGGGAACACTCAAACTTAGAAGTAAACAAACCAAAGAACAGATATGCAAATGTCATTGCATATGATCACTCTAGGGTTCTCTTATCAGCAATAGAAGGTAAGAAAACGCATATATTATTCAAATTGCTGTTTTCTGGGGTTTAGATATTTGCATGGGAAAGTAATATTGTCCGGATTGTTAGCCATCTATGAAAACATTTGCCTCAAATCCAGGCACAGTTTATTGGTAACAGAAACAGGTTATCATTGCTACCATCACAGAAGCATCCCTCCATGAAGGCTTGGTAATTTACTGATGTTTTGACGTGAGAAGCAATGCTCAGCTTGCCTATGATTATTGACAGTTATGAGCAAACTGGTGATTTTCAGAAAGGGTATGTCCACTAGTCACTTATTTAAAAAGTAAGAAAACGGTATCTGTAAATTAATCTGGACATGCTTACTGGAGCCAAGGTGAACTTCGGAGTCAATGATGTGGTGATTAGCAGAAACGGAGCACCTCAGAAATATGGAGGGTATCAAATCTGGGATCTGCTTTATAATCTGTCTCTCACACCTGCAGTCTGAAGTGCATTCCAGGAGGGATGATGAACAAATAGGGATACTCCTCAGCGGACCCAGGAGGGTGGTTTCTGCTCCCCTCCTTCCAATAATCAAACCCTGCATGTGCCACACTAAAACATCTGGGAGTTCATTCCTCACAATCAGAATTTCAGGAGTCCTTTAGCTTATAGAAAATCATTAGATTGAAAGACCTTAGAGAATATATTTTTCATGCCACCTAATCCTTTTCACATGTCATAGCAGGCAACCTGAGCCACCACCTGTCACATACCACATTTGTCACCAGTGACTCTTCATGCTCAAAGGCTCTCTGCTTAATCTTTTGCAGTTGCTTTAGACATCATTGAATAGTGCTGGCTTTACATCATTCCTTTCAGGAATTCACAGTGCAAACACTCTCATCTACAGGGATTCAAATATATATATATATGTATATATATATATATATATATTACACACATATATATGCATATGTAGATGTATATTCTTTTCCTGCTTTTAAAAATCTATGATAGCATCCACCTTATCTCATAGCTCTTAGTTTGAAAGCCTTCTTGGTTTTAGACAATTGGTTTATCAGGCAAAGCCATTTGCCAAGGACCTGAGTTCAATCCCAGGATACCTGAGTTCAATCCCAGGATTCACATAGTAGAAGGATGCAAGTTGACTTTTAACCTCCAGAACAGTATGGTACATACCTGGATGGGCACACATATAAGTCAAATATGAATTTAAAATGAAACGGAAATTTGGTAAGCATAAAAGGCAGACTTGGGAGTAAAAGAATTTTTTTAATCATTTGCTAAGCATGTACCTGCAACCTGCTTTTTGGCTCAAGATGGCCTTAAGTGGAATCGATGGGCCATAAAATTGTGTCATATTAGTTTTGATGTCTCTTACTGGTAGCCGATACAGTAGTGTCCAGGTGTCAATCTTCTTCCATCCTGATAACACTGAGTAATTTTATCAAGAATCACCAGTGCCAGTTAAGGCAGAGTTAGGTCAGTTTGTTAACTGCTTCTATGTCTTGTTGAAAAACTCAAGCAAATGTCTGTGGATGGCTTTACATTTTAGCTCTACACCTCCATTTTAAAATGTGACAAATAGTATTTCCTTGTCTATAAAATCTTTATCACAATAAATTAGGAGCAAAACTAAGTCACAGATAGAGGAAGTAAATCTTTCTTTAATCGGTCAAGCTAATATGGAAGTAACTAAATATATCAGCAAGAGAATCTGGAAAGCTGCCTGTCAGCTTTTGCTTCCCTCAGTACCAAATCCCTGCATTCTTGATATGTTGCCATAGTTTTCCTTGGCCTATTATTTCTCACATCTTACAAAGGGTGTTGAGATGGTGGCGGGGGACTCTGCTGCATTTATTATGACAGTTGGAAACTTATGTCCACTTTATTCTTAGGCCAGTTTTACAGTGCAGAAGCAGGGGCACTTGACTCAGATTAAAACCTGCCTTTTTTAACTCTGTGCCCACAGATATACCCTAAATCTAGAGCTGACCTAGAAAGCAAAGCCTCCCAGTGTTCTGTTATGCAAAAGGTTAGAAGAATTTAATTAAAATTTATGGGCTCGATGGAGAGCTTTAATCTAGATTACAACCAGCAACACCATTTTATCTCAGACCAAGCCCTTCTAACCTGGAAGTACTCTGGGTGACCGCCATTCGTTCTGTATCAGCCTTAGAGAGGAGACGCTGTGCATGAGAACTGCACAGCCAGTCACTAATGGCTCCTTGGAAGGTAACTTGGGTAACACAGGGCCAAATGAAAAAGGGAACTGAAATTATAAAAGCTAATGTGCTCTACCTCTTTTGGCTAACTGGAGCGATTGTGGTTGAGGGTGTAATATGATGGCTTTGTAATCCTTTTTCTGGTAGTGTTAGCTACTCTTTTCATATTACTTTGAAGACTATCTGACAGACATTAGAGAAGAAACAGAAATGGATGCAGTGACTTGCGTTGTCTTTATCTTACCTAACAGTGTGAACATTTACCTTCTTTCTATTGAGATTATGAAGAGTGTAAATCGATGGGGATCGGGAGCCTGTATAGCTCCAGCCTGCTTCCTAAGCTGCTGGCAAGTGGTGATGTTCCCGACATGCCCAGATCACTCATTAACCTGTACTGAGGAAAGCCAGGACAAATCCAGAGGATCCAAATACAGAGGGTTGTCAACTGTTACACATCTGGCAAAATAGGTGGTGAAACACAAGGGAATTTTTGACAAGTCCAGTTGTCACTTTGAGTTGGTATGAGAAAATTGTGGTTCCTGCACAAGGGATGTAACCGGGACTAGTTTAGTGAATGACTTAAGTTAGTTATTCTCAAATAAAGACCAAACTGAAGCCCTTTTGTGGGGGAGGGGGCATTGGAGACAGGGTTTCTTTGTGTTGCCTTGGCTGTTCTGGAATTAGCTCTGTAGACTAGGCTGGCCTCGAACTCAATTATCTGCCTGCCTCTGCCTCCTGAGTGCTGGGATTAAAGGTGTGTGCCACTACTGCCTGGCTGAAGCTCATTCTTATGTGCATATAACCATAATATAAAATAATCTGTTAACTCATGCAGTGTGTAGAATGTTCAGAACCTATACTTTCATTAAAGCAGAGACAGAGGAAGATAAAGAGCAAGATTCTGACTTTGAGGCCTTAGTTGTTTCTATATCTAGGTAACATTGGCTCCTCTGAGAGCAGCTTTCCCAATTACAGCCTCTCTTTCCTGGCTCCTGAGATCACAGCAGCTATTATGTTTGCTCTATCTTACAGACTATGCGATGCTATTCCAAGTATCTCACCTGGTATTTACTAGTATGCATTAGTTAGGAGAAAACTGAGCAGACAGAGGATAGCCTACATCCTACAGAACCCAGCTCTGTTCATTCCTCCAGCTGCCTCAGGTCACCAAGGGTACTCTCCTCTGTATGTGGTATGACTCCTAAAGCCTGGACTTATCTTTATGCCCTCAAGTCTTTTTTGTAGTTAGGAATTACTTAAGCATTGTATTTCTAAGTTCATTTCGTAGGTTATGTTATAACTAACCTGAAACTGTGGCCCACCATTGGGAATCCTCGTATCAGTCATAACCTTATAGAAGTACAGCCAAATGTACCAGTACTTAACTGATTCTGTGGATAATCTTTGCCTGGATGCATTTTAATGTACCTTCAGGTTTGTTATAATAAAATGTAGAAATAGCAGTTTATGCATGTTTCTATTACAATGGCTTATAATTAGCAAGAGTTATTCACTACTGTCCTAGGTAAAAACCAGCTTCCATGAATCATCTTCATTAGCATTTAGTGCTAACGTTTCATCAGAAGTATTATGTTTAATATTTTACTTTAAGAATCATATTGGCAAAGACTTATTTAAAAAGCTAATGCCGAGGCCCAAATATAAAGTAATATTTAAATGCTAGCTTTCAGTGCAATGGCAACAATTAGGACTTAGAGTGGGCCTGAATTATCTAAGTGTTTATTATATGGTAGACACCATGCCTAATATGGTATTACCTATACTGAAAAGCTTGTTATCTGGTCTCCAGAAGATAAAATGGGAACATTAAAATACAAATATTGAGATGAGAGCCAGTTCAGTGAGTAATGTGCTTGTCACACAAACATGAAGATTTGAGCATTAATCCGCAGAACTAACGTAAAACCAGGATTTTCAGCTCATGTCTCTAATCTCAGAGCTCGTATGGCAAGACAGAAGGCAGAGACAGGAGGTCCCCTAGGAATGGATGGCCTTGTGGACTGGCCTATGCAGTGTGTTGGCAAACAAACACCCCTGCCCCAAACAAGGTAGAAGGTGAAGATTGATACTTGACGTCGTCCTCTGACCTGTATATATACACAGTGACACAGACACACCCGCCCTCTCTCTCACACACACACCTGAACTGTCTCTCTCTCACACACACACACCTGCCCTCTCTCTCACACACACACCTGAACTGTCTCACACACACACACACACACACACACAGCTGCCCTCTCTCTCACACACACACCTGAACTGTCTCTCACACACACACACCTGAACTCTCTCTCACACACACACATCTGCCCTCTCTCTCTCACACACACACCTGAACTGTCTCTCTCTCACACACACACCTGCCCTCTCTCTCACACACACACACCTGAACTGTCTCTCACACACGTCAATGCAAGCACATCATACTCATAGACATAAATACATCCTATACACAAACAGTGCAGTTTTGAAAAGCTGAGAGCTCTTTATGTTATTAACAGTGAGAAGTGGTAGAGTCAAATTGTTGATGTCACATCAGCTAAACAGGAAGCTGCTATTCTCCCCAGCGTCCCATGTGGAACTGTGTTGCTTTTGCCCTTGTGATAGTTGTAACTGTGTACACAGTTTCTCATTTAAAATCCATTCAGTTTTGGCTGAAATAACTGTTCAGAACTTTGAAATACTTATGATGCAACCTGGGAGCAGGAGGTTTCTAGTTTACTTTTTAGGCTCCAGGCAAAGAGAATTTTTCCAAATAAAAAACATGTTTTGAATGCTTTCTGAGTGGGTTTTGTTATTAGCTTAAAGTTTCTTTTAAGATATATTGGTAAGAACTTTGAATAAAGGCTGGGGTTTGAAAAGTAAATCCCAGTTTAGAAAGCTGTGTGATCTTGTCAGGCTGCTTCTCGCAGTCAACAGGCAGTCTGTGGAAGAGCAGAGTCCGTTGCTGATTTAATGTCCACAGGAAGTCTACCTGAAACAAAGAATAGTCACCCAGTGTATTCTACCCTCATTTGTGGGGATTTTTGGGCACCCAAGTCCTTGCAAGTTCATTTTCCCATTTAGCAATCCTGATATAACATGTTTGGTTCTGTTTCTTCAGACAAGATCTTATATGACTCCTGTCATCTCTAAAATTTTGAAGATTATTCTAAATTTTGGGATCAAAAGATACTGGGTAGGCAAATAAATACTAAATCTGGAACTTTACTCTATTAGCTCCTTCAAGAGGACAGACATTCTTAGACCAGAGTGTTTATGATATACACAGCACTGGCATGTGTTTAACCCTTTCATCAAAGCAGATCTAAGAGGTTCCGTTTGTGACATACATAGGAATGTCCTTCAACAATGATGCTTATGATTTTTAATGTTTATTAAAATGTGAACATGTATCTAAATCTGTTTATGGTGTTGCAGTAACTGTCACACATGGGTAATATGTAAACACTAGATGTGCATTTCTGGAATCTGAAAAGTCCAAGACAAAGTTACCAAGAGGTTCAATATCTGCTGAGGATATCTGGGTCATCACTGTCCCAAACAGTGCCACTGTTTCAGGTTGAGGGATGTTTCCTCAGTGCTGGGAGGGCTGGAAAAGGACTGTAAACCTGAACTTCAAAGACCCTAATTTATTATTGGAGGACTCTGCTTCATGCATATGATCACTTCCAGAAAGCCCCACCTACCAATATCACTATTGTGCTTCAGTATGTAACTTGACAGGGGCTGGCAATACCCATATTTTTTTTTTATTTTCTCATGGGAGGAGCTTATATTTAAAGTTTTGAAACAAATATTTATAATTGCTTCCTTTCATTATCACCTTCTTTAACTAGCCCATAATGCATCTCAAAACATCTTTCTTTTTTTTTTTTTCAAAACATCTTTCCTACTAATGTGTCCTAGAGTTTTCTTGGTTCTGAGGAGCTTACTGAGACAATACAGTGATTCGATTACTGCTACGTACTACCTAATACCTAGAATCAGTAGAAAGTGTAAGTGAAGTAATGCAGTTAAAACCCTAGAATGCCTGTCACCAAGGAAATGCCCAATAAACACTGGAAATTGCTATCATTAGTGCTATATTTTTTACTGCTATTGTACACAAGATTTCTTCCCTCAGAATTTTTTGGAATGATCTATGGAAAAGTTAGCGATATTCAAATGAGAAAGCTGCATGTATTTAGAGTTGTTTATAAAGCAAAAGAAAATATTAGCACTTGATAAATGAAAACCAGACCTGTAATAAAATTACGTATTTCAAAAAGAGAAACATGGTTCCTTTATATGCGAATTCAGAATATATCTTCTGGTGTTAGATTTGCATAATAGAAACAGTTAAAAATCTTAGTGTAAATACTATAGATGATAGATGATGGTGATAACATTGTGATTATTTATGAGATGGGAACTCACAGCTTTAGTGAGTGAACAGCACGCAAATTCACCACTTCTGAGATAAACAATTAATGAAGAGCAGAGGTAGTTTCCTGTAATGTTGATTTTCCGCTCACCACAGTGAGATGCGCTGCTTCAGTCCTGGTGAGGCCTTTCTTCTGTAGTTAATCCCACATCAATCACTGAAGACTACTGCCCATACATGTGCGAGTATTCGTCCATTTCATATCATGGCCCTGCTTTAAAATAGCTTCTTCTGTTTATTCAGCCAATGTATAGAAAGTTGATGCGTAGTCTATAAGGAAAAACGTGACAATGTTTTTATTTTACATTTTATTGTATATATTTTCAATTTTTCATATGCTATATTTTTATCATATTCGTTGCCTCCCAAAAAACACCCAGTTCACTCCCACCAAACTTCATGTTGTTCCTCTGTCTTAAAAAAAATGAGAAATGGAAAATGCTATGGGTAGTGTCAAGTAATGAAGACAGACAGGGAGAAGGGTTACAGTGGGCCTCCTGACGGGGAAGGGAAGGAGAGCTCTGGTAGCCTACCTGCCTCCTCGTCAAGTGTGACAGTGGTTGTGGGTTCCTGGGAAAGGGCAGTTCTTCAGGTCGCTTGTAGTCTCAAATGAATGGAGGTCAGCTATGAGGAATGGCAGAAGGGGGGCAGTGAGGAAGAACTAGGAGGCCTTGGGTCTTAACCTGGAGGCTGAGCTCCAAGTGGATAGAGTGGAAATGATATAGCAATATTTTTAAAAACCAAGAAAGTAAATTAATACAACACCAACATTTTCTAAAAGGATTTTAAATGTAGTGAATGTGAAGCAATGATGCCCTGACTTCAAATAATTAAAAGCGTTTTTTCCACAAAAGACTAACTTCAAAGGTTACATATATTCTTTCTCTTATCAACTCAATAAATATACTTTCCCTAATTTCTAGGGGATTACTTACCTCTTAAATTCTATTTACAAAAACAGTAGAGGCAGCTGGGGAGATGGCTGAATGGTTCAGAGAATGTTCTGCTCTTGCAGAGGACCTGAGTTTGGTTGCCAGCACCCATGTGGATCTGCGGTCACAACTGTCTGCCTCTAACTCCAGACCCAGGGAATCTGAAGCCCCTAACTTCACAGGGTACTCATATGTGCATCATTTTAAAAAACAAAACAAAAAAGTAAATCAAGCAGAACAATTTTATTAGACAATACACCTCATTTTTTCTGGAAACCAAGTTGTTTTTTTTTTGTTGTTGTTCCATCCAATTATTTGTTGAGCTGAGCTCATTTTTCTTACAGTGTCCACAACATCAATCATTGATGTAGGCAGACATCACAGTTCCTGTAACACTCCCAGGCTTTCACATTTCAAGTTAATTATGTACAATGGTGACACCGTTTAATCCTTTTCTTATTTATTTTTTTAAATACATAAAGCTATTTTTTATTTTGAGCAGCAGTAAAGAGACATAGCTTAATTTGTCCCAAGTAGCAAACAAGATGGGAATTTTAGCCTTAGAAACCTGAAGGAATTTCACAATTTCAGGCTTATTAAAAGCCATCTAATTACAGCTGCTTGGATGTCAACCCTCCCCTACGTGGGACTGAGCCACTAGCGTACAGATATGTTATTATCCAACTCCTGTTTCAACTGATAACCCAGAGAAGAGAAAACACATTTTTAACTGATGGGCGCTAGTAGTATTTGCTTTGTTTACAGTTTTACTCAGGAAGCCAATCAAATATTGAGTATAAAAACCCTGGATATGGGTTTGTTTTCTGTCGACAGTGTCATATTTGATTATGGGATGTTCATTATTTTTACAGTATATGGAGACAGAATTTGGTAATGAATTCACAGTTCAGTATTCTGAAGATACAGGGAGCTGTGTCTCCTGTGAATTTTCTGATGTTAGAATTGGGGCATGAGATACAGATTTCTGAGAAGTACGTTACTAAAAAGAATTTTATTTCTCTTAACTATTTTTAGTGTAGAATTTGAAAGGAAAATCTGGAGTTGGAACTACTTTTCATCAATAGATAAAATGAAATAGGTTTATTTCATTTACTTATTGCACCAATTACAATACTCATTGGCATTTCAGAAATTTTGCATGCATTCTTTCATTTCATTCTTATAAAGTGTTGGCTTGACGATGTTGTAACAATAATATTCCCATAGTATCAATGAAAACGGACTATCTGAGTGGTTTTTATACATGTCTCCTACAGGCTACCCCATGCTAGGTTCTGATTGTCTCATTACTAGATGAAATTTTTGAATAATCTCATCCTTGTGAATATAAGCCATCTCTGCAAGACTATACACTGCAGTGACCTCAGAACTGCCCCCAGGCAAGATGCTCCCTAACAAATGAGTTTCTTCTAGCGCAGGAATTGATAGTCTCCCCAAGCCGGGTGGTTGTTCTTGCTGTGTATGGATAGCCGGGTTGGCTCTCCAGCTCCTTTTCTGGGCCCATTTTCAAAGCTCCCCTCCCCCAGAAGTCCAGAGGGCAGAAAGTCAGGCAGAGGAGGGCACAGCACAGTGAGGAGACCCTGACTCACAGGGACTTTGCATGTTACTCATTTGTCAGCTCTGAGGTGATGGACTGCGGTGACCGCACAGCAAAGAATGCTTTTGAAAACCAATTGTGAATTCTGCAAAAGTGAGGAGGATAATTCAGGTCACAGCTACATCAAGAAATCCAGGGACACTGTGTCTTGGGAGGGCATTCTTGTTTCTCTTGTGTGTTGCAAGGGAAATCCTCCATTGTAGCAGCTGTGATGCAGCTAGGAGTAGTGCCATGGCTCATGGGAAAGAAAAGAACCCTGCGTCCTTTGAAATTAAATAAGTTTACTTGTTACTTAGTGTTTATTGTTATAGTTCTGATCCAAGTGTTGTCAGCAAAGTAAACTTTCTGCGTATTCTATCATGTAGAAATTTCTGTTTGGGGACTTTGATTTTGTGTGTAGTGGAGGGCAAAAGAGGAATGATTTTTTTTTTAAATAATAGATAGCCATTATGTGGCATTAGTTTCTCAGTTCTTCTGCCTTAAAAATGGAATGAACTTGTGTGCCAAAGTATGGCTTATTTTCACACAAACTTTACTTATTAACGCCGTGTAGAATTTGAAGGGCCGAGTGTTCCACGTTTTGGTGTTACTTTGTGAGGAGGAACAGTGGAAGCTCTTCCCGCCATGTTTCTCCACCTCTACCTCTGCCAGGAAGTGTTTGTCTGCCTCAGTCAGAAGGGACACCACCTCCCCATCATGTCTGTTGCTGCCCTCTCTCACTTGCTCCTCTAGGGAACTGCTTCCTTCCCTGAGCAGACACCTGCTAGCCTCTTACCAGCGTTTTTTTTTTTTTTGTTTTTTTTTTTTTTTAACATTGTATTGCTTTTAGCCTTAGTGGCTTCTAGTCAAACTTTTCAGTATCAGCCCCACAAAATAAGTCTTATTTCAACAGGGTAAAGGTAAAAGCAGTGGGAGCCAGCTTGCAAGAGCATTAAAATAGATCACTACCAAATCTAAGGGACTTTGACTAAACAATTATTTTTATCTTAAAAACACTTTGAATAAATAGATGAATTCAAGAAAGTCAAGGCTACCATAAAGATATGATCCTAATGTGGTACACAAGTGTGAACATTCCTCTAATGGTTACTTAATTCTGTATTGATAAAATAATTCATGTACTTTTTTTTTTCATGCAGCTTCAATGCAGAAAGACTATTAGTGACCACTCATAACTACAAATACTCTTTACACCTGGATAAATTTTTTTAAGTAGAATTATCATCTGATCAGAAAATTTTTTAAGTCAAATTATCATCTGATCCACAGTAAATTGAATGGGTTTTGTTGTTTTCGGGGCCCATAGCCTAATTAGTCCTGCTCAAATTAGTATTAAAGAAAGATTTTATTTTAAACCTGCCTTGACAAAGTAGCTCAGGTGAAATATTCCTTGACATTGCAGTATACTGTCCAGGTTGGCAATTATTTCTAAGTCATTAATTGCTTGGTTAAATATTCTTTCAAAGCACACAGCTTCTTTCTTAGGAATCTTTCTTGTTATGTTAATATTCAAACACATGCACAAAAAAAATGTTATGAAGCACTGTCCTTTTAACCTTATTTTTAGGTGAAGAAAGGTGCTACTCTCCTTGGGTTTGAACTCCTAAGTAATTATCCAAAGCTTTGCTGCCCTTGAAAAAAAAAATGGTAGGGGAGCATGGTGAGGCACACACCTTTAGTCCTAGCTCTACAGTGGAGGCAGAGGCAGGCAGATTTCTGTGAGTTCTGGCCAGCTTGGTCTACACAGCGAGATTCAGACTAGTCATTGCTACAGAGGGAGAGCTTATCTCCAAAAGGGGGTGGTGGTGGTGCGGACTCAGAGTTTATGCTGAAGTGTGTGTTATTTCTACCTTGAACTGTAACTAGAAATCGCCCACAAATCAAATAAGAACCTAAAAATGACCTCATTCTGCTCGAGCTGGTACTTGCTGTATGTAGCATGCTGCCCCAGAAGAACACAATAGTGCGGCTCTGCCAAACATTTACTTCCCTACTTTATTTCTTTTACTTATAAATTTTATGTATATGGATGTTTTGCCTCTATGTTAGTCTGTGTAGCCCATGTGTGCCTGGTGCCCTCAGGGGGTACATTAGGGAAGGTCTCAGATTGGTTTTGAATTGCCCTGTGTTACTGGTTATTGAGCTGGGTTTTCTGGACAAATAGCCAGCTCCTAATCACTCAGCTACCTCTTAAGTCCTACATCTCTATTTTAAAGGCTGGAGTTTACAATTCTAAGTATAGTGGACTCAGAGCAACTGGGCTTTATCCTGAGCATGAGTAAGTAACCAATGTGTCACTAGAAGGAATCCATTGATTGATGAGATTCAGTTTAACATGGGATTGGGCTATGTGGACTCACTGTACATCTAGGACCAAGGCTTAGGTTTTTCACACATCTGACCAGAGTGAAATAGTCATGTTGGTACTGGAACTGTTTACACAATTACTACTAATTAGAGAGCATGAGTGGATCACTGTAGAAAAGATTCTAAAATTCTACTTTTTTATTAAATGGAATAAAGCAACAGAAAAAAATACAAGTCATTGATTTAAGCTGGTCATAAGCAGTAATACTAAAAGGAGCCAACTATTGTGTCGTGGTGATGTACACCTTCAGTCCCTGCAGAGGAAAGTGGGTCTCTGTGAGTTCAAGGCCAACCAGGGCTGCATAGTAAGATCCCATCTTTAAAAAAAAAAGTTGCTATAGTAAGATCAATCTGTCCTAAAAATTTTGCCAGAGACTAGCACAAGGCAAAGACCTCTGGGTATTCTTGCTGTTTTAATAACTCTTTTCTATACCACAAGCAAAGAGTAAGCAAAAATGCAATAACCCAAGCCAAACTCTGACATTAAACAATTGAAAGAGGTATTCCTGCCTCCAAGTAAATAAAGAATGATGCAATCTAATTTGTCATAATTCTCTTTTCTTTCATTCCTCGAATTTAATTTAGATTTCTATCCCCAGAGTCCCCAGAGAAATTCAGTTTATTCTCACGCACTTAGCTTCATAGTACACTATGGTGAGTGTTACTAATGCACATTCTTCAATATCACATTATCCTTGGCATTATTTTTAGGGTGGGCCTGGTGGCCTGATGATCAACATTCTCCAATATCACATTATTTTATTTTCAGTTTCCTTTCTTTCAAATACTAAGATATAAATTGATAAAGCATTTTGTGTTGATCTCAACCACTTGATAATCTTAAGGCACAAATGTCTTATTTCTATCTCTTGGAAGTTCAGTCATTATTCATTAATAATCCATCTCCCACAGATTTTATTATTCATAATTTTAGATAGGTGATTCATTTCATAATGACTGTCTAAAATTGTGGTCTTCCATGTGGCTGTAATCAAAGGGTTGTGTTTAGGCTAGCCTTTGTATCTACAGGAGTTTGGTATTGGGGGAGGTTCAGGATCTTTTATCAGTCATGAGCTGCCGGAACTCAAAACTGTTTCTTGCATAGCTGAAATGGATGAATAATGTTCTGACCAACTGTGTGTTTCATTTTCTGCTCAAAAGACTTTCCACTTAATGGTGGTCATATCCTATATCCACGTGTTCATCTCGGGGTGAAGTGACTTCCATCTGAGTGTCATTATTGTTCTCGGGAGAATCAGTTATACAGCGGGAATAAGAAAAGCAGTCAAAGTAATTGCAACTGGCAATCAGGGGAATATAACATTTTTATCTTGGGAGCACATGTTCCAAGATAAAGAAAAAATATTTTTCTGTAACTCCAGGGCACATATTTCCCAGGGCCAGAAGGGACCATGCATGTGTTCTAGTGTTTCCTTCCATAGCATACTGATGTCCCGGTAAAGCGTTTCTTTCTCTCCAGGGACAGGAAACTCATTATCTCTCTAGGAAACCTACTACCCTTTTGATTCTGATTATTTGAAAATGTATCATTGCAGCAGAGACACAATTCCTCTGTCTGTAGTTAACATCCTGCAGAATTGAAGCTGTGTCTCCGCACAGTAAATTAAGGCCCTTCAGATGCTCTCAGGTAGCTCTTATCCTCAACTCCCAATATTTTTTCCTTTGCTCCTATAACGTGCTTTCCTTTTCTATAAAGAGTAACATTGGTTTTCTTGTTCACTTTGGTGATTGGCCTTGGAGGAAACACACATTGTCTCTTCTCTCTCCTAAAGGTATTACAATAATAGAAAATTAATCTTTTAGTCAGAAAATCACAGTAAAGAACATCTCGGCTCTTGAGTAAATATTGGAACTGATCAAATTGTACATTCCTTTTAATCAGGAAGATTACCAAAGATGAATAAGAACAATATGGAATTACGGTCAAACCTGCAATAATCAAGTTCAGTAAAAACTCAGTGTGTTACCTGTAATGGGTAGTAGTGTATGGGAGTATCAATTGTTACCTGAGTCCTGACTACAAAGGCAGGTGTATGTGGAGGCTATGTATGAGGAGAAGAAGACAGACTATATTCTAGGATATAGATAGAAGAAAACATTTTCTGTCAACTGAAGCGGGCCAGTGCCCAGAGATTAAGAGCTAAGCAGAGTGAGATGAAATTAGAAAAGTTTAGTTTTAATTTGAAATGTAAGGGAAAGTCAGTATTGGGTTTGCAGAAATCACAGTATTTGAGAGTGTGTTTTAACCCTGTTGTTGTTGTTTAGAAACAACAAATGTGAAGATGATACAGTCAGTCTGCAGGCAGTTGTTGCAGTCCATGGAGGGGTTCATGTGCTGCAACCTTGTGAGTCTTAAATGAGATTTTACTACCTGGAGGGTCAGACACAGGAACAGTAGAAAGACAGACCTCCTAAACCAATATGGACAACTTAGTGTACCTTTTCTTCATCTTCTTCTTCCTTCTTCTTTGGTTTTTGTTTGTTTCTTTGTTTGTTTTTCAAGACAAGATTTTCCTGTGTATCTCTGACTGTCCTGAAACTCACTCTCTGGACCAGGCTGGCCTCAAGCACACAGAGATTCACCTGCCTCTGCCTCCTGAGTTCCACCACCTCCATGCTTCTTTTCTTCTTTTTCTGAAAAGATTATCAAGTTTATACTATTTCTTGAGATGACTGAATGAATTTATGTGATGTATAAGTAGCTAAACATACAATGGATTATTTGCTAGTGTGATATTCCAGCTTATATTGCATCTTCAGACTCGGGCATTTTTAAATTAACTTTTTATCCAGAAATGTGGTGAAATGAGAAGAAGAGAATATGACCAGATTATTTGATAATCTTTGCAAACTATCTATTGCTAGCAGAAGTGTGCATGCAGAGAATCTTTGAGAAAATGAATTCTACGGGCATCTGGGTGATTTTTTTTTTTTACATTATTTGGTGATTTTGTCATATTATAAGAACACAATACCCTAAATGTTGTGTAGTTTAACATGATGTCCTGGTACTACTTATTCTTAATCTGGCCTAAAACCTAAACTGAAACATATTGGAACTCCTACAGCTCTATATAGGATAGTAACATAACAACATCACTGTTAAACCCGAGCCATGCTGTTCCCTGCTGTGCGTTTTGTCAACTGGTTGACTAATAACTTCATGTTTTGCAGGTATCCCAGGAAGTGACTATGTGAATGCAAACTATATAGATGGGTATAGGAAGCAAAATGCCTACATTGCAACACAGGGATCGCTTCCTGAGACATTTGGGGACTTTTGGAGAATGATATGGGAGCAACGGAGTGCCACAGTTGTCATGATGACAAAGCTGGAAGAAAGGTCAAGGGTAAGTATGAGTGCCTACTTTTTCAAAATCCTCCTTTCATGGTCTCTGTGCTGTGTGATCCATTCTACTCAGGAGGTACATTTTCCCTAAGGTAGCACTCTTGACAATCAGTCATTGAAAATGGATGTCAAAAACTCTTATTAAACAATTTTTCAAAACTCTTCTGCCCATGCTCCCCACCCAGCACAGTTCTGCACGTCCTTCAGCAGGGTCTAGCCAGGCCCAAGCCAGCCCACAGTGTCATTCTCTGCCCCTACCTCTTCTGTCACTATCAGACACAGAGTTCAGGGAACAAGTGCAGGTGCTTAGATCTCGTTCACAAATACAAACAATATGAAAGGCTGAAGCATCATCTCCACCGCCGCTCTGAAATCAAGCAGTCCTACAGAGGTGTGCACCAATGAGGATCACTGAGACGGAACGCATACACTGAATTTAGAAGAACTTCATCAAAGACGTTCAAACTCTGTAGAGGAGGGGTGGGAATGGTGTCTCGCGTTCTTTATCACAATACGCAGGAGGCCGGTGCAGGATACAGAGTTTGATATGTGTGCCAGCCAGGGATACATAAGTAGATCCTCCCCTAAAAAAGAAAACAGAAAAAAAAAATAAAGCTTATAAGTCTTTTTTTTTTAAAGGGAAATTCTCACATGTTAGGATAGTCATCGTTGGTACAGTGAAATTGAAAGTTATTTCTGAGGATGTAATCACTCTGGGTAGAGAAAAAGGAATATTAGCTATGAACAAGAACCCGTGGAGATTTTCGCCTGTGTTCTTCCCACATTTTCACCTTTTTCTCTCTCATAGTCTGTATACAAGTTCTAAAATTCCTTGAAAAGGTGACATACTTAAGTTATTGAAATTGGCACAGTTTAACTCAGGGCAGTCAGAGAATGATGCAGTTTAAAACATAGCTGAGAAAATGTGGGGAGGGCATTTATGAATTTAGGCCTTTCCAAAATGACTAGATTTTAGTAGCAAGTCATTGCTCGTTAAGGTCTATGAGAAGAGTTTCAGTCATCATATGGGTTCAATATTATAGTCCCCAGAGCATTAGTTAAATACTGTTGGTTTGGAAATCTAAAACATAGCACACAGGCAGTATGCCATATTCCCTAGGGAATCCTCAGCTTCCATATGTGACTGATGAAAATCAAGTTTAACCTTGAGAATTTAACAGATAGCTCTCTGAATTCTAACACTGAAACATGGGGGATATCCATGCTGTCTTTGAGACCTCAGGTGAAAGGCTCTTACTCTTCCGACAAGCATGCTTACAAGCCAAAACCCAGTGTCCCATGTAAGAGACAAATGAGATACTTTATGTGTTCTCCCAAGTTTATTATATGGCTATGTTCCTTAATCTAAGTGTATCGATGACAGGAGAGTTTAAGGCTGCCCAGATAATTTATCTGGCAAAAGCTTATATATAGGAAAATACTAGAAATCTACAAGGCTACCTTGATGTTGAGAAGTAAAGTGATGTAGTGTGGTGCTGTTTTAGCAAACCTAAAAAAAAATGAGATCTTTGAAAATACCTAATTCCAGATAAACTGATATAGAAATGTCTATGGCTTTGAAAACAGTGTTTGTTTTATACTTTACATGCAAAACCCAGTAAGCATATAAATGTACTCAAACCCATGAGGATCCCCAATCCAAATGATCCTTAGATATATATGAGTTAATAATTAAAACAATATCTAACCCAGTAAGTATAATAATGTTTCATTAAAACCCATTTTTTTAAAAAAAAAATGATTGCTTCTATGAACTTTGCTTTTCTTATGAATAAACCCAGAACCATAAAGTCACCGAAAGTCATTCTGAAAACGAGGTCAGAGAGAGGAATTGAAGGCCAACATTCTAGCCTGACAATACACATCCTTCCTCATCAGGCCATCCACTGTGACACACCTATGAAGCTGAGACAGCTGAACTATTCATTACAGCAGGCATGTAAATCGCCCATACCAGGTTTGCTCTGCCTAGAGACACCAGCTGGTAACATGCAGGCGTTTGCAAAAGCTGTTTTCAGTAAAACACACATTTTATCTTGACACTGCAGGCCTTCATTAAACTATGCACAGAAACTTGTTTTGAAATAACCAAATGAAATTCTGCCCCTTTTCTTCCTAATTGCTTCTAATAATAAAGTTAGTTCTACCTGGCCCCACTGCGGCTGCGACATCTGATGGTAATGAGCGGTTCCTGGCGGAAGGCATTCTGACTTAAATACCTGCAGTTTATCTTTTTGTTGCAGGCCACCTTTCCTCCCCCTCAGACAGAGGAACTTATTTGGAAGTTACTAAATGAACCTTTGTTTGCTCCCTTCATTAATTACTCTTTGGTCTCGCAAGTTTGGCGGTCTGCTTTATTAAATGGCCTAAGGAGGTCAATTAAATTGCTGTCCTGTGACTTTTATTCTCTGGTTGTTCAGCATGTACCCAAGCTTGTGATGACTTGCCTTAGCCAGGAGACAGCTGGGCAGTCTCAGTCATCATCCATTTGACAAGACAGAATGATTGTCCCGACCCCACAGCATCCAGAGCCCTTTGTTTGTCCTTGCAGCACATTTTGGAAGAAGGACCAAGTCAACAAGCAGATTTAACAGAGCACTGGTGGCTCAGATGATCTCATCTGTTGGTTATCCTCTTCCTGTCTTCTGTTTCACCTTTCCCTGCCCAGTTGTTCTTTCTTCTACCATAGCAAGAAGAAAACAGAATGGATTTCTGGTCTTTCAGACAAGAATGTGCATTCAATTTCACTCTAACAATAATGCTATGAACAGTGGTTAGTAGTTACAGGGACGTATAGCTCCCTACTCTAGGAATCTTGAAGGTTCTGTGCTTGATCTGAGAACTCAAGAGAAGTGTTTATTCCCAGCAACCAACCTCAAACCAAATA
Organism: Dicrostonyx torquatus; assembly: GCA_028555095.1. Lineage (NCBI taxonomy): Eukaryota > Metazoa > Chordata > Mammalia > Rodentia > Cricetidae > Dicrostonyx > Dicrostonyx torquatus. Next base: position 581,848 of record JAQHUG010000253.1, on the reverse strand, counting down.
TTGAGCTAACTAGATTCTAGATTGATCAATGAAATGTCATTATTAAATGAGGGCTCAGGATTTTAGGGCTATTCAGTGCAATTCATTTGAAAAAGTACACACGTGTGTATATGTGGGGTGGGGGTTATACACATGGGTGCATGTTAATGTCAGTTGTGGTGCAGCAGGATACATAGTTCAGAACTGTCACCAACAATTTGAGTTCACTTGTGCTTTAGGGACCTCCACTCCTGCAACACTAAGTTTTTTTACTTTGCCACAGAAAACAATTTCAGGATGCGCCAGTATGAAGTACAGTTGTAATTTATTAAAAGAGAAATTTAACAGATTTAATAACAGAGGTTTATGGAAAGGCCATTCAGGGTAGGTACGACATACTCAAGCATGGGTGTAAGCTTTTCAAGGCAGTAGCACTGAAGTGGCCACATATGCCGTTTTGGTAGCTTTCAGGTTGTATCTCAAATGGTTGATTAAATCTTTCCCCTGCTTTCTGGTCACTGAGATTATAGGGTGGTTCCAATAGTGTTTCAGATGGGATTGTTATCTGGTAAGATAAAACCGCGGGCCGAAAGAACTGTGCAAGAGATTAATATATATCCTTAATGTAAATTTGGGTTTCTGGTAAGATTCCTAGAAAATTATAGTTCTACAGCTGTGAAGAATGGTCACATCGGCTTAGTCAGCATTAGGCAGGCTCACTGCTATTTAGCATTCTAATTTGAAATATCTGTATCTAAAAGAAATATTTTATCAATATTGCAACCTTCATATTATTCTGGGATTCTTGTTGTCAGCAAGTGACAGACCTCAGCCTAATTCAAGAGTAAGCAGATGTTCTCGTTTACTGTCTTCATCGTTCCCCTGACATGTTTCTATTCTGCCTCATGAACACTTTGTGAATGAGAATATTTATTGTCTATAGCTTTTGGTTCAGGAATTAAAAAAAAAAGGGAAGACAACATACCATTGTACATGGAGACACCACCATCAGAGTAGAAAGTGTCATCAGGAACATGGTTGTTTAAAGTAGGTATACTTTTTAGTCAAATGTCTTGGCCTACATCTCAACTCTAGTCTTGTCTAATAGGTACATGGAAGCTAGCATATTAGTTGGCCCCTCCAAGTCTTTTTCTCTTGAATTACATGCAAATGATCCAACAATGTAGCTCTTGTCTTTGCATCGGAAAGAGTTTCAGGATGAAGTACAGTTGAAAGCCTCAGCTATAGTATAGAGAGCTGTTTCCTTTACTATTTTTGCTTCAAAGATGGCTTCTAAATACCATTTTTGTTTCCAAATTAAATTAGTTTGTTTCTCTGTGATTAACAGCAAAGCCTGAACAACCTCATAGAACCACCACACTTGTTAATTTCCATCCACTCTAGCTGGTGGCTCATCTCTGAGTTGTCCTCAGCTGGAGATGGCGTGTAGACTGCCACTGCCTTGTGTACTGGACATGCTCTCCAGCATTCATATCTTAGCAGAGCGGTTTGTCAAATTTCTGAAAATATATTTTGCAAAGGACATTCTCTTCTGCCTGTTGCTTTCATTGCAAGATGATACAGTATGAAAACCATGAGTCATACAGGCATGGGTTGCATGTAGTGATAGTTGTTACAGAACATAATATGGACTACATTTCTGTTTATTTCAGTTTGCATTCCCTCTGAACCGTATTTTCCTAGGGGAACTGATCTCTTTCTCAGCTTTCTGTTTTGTCTCTGTCTGGTTCACCTTCACGGATGCCTATGGTTTCCCAGTACTACTGTGACCTTCAGAGTCAGGACCTGCCCCTGAGAAAAAAAGCTATGCTCAATTATTTAAGCTAAAAGTCTCATTGGCCTTTTGCTAAGAAATCGACAGTTCTTAGCGTTTGAACAGCCAAAGCAGTCCTTGCAGAAGAGCGATGCTGTCTGGAATTCAGGTTGTTCAGGTGGAAAATTCAAGTTCTTTGATTTCCCACATGTATTGACTCTCTTCATTCTCAGTCAATATTTGCATTCTTTGTGCATATAGTTATCCTGCTTCATTTCCTAAAGAAACGTAGTGAAGACTGTTTATTTTCTCTTACAATTCCTGGCTGTGGTCCGAGAGTCAAGAGCTGAAAGCAATCCATACATTCACATCTGTCGCTTTTCTCTTCTTCCACAATTCAGTGCCTCCTGCCTCTCTAGGGAATGATATGGTCTTCCTTCCACAATAACATAGTCAAGGTGCTCTCCCATCAACACACCTGAAGACCAACCTGATCTAGGAAATCCCTCATTGCCACCATGTTCCCCGTTGATTCCATGTTGTGTTAAACTAACAACTAAAACTAACCATCGACCAACATGGAAAATAAAGGTGTAAACTGAGTGGTTTTGATGAGCTTCACTAGGGTAACTCAAGAAACAAATAAGCAAAAAGACTAAAGTCTAAGGTTTTAAAAAGTAAAATATGATAGCTGCCTGAAATACACAGCTCATTTTAAAACCACTGGAGAATGTGCTGTGATAAAAGGTACTGTGAGTTGTATTTCAGTTTCCATTGGAACTGCCAAGTCCTCTCAAGTTCTGCATAGTTCATTGATTCTGTAGCAAGCCATTTTCCTGCCCTAGAATGTGGTTTCTAATTGTTTCCATGTTTCATATTATGCCAATAAGCACATGGATTGGTCTGGGCAACCACATGGAGGAAAGAAAATCTCTGGAAAAAGTGAAGCAATGTTACAGTAAAACATATGCAGCTGGCAATTTCACTCCCAGGGTGTTATTTGTGGGTGACTGAGTGCACAGTTGGCAGCCTCCCCTGAAGAATTAGTCTCCGAGGTAGGATTGGCCAAGGTGATTCCTGGCTCTGGAAATGCCTTTATTCACGGGATGATTGTCTACTTTTTAACTTTTTCCTTCATCTGTGTTCTTTTGACTGCCTGGCTTCTACTTTATCTCCCATCTAGTGCTTGATAAGACGGGGAAGCCTGCTTAGAAAATGCTTGAGCAGCCTTCTCAGTGTTCGAGGCTGAAATATCTGGGAAGAGCTTTAAAGGATATCTATCATTTACTGGGTCCCAGCAGCCAGCCATGGTTAATTGCTGACAGACAAAACTATTGCTATTGATATTGTCTTTCAAACCGTACAGTACGAATTGACCAAGTTACAGAGAGCTCTTGTGGTGAGAGTTAAGGCTATAAATGTTTGAAACAGGAAGATCAATTTTGCCACCTGACATATTAGACATGATTTGAATCGTCAGTCAGATTTTAAAATGTAGTCCTAGAAGTCATGGATTCTATTCTATCTCAAAATATCCATATTGTATTTTCCATTGTAATTTATAGAATTATAGAATCAATTGATAACACCCATTGCTAGTTCAGATAAAATGCTTTCTGTAACACGACCTTCATTGTTGCTTAGGTCAGAAGATATGAAAATCCCTTATCACTAAATCTTGGGGTGTGTGTGTGTGTGTGTGTGTGTGTGTGTGTGTGTGTGTGTGTTATTGAATAGAGATCAGATGCTATCAAGGTATGGGAGACCAGGCTACTCTTCATTCATCAATGAGTTATTATTTCGGAACTTAACATACCAAAACTTCATATTTAGGCAAAGGACTAGTTCCAACCTAGTGATCACTCACTCCTCTAGTCCTTGAAGGTCACTTTTGTAAACATATCCAAGAAGCAGGGTGCGATGGAGACATGTTCCTATTTAGCCTTGTGTCTTTAAAAACAACTGTGAGCAAGAAGCAGGGGGAAAAAAAGAAAAGAAAATAAAAGAAAAAGAAACAAGACTCTGGTCAAAATTTTTCTTCTTGTTTTTTAAAATAAACCTTGAGCTTATTTTCTGAGCCTGACGTCCGTCAGGGTTAAAATGTGACAGGATCGCACTAGAGATTATAAATGGCAGGGTTGTTGTTTTCATTGTTGTTATCGGTTTGGAAAGCCTGGCCATGGCCAGTGGCAGACTAATGCTGGGCTTCTCTGGTTGTCAAGGTTCAGTGAGTTTAATGGAGAGCAAATGCTTTCCAAATGCCATGTCTGTGTCTTCTTCCAGATAGAACTGGAAGCGCCAAAGGCCTTGAACATTTAATTTCTCAAGCTGTAGCCCAAGCCCTGCCTATCTAAGGCAACAGAAACTGCTTTTTTCCTTCAGCAACTTTGGGAGCAGCAGCACAAACATTGCCTCTGGAGTCTACGTGATGTATGGGATTGTTTTTGAAAGTTCTAGATAGTTAGTGTAAATGGGACACTGGCAACAAAAGGTGTGATGCTCATCCTGGCAACCAAACAGATGTCTGGGGCATTATCTAGCAAGTTCCACACTCTTGCTTTTCTCATGTCAGTGTCAGATAAAAGAGAAAGAATCCAGCTATTTTCTGGATACTGATTAGCTTACCAAATTTCATCGTTCGTTTGCCCTGCCATCTTCACTGCTAAAATGCCAGCACAGACTCAGGCCCAGTGTCAGCTAAAGCCCTTTAGAAATGTGAGAGTACATGTGAAAAACTGTACTGGAGAAGGTAATATACAGTTAGTTCAGTGACTGTGTAAAGCTTACTGTCACCCTAGTCATGTCTAGTATTCACTGACTGGGTTAAGTTAGTTTTTATGCATGGTAAAGTAATCTCCCTCATAACCTGTATTTAAGGGACAGTATATTTATGATTTTTCTGTTTTCTGTCAATTCTATAATTCTAGCATGGATGTTGTTCAGTTAGCATGCAGTTTATATGTGGCTTTGCAGTGCTGTCTCTGTTGACTGGTCTACAGAAAGTGTCCTTGCATAGAATACTTCATCAGCTAATAGAAGAGCTTGGTAATTGTGAGAATTGAATGTAGCTAGTTCAAAAACTATGGCTAAACCAGAGACAGAATTGATTATAGGGCTATTTGGGTACCGACTTGCTCCTTGGGAGTGACTAGTGATGAGATCAGTACCCTAAGGGCTGAGGAACTCATGTGGGAAATGCTAATATCTAGGTATTAATATCACATAGTTATCTTTTGGTTTTAACATGGTGACTATGTGATGACCACCTTTTTAAGCCACAGGCACAGTTCAGCACAAGCCTCCTGCTTAATAGCAGATACGTCAAGCAATAAAAGATCAACTTTTAAAACTTGACAATGATTCACAAAATTTTCGTGTTTCATGAACTGGTAAACTGTTTTGTCGCGTATAATTTGGATGATCGAGGGAATTGCTTTTAGCACTATGATTGTAAAGTGGAGAAGCACTCGTGTCTGCTGACTTGATATTACTCACTTCATGTTCGTGATGGCCTCTTAACCATCGCTAAAGAGTGGCCAGTAAAGATAAAGTGAGAAGGGGAAGCATCCAAACTTTGCAGCTTGGGAAACTACATGGTCGGACATAGTAGTTGAATACAAAGGATAACACTGGCTCTAAAATAACAGAGTCATTGAACCAAATATTAACCAATCTGGTATTAACATGGTACCAGAAGAGTTATTATAACTTTGAAAAGTTAACTGCTCAGTATGTAATTTTTGTATCCACTAAAAATATACTCTGATATTTGTCTGAAACTTGTTTTAAAATTTCAGGTCCTATTATTGAATGACTATTTAAAGGGAAGAACAAATGTGACTTTGATTTGTTTTATGTGATGCTTCTCAACTTGCTATCTACCCCCTAAGAGAAAATCCTAACTCTAATAACCACTGTGACCGCAATTGCTCAATATGGATTGATTGTTACTTTTCTCAAGTTACGGCATCTTAAGCATTACTAGCTGATTACTTCAGGTCCTTCTTTGGCTCCTGTACCTTTTGCCTTAGATTTGCTTCTCAAAATATCCAGCAGCAAATACATTTCAGAGAAGGAATGCTAGAGATCTGGAGAGAAACTGTTTGGTTACAAGTAAACGTCAGATGGTGTGCCAAACATAGTAAGTCTTCAGTGAATTTAAAGAGCAGATTGTATTTTCAGAAAGGGATGGACAATTTAAAAATAAGCCAATCTAAGCTTCAACATATCTGTTTAGAAAGTTTATTGGGTACTGCAGTGTGCCACTTTTAAGACAAGGTGTATAGAAGTGACCATGAACTAGCATAAGAGGCTATCTTCAAAGCAGGGTGCTAAAACCCATTGACTGTACCAAGGCCTACCACATATGCCTAACAACAGGTTTTGTTTTGAATGGATTTAAATGATATTTATTGTCTTGAAATTTGAGGATGGTTTTATTAGAGTTTGAGAGGAAAACAGCAGAGCAGGCAAGCTGTAGATCTTAGCTGCTGCTTGGTGGAGGGAGACAGAGAAGAAAGCAGAAGACAATGGATTTTTAGCACCGGAGAAGTCTGTGAGCAGCTACATGAGTTGAGAGAAGCTGGAATCTTTAGAGAAAAAAAAATGAGAATGTCTAGAGTCAGGGCAGACATGATTAGGATTTGGGTTGATATTCAAAGAAGAAATAGAAAGGAGAAAAAAGAAAATTATACTTTTTGAGGTAGATCTCATAAATGTAAGCAGGCTTTGTGATCAGCTATCAAGGGAGAGGCGTCTTGTGTGTACTTACATCACTAAGAGGAAAATTATTCAAACCATCTCCTCAGTGTGTCTTCAGGTATATGAACTTTCTTCTGGTTTTTGTCTTATCTTGGTTATGAATTGGTCAATTTGATTAACTATTAAGGTGATGGAAAAGTAGTATGATATTGTAATGCTACAATCAGTGGGACAGTTTAGAATGTCATGTTACTACCTGGCATCAGAGATAGATAGAACACACAACTCATTCTTTGGCTTAAGGAAGTATCTTACGTCTAATGGACTACCACAAAACCCTTTTCCTTGCAGATTACATTTTGAATCTTTTTTTCTTTATTGAAATATTGTTTTCATTAGTTCTTTGAGTTTTGTATATGTTTTGATCATTTTTACCTGCTCTTCTTCTAGTTCCTCATATATCCAGCCCTTCCCTACTTATTTTGTGTCATTTTTCTCAACCCACCAAGTCCAGTCTGATGCTATATTTCAGGATGTGGTTGATTTAACATGGTCTGTGCTTTTAGAGAAAATGGACACTCCCTCTCCCATCAGCTGTCTACTGCCAGTAGCTCCTTGACTAGCAGTGAGACTTCATGCCTACCTTCCTAAGATTTGGTTTGGCTTGAGTCTTCATTCGCCCTGTGTATGTAGTATAACCACTATGAGTTAGTATGTGTGCTAGCACCAGAGGACTGCATTTCCCCATATTCATCTTCTGCATCTTGCTGTTAGGATCTTCTCACCCACCTCTTTCAAGACACTACCTGAAATCTGGGTGTAGATGGAGAGAGGGTGCAGATTTTCCAATTTAGGCCTGAGTATTTTAGTCTCTCTTATTCTCTATACTCTGACCAATTATGAGTGCCTATATTAATCACCATCTACTGCAGATGGTTACCTCTATAGTAAGAGTCAAGTCTTTTGGAAATATGCCAAGAGTAATATGCTGTATCACACTGATGCCATAATGCTCAGTAGTTTGAATCCCACGGGTGGTGAATAAATATTTCCCTTTCCATACACGGAGGCCAAAATTTGTACACAAGTTTTTTGATTGTTTGATTGTTTTTAATCATAGGCATTCTGATTGAGGTAAGAAGGAGCCTCAAGGTAGTTAATTTGAATTTTCCTGGTTGCTAAGGATGCTGAACATTACCAAAACTATTTCTCTTTCATTTTCATTTCATCTTTTCATAACTGTCTGTTTAGATCTTTGCCATATTTTTAAATTTGGTTTTATTTTTTAAGTTATTTGTACATCCTAAATATGTATCCTCTGTCAGATATGTAACTGGTACAGATTTTCTCTATTCTATGGGATCTAATTTATTAATCTTTGATTTTAATGCCTGTGCTATCAGTGTCCTCTCCAGAAATCACAACCTGTGCCAATGAGTTCTATTGTATTTTCTACTCTCGCCTTTATTATATTCACGGTAGTGAGTCTTACGTTGAAATCGATTCATTTTCAGTTGAGTTTTTGGCAGTGCTGAGAGATAATGATCAGATTTCCTTCTTCTACTTTCGAATTGGACCAGCATCCTTAGTTAAAATGTTCAACAGGAATGGAAAGAGTTTGCATACTTGTCTTGTTTCTGATTTTAGTGGAAATATTTGAATTTTTCTCCATTTAGGATTCTGGTGACTGTGGGCTTCCTGTATATTGTCTTTATTCTATTGAGATGTGTCCCCTCTATACCTATTTTCTCCAGAGCTTTTATCACAATTGAATATTTTCTTTTGGGGTAGTTAATTTAGTTAGGGTTACTATTGCTGAAATGAAACCATAACCATAAGAAGCTGGGGGAGGTAGGGTTTATTTTGCTTGCACTTCCACATCACTGTGCATCACTGAGGTTAGTCAGGACAGGGACCTGGAGGCAGGAACTCAGTAAGAGGCCATGGAATAGTATTGATTCCTGACATGGTCTCCCTGGCTCGCTCCGCCTGATTTCTTTTGACACTCAGGACCACCAGCCCAGGGATGGAACCACCCTCAATGAGCTGGGCCCTCCCATATCAATGAATAATTAAGATAATACTCTCCAGGATTTCTATAGCTCAATTTTTTAGAGACATTTTCTCAGCTGAGATGACCCTTAGATATCTCTAGCTTATGTCAAGTTGGCATAATATTAGCCAGGACAGAGGTGATGTTTTGCCTGGATTTACTGTCAGGATAACACTGCTGTTGTAAAAGGAATTTGGAAAGGTTCTTTTTAAAATTCTTTTTGTAAATAGTTAAAGGAATGTTGATATTAGTTCTTTGAAGGTTTGGTACCGTTCTGCAGTGAATTCATCGGTCCTCTACACTCAATGTGTCTGGCACTGAAACTGTTTTGTTTATTTGTTTATTTTATTGATTTTTTAGAGAGTTTTGAACCAGTCCTCTGTCACTGGATGTATGGATCTTTTTATTTATGTCATCTTGATTTAATTTTAGTAGGTCCTTTATAATCTAGAGATTCATTAGTTTGAGAAAAAATCTAAACCTACAAATCTCTAAAGTTAAAAAATGGCATCATGAATCAAATGAACCTAGTAGATATCTACAGAATAATCCACCTAAACCATAAAGTATACACAGTCTTCTCAGCAACTCGTAACCTTTCTTCAAAATAGACTACGTATAAGACACAAAGAAATTCTGAACAAAAAATTAAAATGTTCAGATTATATCCTTCATTCTCTCTGTTCACAAAGAAATAAAGCTGAGTCTCAACAGTTATACAAGCCACTGAGAATACACAAATATATGGAAACTAAAGAACAAACTACTGGACAATCGGTGAAGGAAGAAATCTGAGAGGAAATTTGAAAATTCCTAGAATTAGATGAAAATGAAAACACAATGCACTAAAATTTATGGAACACACAGAAGGCAGTCCTTAGAAGAAAACACTACGTGTCAATGTTAGAAAATGGGATATCTCAAATTAATAGCTTAGTAATTAACTAATTTGTGTATTCTTCCCTGGTGAAGACTGTTTCTGCCACGGTCAGTATCCCTTAGTTGCCTGCAATGTCTATGTAAGGTTGAGGCCTCATGGGTTTTCCCTAGTCCACTTTGCCGTTTCTACTGCTGTTATCCTTGTTCAGGTCTTATTTAGGTAGCTATATTGGTAAGACTTTATGGATGCAACTTCTGACTTTGCTAGGAGACAGGGTCTCAAAGAAAACATCCTGATCCTCTTACGGTCTTTCCACTCCTTCATCTGCAATGATCCGTGAGCCCTAGGTTTAAGAGTTTTGTTACAGGGTTCCTGAATCTGCATTTGGATTGGTTGTGGTTTTCTGTAATGACCTTCATCTGCTGCAAAGAGGTTTCCTCTATAAGGGATGAGAACTACCCTTATTGAATGGTCAGCCCTGAAAGCATGCATAGAAGTGGCATTACACCGACCAAGCCAGTGCATTTATATGTTTAGGAAAAAAATATATATGCATGCACACACATGTATGTAACAGTGATATATGAGAAAAGCAACCGTGAATTCAAAAGAGAACAAGGAGGGATTTTTAGGAGGGTTTGAAGAAAGAATAGAAAGGGAAAAATGATGACATTATAGTATCAAAAAATAAAAGGAATCTTTCAAAAATAACTTACTGATGTACCCCAAATCCTTAAAATAAGCAAGAAATAGTAAATCTCTCTGAAACATCTATTTTCTCATAATCTCACACAGCATACTCTGATACTAGAATTGAAAATATTCATGTAGTATAGGGCTAGGAATGAAAACCTTAAAGTATTTATCACTAAATTTCAGCTCTTCACCCTGTGAAACTAGGTAAAATCTGTGCCAGGTAGACTGAGAATGAGTCAGAAGGGAAGGCCTTCCTGTGTTTGAGAGAGGACCAGAATGTCTTTCTGCCATTGCTCAGTTGAGCTTGGGGGAAGCCTCTTATGGTGCACTGACACCATAGATGTTCACATGCACAGTATGAGCCTACAGAGTTATTTTATCTGCTGCAGAAAGATGTCAATTTGATGCCTTTTTTTAAATAATTTAAAACAGAAAGATGTCTTCTGCTTGATTTTTGTGGGGTTTTTTCGCACATGAATTATTGTTCCTTAAATCATGTGACTCCCTTCAACTAATATTTTGGTAAATTTGTCAGATATGGTGTGGGTTTAACAAATGGTCAGAGGATATATGGAGGTGTTCAATCTATGCTCATCAGTATTTTTCCTTGAAGAACTTTCTTTTGTGTTTTCCCTTTGAGTTGCAGCCTATGATAGAAATAAAAACACTAGATTAATCTGTGAATATAGAAAACATATAAAAATTTTTAATACTATTGCAACTCATTTTTTTAAATCTGAATTTGAACCCTTTTTGTTTTGTTTGCTTAGTCCAAAAGGTCATTTTGTGTGGTCTCATAGTTAAGAGAAAGGTAGTGGAATCAACCTTGTGAATTTAATTTCTGCATCCTAAATAGATAAACACAGTAGAGTGTCTTCTTCTTTTTTCTTGTCAATAAAATCATCTAGTGGTGAAAACTGTCTCTTTTTAGAAGGACTGATATCTATTCAGAAACAGCCTTCGTGCCAGAGAATACAGACTCAATGCAAACCAAACTGCAATGTCATTCACAGAATGTTGTATTTTATTAAGCTGAAAAGCAAATGATTATCTAATAATTCTGTTTACTAGATCAAAATCTTCTAGCATCTATGGAAACAATGCCTATAGCCTTTGTGTAGTTCAAAAACCATACTTTATAATCATTTCTTTTCAAATAAAGGACACCAGTATTCCTCCTTCACCTGGAGAGATGTATGTCATTTGGTCACAGTGAAACAACACTTCTACTTTTCTTTTCTCTGTGACAGAATAGGTAAATATTTTCCGAACTGTGACCTCATTAGAAAAGATAATGCCTTTGTCATTTTTATTGTGCATTTTGCTGTGCAGTGGGCACATAGAATAAGTCCGAGACATACTGCTGAGTTGGAACAAGTCTTTGTCATATCTGACTAATTGGGTTGAGTAGTTCTTACATGGCTTGTTCTACTCCACATTAAAATAGTAGGCCATTTATCATAAAGGAATTGTACTGTTTAAGCCAGTCTTCCATAATGACCCTCCAAAACCATGCTTAAATATTGGATATTACTGTCCCCATAGATGCTACATATTTCATGTTTTGCATACAAATACTATTGTTCTTCTGTTTTAAGTAACACTTATTGTCTTGTATATTACACTTTGATGGATTTTCAAATTATTTCTAGTTTCCTTTAAACAAGCATATTTATAAATTATAAGAGTTCATTGTAGAATAGTATGGGCTTTTAAAATCTTGATAGATGAACGCTATTTAACCATGTAGTTTAAATGTCTAAGTATAATCTTTCTGATGTGAATCATAGTTTCTACCCAATAACAAATGTGTTTTCCCCAAGTACTCTAAAATTTCATTTATCTCTCTCCTTATTTTATTCAGCAACAATCTGCAACTTATTTTTCTCCCAGAAAATTGAATCTGTTACTGCTGAATATTCCTACCCGTTTTTAAAATGTGGCTTATATTGGCATCAGAGCAGCAATTTACATATTTTGGGGTAACAAGAATGCAGGCCAGAAAAAGATCAACGTAAAATGAAATGCATAAAAGCTGTTTTCCTTCAAAAACAACTCAAAGGGAAGCTAAGAGAAGAGTTGATGAGCATCTGGCCTAAATGTGTCACTTCTTTCTTTAGGTGAAGTGTGACCAGTATTGGCCCAGCAGAGGCACTGAAACTCATGGGCTGGTCCAGGTGACACTGCTGGATACTGTGGAGCTGGCCACATACTGTGTCAGGACGTTTGCACTTTATAAGGTTTGTTCTTTGCCTTTTTTCTCCTTCTGTGTTCCTCCCATTATTTAAAGAAACAAAATCCCCAAAGTCTTACCTAAGTCTTGGTCCCACTCTCAACAGAGTAGAAAGAAGTCATCCTTGAATTCTCAATCAGCCCAGCCCCTTTTCTCCTGGACTGGTGTTTTATCAGTAATGAAACCTATGCTCTGAAAACAGTTTCCCAGTGGAAGAACTAATTCTTCCCCTGGAATAAACAAGAACACTCCTGATGCTTGCAGCCAGATGGCAGAGTGCGTCTCACATGAAATGCTCACCTGCCTGAGCAAATACTCATCATTTAGGGAGAGCTCAGGGCTTGGGTCTCCAGGTAGTGTTTCTTCCAAGGCTGTACTCTAAGAGGAAAGAATTGAGACAGCGCATTTTAATGTAACTCATTCTTGCCACCTAAGGTTAGAAAGCAACATCTGAGCCACTCTTCCTTTGTCACAGAATGGTTCAAGTGAGAAGAGGGAAGTGAGACAGTTCCAGTTTACCGCCTGGCCAGATCACGGGGTTCCAGAGCACCCCACACCTTTCCTAGCTTTCTTACGAAGAGTCAAAACCTGTAACCCTCCTGATGCAGGACCAATGGTTGTTCACTGCAGGTAAGGATCGTTGACAGCATTTGCTTTATTTGCAGCCAAGAGGACCGGGAGTAGAAAAAGAAGTACAAACTGTTCTATCCTGAATGTTCTCTTTGCAGCTTCTTGATACTGGGAGATGGTAAATACCTGCATTCAAGTGGCTGTTCCTAATTGAGGCCTGTACTAAGGTCAATAGGAAAGACTTGATAGAAAGGCAGGATGCCTCTGCATGCAGGACGAGTCCTCCCTACCACCTTCCCACCCCACCCACTGATTTCTCTTTGGTGTGAAAGTAAATAATAAACACAAAATTAAGTGTGTATGTGACCATAAACAAAACAGAAAATATTAAATGTTAACATTATCATCAGGGTTAAATTTTACCTTCTTTCTGGTAAAAAGTTCTTTAAAAATATTTTATAAACTTTTTAGCAAGCTTTTGTGGGCTGATTTGATACAACATTTCCATTACATAGGAAAAATGTGAAAGAATATAATGCTGCAGTCATCCGAGCATTCATGGAGGATGATTTAGTGCAAAGACAGATGCAATTTATCCATTATTAATAACAGTTCACGTACAAAAAATACACCATCTTGATCTTTTAAGTGTATTTGATAAAAATATGCAATTTAGAATAAGTTTTATTATGTACATTGAAATGATAAACTGTATTTCTCTTGAAATGTATAATTTACACCTTTACTCAATTCTGACTATAATCACACAGTGTCTGTATGTGTAAGTGTTCCTGTATTTTAATATTCAGTTTATCTCTTCCAGATGCCTGAGCTCCTCTCATATATCTCTAGTCATAAAGTACTCAAGCTGCCTAGTTAGACTCTATAATCTCTCTAATGCTGAATGTATTCTGTTTGGTGACAATACATGAATCTGCTCACGTAATTCCACAATAGTTCTTTATAATATTAGTAATTCAAATATGTCTTCTTGAACAAGGGAATCAAATTAAAGTGGAAGTTTATAATAACTAGACAAGAAAACTACATTATGAACCTATTTATCATAAATTAATATATTTTATAGGTACATTAAAAAGTATAAATTATATCTTCAATTGATAGCATCATTTAGGCTACATATTATATTGTATTATAATGAACCCTCAGAATGAGGTCATTTGGTGAATAGAGAAGAATGAATAAAACCTGGAAAACTCACCTGCTGTCCACCCTCCGAAAGTGACTGCTGAACAATGGCCTGCAGAGGTCCGAATGGGAGAATGTCTCTCCTAACAGAAGGCAGAAATAGGGCTAATTTGTGTTCCTGGCTGATATCTTGTAATTCCATGTATCACTTTTTATAAAAACTATTCCTAATGTTTTCACGTTGGGTTAAAAGAAGAGTAAGTGAGAAGCCGAGAGATTTGAGTTGAGCAGCGGTAGCTAGCTGGGGTGCTCCACTCAAGCCCATGTCTTCTTATCTGGTTCTAGCTCTTTCAACTAAAGGAGAGGGACCTCTAAGAACTGCATATCAGTTCTCATTCTCTACATGATAATAAAACATAAAATCATTTTCATTTACTTGAATAAGTAGTTTTAGGTCATGAAAGCCAAGACTCGGTCTCCTACTGTTAGTTTTAGAACATGCTCTGTGCTTCACAGTATAAACCCTTTTATAAGTTTCAAATCCCTAATGTAGCTACTTACATACTGTCCCCAGCTGGCACAAGCTAAACTTGCTGCTAAAGATCATATGGACAGTACCCGAAACATTTTCAGATGGAGAAACAAGAAAGTTGGCCTCAAATGAGAAATGCTGATCTTACAGGCCTTATGGCAAAAAGAAGCAGACCTCACACATATGCACTGGTGCACTTACACGCGTGCAAGCGCACACCACCCCCCCCCCGACACCTTGAAATGAAAAAAGAGAATTGTACTTATAAAATAACAAGAACAAAAGTTAGGAGAAAGCAATTATAGAGTTTCTATTGAACCAAAGCATCGTGGTTTTATGTTTTGCATTGCATTTAAAATATAGCACCATCTTGGGGCTGACAAACTTGCCATCCCAGCTTAGTTCAATCCCTGGAAATTATGTAAAGGAGGAAAGAGAGAACTGGTGCCTCAGACTTATCTTTTAACCTCCAGCTGCCCCTGGGGCTCATGCACCCCCACCTAAAAATCTAATAGATAAATTATTTTTAAACAACGTTTTTAAAACTAAAGATGTGCTTCATTTCTGTAAATTGGTGACATAAGAAAATAGGTGGTAAGGCTTTGGAGGAGAGTAATGACTGAGAGCACCTGGTGACAGCATGCTATTATGAAGGTCCCATGAGCAGCAGGTTAATATCATTTCAATAATAATGCTCTTTAGTTAGACTGGAGCCCAGGAGAGTCAGTTTGAACCTGTCCGTGAGCACTAAATTCCACACAGGAAGACACTGTCATGAAGTCACCAAGGAAACTGTCCACCATGATCATGTCAGAAGCAGTTACAAAGTGTTGTTGGCTGTCAACAGTGAACCTCATGTTCTCTTATGGTATGCTCAGATGTGTTTTTCTCTACAAAAGAAGCAGCGATAACTGAGACTAACTACAACAAACCTAACAAACAGAAACAGTGAGCGTGGAGGAGAATCGAAGAGAGGTCTGGGGGTAGCCAAAAAATTCACATTTTACCAGTGGTTCTGCTTGTTAATGGGTAGGCCAGAAGTAAGGGGGGAAAGACATTGAGTAACTAGAAATTAGAGCAATTTTTAGAAAAGAATTATAATGCTAGGGTATTTAAAATAGTTTACAAGGATGATGTTAGCAAATCAACTATGGGGGAGGGAGAGAGAATGTGAGTGTGTGAAAGCCTTGTGCCTCACATGCAGGAAGAGGTACTGGAAATAGCTGTTCTTCAGAGGGAGTGCTGCTGTCTCTGGAGGATGGCTACTCATTACCCACGAGTTTTGTGTTCTGAAAAATTTATTGAATTTCCCCTAGTCTCTGTATTTTATTTGTCAAGTATGTCAACATTGTTCACATCAATAAGGGCTTTATGGTGATGGAATGGAATGTCATGAAATGATTTAACGATGTAAGACAATGTTAGATTATAAGTTATGTATATATGTTACTATATAAGTGTGTATGTACACACATATAAAACTCTAGGTCTGAAACTCTAAGAAGAGCTGAACTAGTACTGCAGTGTTAATAGTCAGATGTGAACATACATCCAAATAGCAGAGTACTTGTCAAATAGTTTTAGTATTTTCTATAATAGTAATTTCTTTAGATTTTTTCTTATTAATAGAGAACATTTTAATGGTTTGAATTAGAGAATCCACCTCATAGTATCAGTCTATTCTTTTTTTTTATTGTTAAAAGAAAAATTTTCATTTACTCCCCTTGTCCCAGGCCCTCCCGCTCCCCCACTACCCCACCGCCCTCCCCCTGCTTCCTTGAGCAGTCTGTTCTTTTTTTATTGATTTTTATTGAGTCTACATTTTTCTCTGCTCCCTTCTTTTCCTCTCCCCTCCCCGCTTCAACCCTCCCCCCAAGATCCCCATGCTCCCAATTTACTCAAGAGATCTTGTCCCTTTCTACTTCCCATGTAGATTAGATTATGTAAGTCTCTCTCAGTATCCTCATTGTTGTCTAAGTCTCTGGAACTGTTCCTATGGAGACATAAAAGCATTGGATTCTCCAAATGATGCTGATAAGGTCACATGGAACTTCACACTGGAGTTCTAAGTGATTTAAGATGAATCTTTGCTTTCATGACCCTGGATAAAGAAAGGTGGTTTCAGATGGTTATGTGGCATCAAAGTTACTTTTTAACCTCTAAGAATGATCTATATGTTCTATTTTCTTGTATTAAAAGACAATAAGAATCTATTTCCTCTGAGGATTTAGTCCTTGTTAGAAATGAATTTGAGATGAAACTATTTCATTGAATCAGTCATAAATGTTTAAGCCATGATAGTCTTTAGTTATATATTTTGATATCAGGAAAATAAATTTTCTTTACAGGAAATATGTATTTGTTTAAGAATAAACAGGAAGAGAGATGGCATGACACCCTTGAACTTGTCTTTTAAATGAAGTGATCTTAAGAATAATAATAATAATAAAACCCTGAAGGTCATGAAAATCATTGAGATTCTTGATTCAATCCAAATTCCAGATTTAAAACTAGATAAATCTCAGGCCAGATAAACATTAATAATGTCTTAGGAATGCAAATAGGCCACTAAGTGTGATCAAGCTTAAAAGTCACATGATGGATGGCTCAATTGGTAAAGTGCTGAATGTGTAAGCCTGAAGACGTGTGTTCAGTACCCAGAATCCACATGGATATGTTGGGCTTTGAGGCTCTGTGAGGACTCAGGAGTGCAAACCTGTAGTTCCAGAGGGGAAGATGTACAGACAGAAGTATCTCTTAAGCTTTCTGATCAGCTAATCTAGCCTAATTGGTGAGCTACTGGCCAGTGAGAGGCCATGTCTCAAAAGAGACACATAGCATTTCTGAGGGTTACTTTGAAGTTGTCCTCTGGACTTCAAGCACACATGCACCTGCATACACACGTGTACCCACATATACACACTATTCATTTATATTGTTCAAAACTATCATGAAAGAGGCTGGAGTAGTTCTCTCTTCCTATTCCCCTTCCTCAGTCTCTCTACTCCCCGCTTCGGTCCATCAAGAAAGAGTCAACAGTTAAGTCTCTTCTCAGTGCACAGTTTTTAGTGTCAGAGCATAAAGATGAGCTAGGTCGGGTTGATGAGTTTGGCTGGCATCAACTGAGCCTCTCCATCAGGAAGATTCGCACTAAACAACTTGCTAAAAGTCCTTTACGCTTCCGAGAGGAGATGTTGAGAATTGCGGTCATTCTGAGAAACTCTGCTTTTTTACTTTGCTTTTGTTTTGTTTGGGGCTGGGTTTGAGTATTGAATTATAATCCCAAAATTAGAACCATACTTTTGTTTCTCGTTACAGCTATGCGCTTTAGGACTTGGCGATCTTTTTGAAATGTAAGCCATTCCTGTCTGTTAACCAGTTCTGACTGCAGACATCAACCAAAGACTGGAGACTGACAAGCCAGCTTGTCTCTCACTGCTCTGCAGGCTGCTTTGTGTGGGGCATGGGGTTCAGGATTTCTGTTCCTCTCTCCTGAGCTTGCTGTCCCTGGCAGGCAGTGGGAGGGTCTGAAGCCTGGGTGGCCTTGCCTTTTGTTTTGGTAGCAAAGGCATCAGAAAGGCAGGACCTAGTAGCTGAGGCTCCCAAAGATCCTTTGTTCTGGTGAGTTAGGCTCTGGCCAGATTCAAGCAGCAGAGGAACAGAGCAGAGCTGTCAGGGGAAGCAGTTTGTAATCGAGTTGTTTCTTCCCTTAAGTCCTACACTGTTGACCTTATCTGCTGAGCTCCCTGGGCCCTTCTCTGCATTCTGATCAATCCGAGGGAACATGACTCTCCTTCATGGTTGGATGAGGGGAGCAGAATCCTGAGCTTACTCCAAAATACAGGGTTCATTTGCTGGCCTATGACATCAGTAAGAAACAAAAACAACAATGGCAAAAATCTCAATGTAATTTGCTTCATAACTATTATCCAATTTTTTTTATAGATATGTCACCTTGTGGGAAGGAAAAGAAAAAGTATTACTAACTCTTGTCCTCTCTCAACCCATTTGAAAAAGATTTCCTGTGTGCCTTCTTGTAATTCAGAATTTTCCGAGGTTAAGGGGTTTTTTTAGATTAAAAAAAAAAGCCATAGTAGTGTGATTATTCACACTGAATCCGACATATTAATCCCCCCTTCCTGGTTTTGTGCTTTGGAAGCAAGGACTGTTTTTATAATTTCAGAAACAAAAACCAAAATGAAACGCAGCGAAGCTAGCAGCCTAACCATAGATGGCCAGGCAAGTCTCTGCTAGCGCACTGTGTGTACCTTCCCAGTACATCATGAAGGTCTTCTGCAGTTTTTTTTTCAGATTAATTTGATTAGAGAGTCTCTTGACTTCTTTCTAGATGCATTAAGAATATAATCAGAAAGTATACGTTTAATGAGAGCTGTTATGATGGGTTACACCAAGATGGCTGAAGTGTATAATTTGGACGCATTAAAGTCAATTAGTATCACAAGGCTTCAAGACCATGACTAATGGAAAGACGGACTGATGGAAAGATGGACTGAAGGGTGGCCACCGGCTGAGTGTATTGGACACCTGGGTGGGTGGTCAGGACACCTGGCTGTCTGGATGGCTATGGGAGGAAGCACAGTAGAAGGGTGCCAGAAGGAGATGGAAAGGATGTGACAGACAAGTGCATCCTGCTTTGTAATCATCCCTAGAGCCATGATTGTGGAAACTGCTCCAGGCCATTCAGAATGATGACGACTGCTATCTTGGCAGCCTTGCTGTGATGTGCAGTGACTGCCTAGTGTATCTACCACTCCCCTTGGAGTGCTAACTTAGCTGTGCCACGGCTGGAGCATGAGCTCTTAGTGTCCATATGCCGGAGAGGCTCATTAGCCACAATTTCCTCATCCTAGGCTCCAGCCAAGTGCAACAGATGCTGTTGTTCCCTCCTCTATTGAATAAAGTTGGGAGGGAAGAAAGAAATTTGTCAATAGTATTTTTCCATTGGAACCAAAATAAGCACTGTGTGTGTGGTATATTGTCCAATAGAAAGTTGTATGCCAAATCCTCATTTTGTGTCACACAAAAACAGATAGGAATCTGCCCTTGTATTTTTAACATTATGCAAATGACTATTTTCTTCATTTTATTGAGGATGCCTTACAGTGATAGCCGTTCAGACATGCTGATTTGGATTTCTTTTATTTCTTGTTCTTGCAAACCTTTTGATTCTGAATATGGCATCTTCTGGGAGCACTTTTATTTCTTTCACACACTCATACTACCTAATCTAGCTGGGCAAAAGCCTGAAGGCTTTCACTGAAATAACCAAATCTTTAGCAAGTATATTTAAACCCTTTACCTTAATAAGTAGTATTAACAAGGTGCCCACATGTTTACAAAGTTCGGTCTCAGCACAGGATTCTGCTTGCTGAAATGAATAAAATGACTTCAAAGTCAATAGAGACTCTTTAAAAATTAAAAATAAAAAGCTGGGCATGGTGAGGTACACATTTAATCCCAGCGCTTGGGAGGCAGAGAGCTCTGTGAGTGTGAGGACAGTCAGCCAGGGCTGTTACACAGTGAAACCCTGTTTCAAAATAGCAACAACAACAACAACAAAAACCCTGAATGTGTAAGTGGACTCTGTGATAGAGACCAACAGATGATATAGAAAGGAAATAAAATTTAAAATACTTTTTTTCAGGACACAGGACCTATCAGGGTGAGGGGTGCCTTGTAACTACTAAACCACTGATTCTTCCTATGCATGTCAGCTTCTGAGGTGCCCGTGGCATGTATGGCTTTCTCATGTCTCCTTGCTCTTCTCTCTGCATCCTTCTTGAATGCAGCATGAATTTGCCTTACAGAGCTGAAGCAGAGAGGATCAACCTCCCCTAAACCCCCAGTGCAAGTTCCTTTGTCACCTTAGGACATGTGTTAAACTGCAGAATAAATGGCCTTCTATCTTCCTGTAGACTCCTGCCTGACCACTGGACATCTGGCTTAGTTAGTTTTCATTCACATGTGTACTGTTCCCACACTGTGAGAGATGTGAGTAAGAAGGCCTTGCTCTCTCTATAATTTCATTTTATTTGCTATTTGCTTTGGCTTTGTTTTCACCATGCTACATCTTAACCCCAGGGTTTTGTGCATGTCTGGTCAGTGCTCTCAACCATCTCTCCTACTCAGCTAAACCCCCATCACTCTCTATAATTTTGAAACTGTTGTGGTCTCTAATCATAAAGAATAGGGCTAAGAGGACAAAACCCATTTATGTTCACAGGGGAGAATTTATTTTAAGATTCAACCTGTCTCATACATAAATACCAATTAGTGTGTTTTTGGATACATAATCCTCTTATAACCAAGTTCAGGTAGAATATCCTGAACACAAGGGATATATGCAGAACACAAGGCAACCTTGGTTGCTTCTGGTGCTGCCTCTGAATTTCACTCTCAGAGTCAGGGTTTGTTGCATTTTAGTATGCCCAGAGTAGAACTATATCTCCGGATATAAGCTGACTCACATGATCAGGAACCTGAGGTGAAATCAAATGGTTCCAAGAGACGTCCAGGGACAAGAGGGAATTTCAAACTATGAGGTGATAAAAGCTCCCGAATCTTAAAGCTATAATTTCCAGTGCCCTAATAAAAACAACATCATCTCACAGTTTCAATGGTGTGGATTTCAGGATAAAAAATGTAATTGCATGCATAGAAAAATAAGGTATTAGACACCCTACACTGCGTGGGCTTGTTAGGTCACTCACCTGAACTGCTCTGTTGATTTAGGGAAATAGGTAGCAGCCTAGTCATTTGCCAGTGGCATGCTCTTTACAAGAAAAACTGAATAAAATATAGTAGCTTAATTGCTTGTCTACTTTGATGATCAAGATGGTTGGGAACTTTCATTTTATGGTAGCCACGAGTAAGCAATTTTGTTTTGCTGGAAAGACAACTTCAATCTGACCTTGAATTCCTTGGTGGTCAGTTATGCCGTACATCTTACTAGCCCACCTTTTCAATCTCTACCTCTGATTCGAATCAATTGGGCAGAGACTCTTACACAGCCTAGAGTCACAGTCACTCCTTCCATCCAAAAACCCAGAACCAATCATGTTATAAACCACAAAAATTCTTTATAACCTGTGGTTAACATTTTATCCCTCTTTTGTATGTCAGAAAATGATTGACCTGGTTTCAACCTATTTTCTCTTATGTGCTACAGCCTGAAATACACTTGTTATCTTGGTTCAATTAAACTCAAACTTATTGGTTTGTAAAGTACAATAGTAAAGCTCCCAGCTTAGCAAAACCTTTCCAGAGTTCAGTAAGAAGCTCTGCAGATGCATTCCAGCCATAAGCCGTGAGTGTGAGTACCTTCATTCTTATGTTTGTATTTCCTGAAGGCTTAGAATAAACTTGTATAAAAATCTGAGATGATGATTCTGCATGGAAATCATTTTCAGAGTAAATCTTTGTACCGTACAAATGTAGAAAGGTCTGCCAGTTCCCAAGGCAGCACGCTGTCTTTCTTAAGGTCTCTGCCTCCCTCTACCCAGTCAGCTTCCCCAAGTAGCACTTTGGAATTATCACTGCCTCAATAGGTCCAGGTAAAGCTTCACCCCTTCAGAGTTTGGTCATGATACAAGAAGCTCCCATCCAATCTGAGCTACTAGTAGATCAAACTATATCATCATTGCTGTCTCTTTCATGGTAGGGACCCTACATTCAAAGAGATGTTTTTCTAAACTTTCCTAGTTTGGACATTTTCAAGCATATTCAAACTTGAGAGACTATGAGTCCCCAAGCATGCATTACCCTGCTTCAATTATCAATTCCTGCAGTGCTTGCTAAATGGCAATTCATTTTCTGTTTTGTAAAGAAGCTCATTACATAACTGCCATTCAGCATTTAAGATTTTAGTATCCCAAAGAGTTTTATCTCGGGTGAGTGCCCCCTTCCATGGCCACATTTAGCGTAAAGAGTACACATTACTAATTTCTTGACTCCAGGTGCGGTGTCTAAGTTAGATACTCTATGCTTCTATAATTGATGCTTACACTACTTTTTTAAGTTAAACATTGAAGACATGAGTTTTAAAATAATCCCAGTGTATTGAAACCACCTCCATCTATGCAGAGTTTATACCTAAAACTGTCCTTGGCAGCATTTGGCTTGCAGACATGCAGACATTTTTTTTTAATTCAGCACGTTTATTTTTAAATTAAATGTTAAATTTGTGAGGTCAGTTGTGGCAGCTCCCACCATCCCCTGTTATCTAACATCCTATATTTTGCACTACTCTGCTAAAGTGTCTGCTTTGAATCTGAGCTGTATCAGGAATGGTTTGCTACACAGTTTGGAAGAAAGAAAAGGAAAAAAGATGTCAAATTTTCAAATCCAAGCACTGACTATTTCCCAATCAATCATTAGCATGTACAATCTGATCAATAATTTTATACCTTTTCTGACTCTTACAAGAAGTATAAAAAAACTATGAAACAACAATAAAAATGTGAAAAAGAAGGCAAGTCACTCAAGCATTTACAGCAATTCATCAATATATACACACACATTAAATTCTGAGTTGTTAATAAAGCTAAGTGGAGGTATACAATTTCTATACTTCAATAAATGTGGGTAAAAATAGCTGATATATTTACAAGAATTCCAGATCTGATAAAATACTGGCTTATGTTGTTAACCTCAGAGAATGCCATTCTAATGTGTAGTCAATCATGAAACACTATTTTTCTCATGGGAAATCTTGAGGAATGCTATCATATAAGAATTCCTTGTCTATGTAATTGGACCTATATGAGATAAGAGCCATAGAACTTAGTGTGTGTAATTTGAAAAATCACTTAGCAATTCTTATAAACTATGTGTGGTAAAATAATTAGCACCTATTAAAACTAAACTGTATGGGGTGCGTGGCCTTGTTGTTGGACATGAATTAGTGTAGAACACCCTGCAAAGAAAAGAGACGAGAACAATAGAAGTAGGAATAAAAATCATTGATCCATGTGCAACATGTGGGTCATGTAGAGATAACCCAGCTTAAAGAAAATCACTCCTTAAAAAGGTATACAATTAACAGTAACTTCAAATACATAATTCTATAGTCAAGTCATCATTTTTTAAATTTACAACCTGTAGCTTGAGCGGAGTATAAACTATAATGAGCAGATTTGGTATATTTAAATCAACCAGAGGCTTAAAGGATTTGAAGAACCTCAAGTTTAGAATACTACAAAATTTATCAATGTTTCCAATGTTTCCAGTTTTTTTCACTTTCACCTAATTCAGCCACACTTCTTGGAGGGGTGACAGGGCACACATTAACCAAACCTTTCCAAATCATCTGACTTAGCTTTTAAAGAAACAAAATCACTTTGCTTCCTATCTGTGTCTCATCTGTTCATTCAATACTTCAACTCTATAATTAAAGTATCTGGTTCCTATGGCATAAGCACTTTAATACCACAAAAGAGTAGGGATTCCAAGAGAGTGGCCGAGTGCCTTGAGGTGTGGCGAAGCGAGCCAAAAGCCTGGAGGAAAGGGAATGATTGGGTTAGTTATTAAATTGTATAGATGAAATTCATTGGGAATACGTATAGAGAGCCGTAGGCACATGGAAATGAAAGAAGGGCTGAGCAAACAGTAATCCCTACTTCAGCACAATCAGAGCTCAACCCAAGCAGAGGACTCACCCTGAGGTTGAGAAGTTTTCTTTCAGTCTTGAGCTGTTCATATTTCCTGCTTTCCATTGTCTTCCCATTGACAGAAGCTTCCAGTCTGGCAAAGTGGGTGTTTTCTTGATGTATCAGGGCCAGTAGGACTGGTAGAACACAGGTTGCTTCTGGCCAGAGTTCAGGATTCTATAGATTATGTTGAAACCTAAAATGCTGCGTTTCTAACACATTTCCCTGAAGATGCTTGTCACAGGGTTCATGGTGAGAAACATTGCATGAGAGCCTATCTAAGGTCCCTCTAATGCATCAAATTGTGTTCTATTTCTCCCTTTGGGATGATAGAAGCTATTAAATAAAGTGGCATACTAGTTGTGTCAGTGCCATTAATTTAAACAATGTAATGATCCACTCAGCTTCTAGATCAACTCGTTGGATATACTAAACTCTAAGTCTTCACTCTCTGGTGAGAGGAGAGTAAGAACATGAGCATTTCCCAAGGCATTTGTTGCGTGAGGAATATTTGGCTGTTCTAAAGCAAGCTTCCATTTCATGGGAGAAGGCAGAATCAAGGAAGATCAGTAGGTGCTTTATCATGGCATTACTTGCAGGAGGAAGACACAGATCGTGAGTGTGAAGTCTAAGCTATGGAAAGATAAAAGACTGCCAAGCTAACTCCGAGGAGAATGTACATATCATATTAGAGAGAGCTTGCCCTGCCATGTGTGTGTGTAAACAAAATGGCACCATCCTTTCAGTCCGTATCGTCACTATATTCAAACCGTTCTAACCAGTAAAGCGAATCTTCAAGGAAAAGGAGCTGGGGAGATGTTTCAGTTCATAAGGCACTTCTGTGAAGAGGCCCTGAGGTGGATTCCCAGAAACCAGATGAAAAGCTGCATATGATAGAATAATGCTTGTAATCCCAGAAATGGGGAGGTAGAGCCAGTTGGGTGTCTGAGGCTCTCTGGCCAGCGAGCCTAACTCTCTGTAAGATCATCATTCATGCACGCATACACTTTTTTAAAAAAAAATATAGGAGTGTTGCCTTTTATGTGATTTTAATTTCATAGACAAAAACTGAATGCTTTCCTCTTAGTGGTATTTATAACCCATTAAAGTTATGTTATTTGAGAGTGCGTGTGACAAATACATGAATATTAGAGCAGTAGAGTCATAATCCAACACTATTCTAGGAGCCAAACCGTTCAAGAATCTAAAATATATAGGCAAGCATATATTGGTTGAAATAACTTGTTGTCAGATAAAATGGTTTCAGTTGCTGTTTAAAAGAGAGGAGGAGCTGTAGGCTATTAACCAGATTGTTGTGGGTAACCAATCCCTTATGATACTTTATATTGGTTGTGGTAAGACAAAAGTGTTGAGTCTGGGGTTTGTATTCTAACTAGCAGTGTCTGGTATCAATTGCGGTATTTCAGCATTTGGCATTCGTTAAGACACACATGAAGGTATGCATGTTGTCTCTCTCCTATCTATCTATCTATCTATTTATCTATCTATCTATCTATCTATCTATCTCCCCTTTCTTTTCCTTTCCTTTCCTCCCCTTCCTTTCCCTTCTTTTCTCTATAAGCAATAAGTATCTCAGAATTCCCAGTATCTGAGATATACATATCTGTCTACAAAGATATGTATATGTCCTCAAAAATATATACTGAAACACCATATAGTATCTCTCGTATTAAGGAAAAGTACATTTTTCCTTGAATGGATTCCCTACTAAGGAGCACTTATTCATGTTTAGTTAGTTCTTCCACTTCATCTCCAGTGGCTTAGGGAGGAAGGAAGGGAGGGAAGGAAGGAAAGGAGAGGAAAGAACAATAAAATGGACTGTTGTTTTTTCTTAAATGCAGTGTTTTTGCTGTTTATAGTTTACAATTATTTCAGCCCATTGTTTACTCTTTAAGAGGATTCCAGTCCATTACCAAAGTCATTGTCAATTCGCCAAACTGGTCTAGACCCCATGAATAATGGTACATTGGCATTGGATAGAGTAGTGTGAGCATTGTCAGGCTGTTCCCACATCTCTTGAGAAGCCGCTTAGATGAGATTCACTTTGAAGAGTCATCTACAATGAAAATGCTCACTTCCAAAAATTTTGTATTCTTTCTGATAATGTTAGGGAAAATAGCTCATCCCCTGCAGTGATAAAGGATGAGGAAAGGAGTTGGGGAACACCCAGGATTTCCACCCTTCAGGAAAGGACCCCTGGAGGAAAAGCCTCTGCCACATGTCAGAAAATGCCTCCCTTGTGTCAATTATGAAAGACATTTTAGATGCCACATAGCATATTGTTTATGTCATAGATGTCATTGAGTTAATCTATCAATAGGATAAGTGCCCTGCCAATTAGTCAAATATAGTAATTTATAAGTTGTTCTAATAAAAGGACAATTTTTTCAGATGCTGTCATTCATCATTGATATATTTCAGTGCTTGTGAATATTTCCATGTAATTATGCTTAATTCTCTAAACTATAAGTGCTGTAATTTCCTGTGACCTGTTAAAGCTAGATGCATTACTTGATCAGAGCTCTCAATGAAGCATTTTGTGCACACATATTTAGTTAATTGGTGATTTTTTCCTGTGTTTATATGAAATACACTCTATAAGGGAAGGAAATCAGCCTACATGCAGCTGAGACTGGTAGAGAGCAATTAGGTTCTATCAGAACAAACAGCTGTCAATAATGACTTCAGAATAAAATTACCAGCAAAGAAAAGAACCTAGACATCTGCAGGATATGTAGAAATATTTTTATACCCCATTAGCTGAGATCTGGACAAGGGTATCTCTGAGTTTTCCCAGCTGTACCTGCTATTTTATTTTAAAATACTCTCAGACTAAGAGAACACTGAAACTCATTGCATACACTCAATAGCGTTTTAAAAAAATGTTGGCTGCCTTTGAACAGTGTGTATTTTGATTTCATGTAATCAGCATGAAGGCTTTCTATTTCAAACTATTTTGCTGCTCCTCCCGGCCATAATATGAGACTTAAAAATAGTTCTGTTATCTTTGTTTTGTGTCTTTCCAATCTGAGTTCTATTGCTTGGCTATTTTTCTTTCTGTCTTTGGGAAAACACGTTTCACTCTCATTACACGGTGTCTGATTTGCTTGCATCCGGCATTGTTACTGGCAAAGGAAGCTTGCAAGGTGGGCTTCTGGCTTTGGAGTTTGGTTATAAGGCCATGTACTTGCAGGCACCTGGAGATAGAAGAATAGTTGGTGTTTAGACAAAAGCAATTTGTTTTTATAAAGGAAGTTTTTACAGTCTCTTATCTACTGAAATTTAAAATTCACTGAAGAAAAAATTCTATAGAAATGAGATATCAAGTTGTTTTGTTCTGTTTTCAACCATTCATAATACATAAAACGCATAATTATTATATAGTATAATGGCTGCATTTGTTTGACTGCATTTACTTAGAAAAAATATCTCATATCCTTGGTGCCTGCATGCGACCAAGGAGTACAGCTTCTGCATAGCTTTAGAATTTGTCAGGAATGTTTCATTCTACACAAGACCACTGGATCAGAAGTTCAGATGCAGAGCTTCAGGCACTGTTTGGGTTGTTTGTTTGTTTGTTGTTTCATTTTGTTCATTTATTTGAAAAAGGGTCTCTCTACATAGAGTCCTGGAACTCACTACATAGACCAAGCTGTTTGAGCTCACAGAGATCTAAAACCTTTGCCTCCTAGCTGTTGGCACTAAGGTGGGTGCCACCACACCCACCAGAAGCTCTTCGTTATTTGCTTTTGTCTTCTGCTTTAACATTGCCCTGAAGTGTGCACAGCCGTCTTAAACAGTAAACACATATGTGGTGCTGTGTTTCATAGCAAGTAATATGTGGAAGAATCTCTCATTCTGTATTTATCAAACTGAGTTATCAACATTAACTTTGACCTCTTTGATGTGACAATTTCTTGACAGTTCTGTCTGTGGTATATTATTCTGCTGACCTTGGCTGTTTTCATCTACAAAACAGTATGTTATTCTAAATATTATAACTAATTTTCAGTAAATAGTGATTATATATTTGTTAGGACACTCTAAAGGAGAACATGCCATAAATGTCATAAAGATACATTAACCTATATGTAACCTAGTAAATAAAGACAATTTGGAAAATACTTTTAAAAAGCACATAGTTCATTTTTTTTGAGAAGTTAAATAGGCTGAGAAAACCATTATTTATGAGTGATGACAATTATAAGTACAATATTTTAGTTTCAGATCATCAATATTCCTTGCAATCTATAGATCTTGAACTTGACTGAAATTCAATGAAAACCAGTGTCTTCTCTCATCTAGTTCCAGTAGATGAGGACCATAAACCTGGACACTTCTCAGCTCCCTCAGAATAGTCATGTCACCCTGGTCCACACTCTCTTGCCCTTGCTAGGAATGCTGGGTGGGACACTGAGAGGAGTAATGCAGGGTAACTAAGAAAGATCTGAGCACATGGAGTCATGTCAGGAACCCCGAAGCAGCAATACAAAGTGTCCTGCAGGTTGTCAGGATGACAGACACAGAGACACAGGCTCTGTCTGCAACAGTCGGTCATTTGATTGTGTTGAGTCTTCAATTCTTAGGTGCTATGAAGTCTAACCTCCAGTTCAGAGCATTCAGAACCTACTAGGTTGTTTATATTGAAGTGAATATATTAGTACTTTTTAAGGAGGAAAAGGCTGGTAGCAAAATAGTCAACGATGCTATTGTCTCCAAGTGACACTTCTACTTGACTGTCTTTAACCGGAGTCAGAAGTAATAGTGTTTATGTTGCAAATGGTTAGGCTCTATGTAAACCGAGGAGGTTATACGTGTCATAGTTTGTGTGATAGCTTCCAAATAGAAGTTAGATTATGATTGCAAAGAGCAGCTCTATGTGAGCAAATGTAGCACTCTTATGTTTCCATGCCGTTATTCGGTTGACCTTTGTGGAGATGTTTCAGCTGTTTCCATACATGTCTAGTGGTATGATCTGTCTGGTCTCTTCTGGTGAGACCTGTGGTGCCCTGTTCAGGTGTTCTTAGCAAACTGCTGCCTCCTCACTCATCATGAGCATCACTTTGTGAGAAATGAGTAATTTGGTTGGGATACAACAAGGGCCGTGCTGCAGTCTGTGGAGGGTTTCTGCTTGAGTCTTGGTTTTACAGCAAAGTGTCTGATTAGGCCCAAGTGGTTTTACTTCTTTTAGGGCTCATTTCTTTGTTGCTTTCTTTCTTTCTTTCTTTCTTTCTTTCTTTCTTTCTTTCTTTCTTTTTTTGCAATGGAAATCTTTTAAGAATTCCATACATGAGTACTACCTAGGAACTTCTGGTCTCCTGAACTCTTAATATTCTATATTGGATTCACTATTAAGGAGACTGTCTACTTCTTCTCTGTAGATAGAACATGAGCATACTCTGGTCCTCATAGCATGTCACCACTGAGACAGAGTGCACCTCACTTGGGAGGGTAGAGATGCCAGCTCAGAGTCTTTTCAACCAGTCTAGCTGGTTCTAGTACTTTGTGATGACTCTAGTATCCTTCTACTTTCTGATATGCTTGCCAAGTCAGCATTTGAATGGTGACCCCAACTGAGAGCCACATTATTCCTCCAGGTTTTTGCAGGAAACACTCTCTGAGCAAAGCAGAGGCAATTTTTTTTTCCTTTGTACCTTTCCCCTCCTCAACTCTTCACTAACCTTTACATGTGATTTTTTACTCTAGCTATGTTTTCTTCATTATTTTTAATTTCTTGTACTTAAAAAAAAAATTCAAGCCCATCAGTGAGTGTTCGCCTGCCCCACCCCCATCTCCAGTTCTTCCTCCCACTGTTAAATTACCACCTATGAGTCTCTAGATCGTTCCATACTCAATGTGTAGGCTTGTAGAAATGTCTGAACTTGTTGTATGACCTGTTAAAATATTTGTGATATTAGGGTGTATATGTTTTTCTGTGGCATAGTTAGGGTGGAATAGACCTTACAAACTTTTGGTGGGACATCAATACGTACATTTATCTCATTTGTTCTAGTTGTTGCATAGTAGTCATAGTTTTGATAGAACATACTTTAACTATTTCCCTGGTCAGTGATAACTTTGTTCAGTTTATTTGCTATCAAATAATACTATAACAGAATCTCTCTGAAGCCTCAGTATGTATGTGCGCACATATAAACTCCGTAATAAATGTCCAGAAGTAAAAGAACTTCTGCACTTTACATTTTAATGAATGTTACACAATTACTTTCCAAAATAAGTAAATTATGTAGGTATACAGTCTCTGTTAAGTTGCATGGGTCAATTCTGTATTTTAATGTTTGTTCAAAAATATGTAGTTTTATTTCATAATGTGTATAAGTGAACCAAGCAGATGAATATTTATGTTAAAGAATTTTCACTGTCTCCTTCATAAACCAATGAGAAGGAGATGCTAGAAATGCAAAGCATCACTGGATCTATTTTCATAGTGCCCTAAATGCCCGAAGCATGACTATAACAGCAACAAATTAAGCTAAGTGTTTGATTTTAAATGAGCGAAAGAAGAGATTCGAAACAGAAGCCTCATCAGAAATACTTTAGAGTTTTATTAGGATGATCACCAGATTACAGCTGTAAAACTGATCATAAAACCCAATACCTTGCCACAGATATCTTCTGAAATAAACTTACAGTCCACAAATGCCATTCTTAATAGCTGAAATTTTACTTCCCATCAAATTACAAACTGATAGATGTACAAAATGCTTGCAATAATTTTTGGCTACATTTTACTGTATTCTCATCCAACTCGCTGATCTCTAAGGTTTCTGAATTCTGCTGTCCTTTGCCAGAGCAGTGATGTGTCGGCTGAGGGTCAGCATTAAAACTCCACTAAATTAGCCAGAAAAGCCAACTCCTAAGCGCATCTCCAGAATGGTTTTAGTGCAAAACAGACATCTTCCATCGCTTAGCATTCCTCATTTTGCACATTAATGCTGTATCACATCATGGGACATTAAGCATATTTCAACTCATGGGACTAACTCAATCATGTTTTTAGAAATTGAAAACAAATCTTATAACTGGATGAGTGATGATATTGAAGTAATAACAATTTCCTGCTAGGCGTGCTTGTTTAATGGATTGCACAGTCTTTCCATGTATAAACACTGCAGCGGTTATCGCTAGCAGGAATTGTTTGGTTTTAAGAGCTCAAGTTATAAGAATCATTGGGTTTGCTAGAGAAGTCACAAGAAATCTGGAGTTTGTGTTCTGATTCTCATTAATGGCATCATTGTCCAACCAAAACATAACCTAGGAAATCTAAGTTTACTCCAGCAATATCAGAGTGGGACCAGCATAACACTGGGCTTGATTTAAAAGTGCTGTCTTCTTCCCTTTTGCCAGATGTTCTGTACCATAATAAGTGCACTGCATTGTGCTGGCCTCAGCCTGAAGCACAGGGTGATGCACTTCTTTTTTGAAAGATATTTAGAAAAATTTGTCTCAGTGCTTGGCAACTACTCCGACAGAAAACGGATAAAAATAAGGGTAGTTTATCAGTTCTGCTGTCCTTCTCATGTTTCAGGTTGAAGGCTGTTGAAATGATGAGAAACAAACGACACTAAATAGGGCTCCGTCATTATCATTGCTGTGGGTAACTCAGGTTC
Source organism: Dicrostonyx torquatus (assembly GCA_028555095.1). Lineage (NCBI taxonomy): Eukaryota > Metazoa > Chordata > Mammalia > Rodentia > Cricetidae > Dicrostonyx > Dicrostonyx torquatus. Next base: position 549,961 of record JAQHUG010000253.1, on the reverse strand, counting down.
AGCATCAAAGAAAAATGCATTTGCTTTCAAAACTCAATCCTTCATTTTGAGAGGTGCTCTGAACTCAGGTATTGACGTCTAAAAATGGAGTAAATTGGAGAAGGCAGGAAGGTACTGCTGTGGGAACTCAGAAGTCATCTGGCACACTTGTGAAAGCTCCGAGTTTTCAGAATTCTGTTTCTTATAGGTAGGTGTAGACCTGTACCTAAGGACTGCCATTTTTAGCAGCTGAAAGAAAGCCTCGCTTCAAGTAGTTACCATCACATGGGACCCCTTAACGGCTTGCTTTAACTTTGGAAATAAGCCTAAATGGTATAACCTGTGTTGAGGTTTGGGAAAGTTCGTTGTGATCTAGGAAAAATTTGATATTTGTACTCTTGCATCCTTCACCTTTGCAATATAAGTTGATCACCTTCAATTTCTCTGGCATGGGAATTCCCTGGCGTGTGAAATTTGTGGATACAAAGAGACAAGGAAGCCATTGTCCCTTCCCCTGTACTGATGTAGTCATTGACTTGCATACCCCAGCCAGAAGGAGAGAACCTATTGTTCTCTCATCTGAACAAAGTCAAATCTGAAAAGGGAATTTTCCTCTGGGGTACAGAAGTTCAGGTGAATAATAAGTCAGGTTGTTGCTAGCAGATGGCAATTAGAAGAAGATGGAAAGACCAACATAAGCCAAGAGCTAGAAGTATGCATACTCAAGACTTGGTTGGCTTTTGATGAAAGAAAATCTTGAATATGGATCATAAACATATAGTTTGAGGCATAAAATTTTCGTCATGAAATTAGGGTCCAAACTTACCTAGTTAAAACTTTGTGCCTCCAAGATAAACAAAATACCCATAGGTACTTTTTTGGCAAATACTACTTTTAATGGCCAAAACCCAAATGGATTTATGTCCTATTCAAGGTACAATGGCAAAATGAAGCAGCATGCTTGATACTTGAGACCGAGATTGTACCAGAGGCCCTATACTGTAAAAAAAACTAAAGCTGGAGCTGACTTTTGTAAAGGCCAAAATAAAGACACAAAAACAGAAGTTGTGCATCAGAAATAATATATTCATGTATATTCTATATTAAATACTAAAGACATATCCCAATCAACTAATATATATCAAATTCAAAAATAGATGAACCACTTCAGAAAAGTGCAATGTAAATATCTAAAATGCAACTATTCTAGTATAAGTTTAATAACAATGTTCCAGGAAATCCATACAGTGGACATTTAATATGCTGATGGTATTAACAACCATCTCTTTAGAAGGCAAGGTAGCATTTTCTTATTTTGTAGGTATGAATATTACAAGTACTGGTAATCTGAAGCCACTGTGAAGAAATGCTAAGAACACATCATCATGGAATATTTTCACCTCAAGGATATATTCTAATAAGGAATTAAAATGTATTTTAAATGTTGCCTTTAGAATATACCTGTTTAAGAACAAATCATAAAAAGTTAATATTTAGCTTTTACCACATCCATCTCACCAATTAAAGGAGAGATACAGAGTTTATATAAAAATCAGCTTTATGGTATGTGATTCACTATTGTACATGGCAAGAGATTTAAAGAGAGCAAGCTCCTTCTGGAACTCTGTGCCTGAGTGTCCCAGAGAGAGGCTACAAGAAATGAGCCACTTGGAGAAGTTGCTGATGAGTTTCACACATGCTACTGTGGAGGCTCTGGTGGCTTGGAATGTGGACTAGTTCAGTTGTGCCCAAGGAAGAGCTGCCCTCTTAGGATTCATGAACTTAGAAACCATTGATGAGAGACGTATGGGGATGAGAGAAGGATGAAAGGTCAGAAATGTGGTTAACAAGTGTGAAGCTGTCAGAGGCACACAAGTCAGGGAAATGATTGTAAAGAAGACAACCCAGGAAAACGGGTTTGAATCCAAAACAGTATTTTAATGATCAGTCTTGATTGTCAACTTGACTAGGTTGTGATCACACCTCTGGTTATATCTATTAGGACATTTCTGGAAGGATCACCTGAGAGGGTATAGAACAAATACTGAGACACAGTCAGAAGGAGTATTTGTAGATTTAGGCAGACGACATTTAGAATTCATCTTTGGTTTTTGCGTTTGATTTGATAGGACTTCTACCCTCTCAATCAGCAGACTCATTACACAAAACCATGATACAATTCTTCTTTAGTAAAAGTTTCATGTTAGATGTTATAGTAGGTCTTACTTTGGATAATTAAGAAATCCCTTTCCTACCATCGAGCCCAATATAGTATCAGCTAATTCCCCATACTCCGTCAACTAGTTCTTATAAGCCAAGAACGCCTTTCAAGGAAACTGCCCGAGGGACAGCCACACACTGATAAGGGTTATAATGGAGGAGTGGCCTGTATCAAAATCAGGATGTTGTTGCCTAGGTCAAATTAAAGACAAACTTGAGTCTTAGCTCTACCACCTGACATGAGCTCTGTGACTTCAGGAAAGGATCCAAATGTTGCTGATTTAAAGAGAAGAAAACTAGCATCTATTATAAGCAACTGGAACACCCAGACCTATGGAGGAAAGGCTCTTGGCTTACATTTCATTTGTCATGGTATATGTGAAAGCAGTAAGTTGCTTGAACATGAGGTAATATTATCTGGAAATACAGAGAGAATCTAGAACAATCTGAGGATGTAGATTAAAGCAAGGTTTTTTAAAGCTAAATAAAAAATAATATAAGAAAGACTTTTACAATTTTTGAAGAAATTTGTTGCTCATGTCCTTGTCTTTAGAGATAGAACTGAAAAATGTACTTATAAAAGAACTGTCTCTTCCTCTATTTTCAGAAACCTTGGTAAGTTTAATTCAACCTTAAGACCCACTGAATAATTAGATTCATTAATTGGCTGGAGCTATTATAACTATCAGGTACAATAAAAATGAAAATAAATAAAACCTGACATTCTCAGGGTCACATTAGGACCTTGAAAAGTACCTTACTTTTTAGGCTTGCTTTATGATGGGCATATATCTAATCCTTGAACCTGAAACGGACTATCCCAGAAAAATGAGAACATGTAAGTTCTAAAGAACTTTCCTTTGCTATGCTCAACAAGAATAACTAGTGAACAGTTTTCTGTGCTTTAAGTGAAAATATAAATTATTTAAGTTAGAGCCTGCCTTTTGTTCCTTCTCAAAATTTGTTATTTTAGACTCAGGTACATACTCGATTTGTTTCCCTTTCTTTTGTGGGGGAGGGGTGATACCATTACTATGAAAAGCTTTAAACTCTTTAGAGCTGGAATTATTCCTCTCAGTCTCCTAAGACTGAGCACCTTTCTGCAGCACCTTTTCCTGTAACACTATAGAACACTGTGTCATCTAGACATTTAAATGGTGCCAGGTGAGGTTTTAAGAAAATGCTCCTGCCATAGCTATAGTCAACTTGATATATAGTCTTGGATAGACTCATAGTGTATTTTGCACTAAGAAAGCTGCATATACCAATATTCATTAGAAACCGTGCCAAATTAGGAAGAAAAAATACTGCATTCTTCATTCGCACAAGGCTTTTTGTAGGATCTATCAATGTCATATTAAAACTTAAAACTTAAGAGTCTTAGAATCTAGGATCCTTTGGTATGGAACATAAAGCCATAGGCAATTCAAAATTAGTGATTATGTGAAATTAGTATAGTCTACAAATAATAGGTTTTTGTTTGGGAGGTAGATTTGATGTACAGTGATTAATTATTAAATCAAGTATTTTTTAAAATGATGTGTTACTACCTTGCAGCCACATTGACACTAGAGAGACTGCCAGTTCATTTGAGACTAGCCTTGGCGTTTATTAAACTCATCTGTTGTGTAGTTTTGGCAGATTACTTATACAGACCTTTTGGGTCTGTATAAATCTATTAAAAATTTCACATGTATCTCCGAGTGGCAGCAGTATGATTTAAAGTCATTCCTTCTCTTGTTGGTCCATCACTTCAATTTTTCATCCTTCAAGTCCCATTTCTAATCCATACCAACAGTCCTTTATTTTGTGGCAACTCATTGTTATGCAAATCATTACATTCTTGGATTGGCTTCAGAATCATTAATGATAAGAAGGAAGCTATTGTAGTGTCATATCCCCTAACTGACTTATCAAAATACTTCATTATTAATTGACTAAAAAGATAGATTTGCAGTTGGACAGACAAATAAATAAAAGCAAATATAGAGATGACAACAGACACTGGCATGTCATGAATGAAGAAGACTATTTACTACTCTGGTCTGTCAGCTTGACACACGGTAGAAGAGGGGTCCTCAGCTGAAGAACTGTTTCTACCAGATGGCCTGTTGGCATATTTGCAAGGCATTTTTCTTGATCCTAATTGATGTAAGAGGGCCCAGCATACTTTGGGCAGTACTATCCCAAAGGCAGGTGGGCCTGAGCTGTATAAGAAAGCCTGGAATCAGGCAAATAGGCAGCATTCTTCCATTGGTTTCTGCTTTCAGCTCTCACTTTGTGGTCGTGTCTTGGCTTCCGTCAATGATGGACTGTAAGACACTAGTTAAAATAAAACCATCCTTCCAGGTTGACCTTTGTCATAGTGTTTATTAGAGCAAGAGAAAACAAACTAGAACATATTCTACGTTGGTAATATGTATCTCAGCCCACTGAATGCATATTTTCTGTGAGGCAAATATGTATAATCTAAAGGAGGAAGGCGTTTTCCAGGGACCCATTCTGGACACATAAATGTGCTCATCTTGAAGGATGAGATCAAAGGAAACAAGGCTTACCTTGACACTGCAGGAACAAAGGTGTGCTATTTTCTTAGTATCCTTTTCCTTACTAGAGGACACTCAGTGTTTTAAGCCCCTGCCTCTCTAAGCCAGTTCCTTAAATGAGCCTGTCTCCTTGGAGCAGCAGACCTTGCCAGCCCATTATGGATTGTCTCTTTCATGTCCTTTTCTTTTAGTTTGTTTCTTCCAACTGGAACACTGATCTGTAAGTCCACACATAACAGAGCTTAAAAATTACCTTGAATCTCTTTGTGTAACAAAGATTGAGGCCTTTATTTTTACATACTGAAGGCTTGAATTTCACTGAGAATTTTTAAGTACATTGAAAGAAAAGAAAATAAGGAAGACACACACTAAACTGACTGCTATTTATTAAGAATTTCTGCATTATTTTTACTGTGCAACATTTTCATATGTTAATTCAACATCTCCCACTAGAGTAGTTTTAAAACTTCCCTACAGAATTTTACAATAAGATATACTTGAGTTACTTAGTAGACACTTTGTTTTTGTTTTTATTTTAAATCAAAAATAGACTAAAATTGCTTTGTCTAAAAGCCTAATTAGATAGTTTTGTTCTTGTTTTTGAAACAGGACTTTATTTATCTCCCAGGCTAGTCTCAAACTTACTAGACTAGTCTCAAACTCCTCCTGATCTTCCTGACTCCACCTCTTAAATTTTAGGGTTACTTACATGAGTTGTAACGTGTGACTATCTAGTTAGATACCGACCAATAATTTAAAAAATATTCTGAATCTAGACAGCATAATTAATGTTCTATCTTTGGGAGAGGTGCTTGGTCTTGCAGCAGCTTGATAGACCATACTTTGTGAAATTACCTGGCGTGAGTGAGAAGGAAGCACGAAGCATGCCACAACCCTGCTTAGGAGTTTATTAGAGGAGACAAGTACGGCCTGGGGAAGTCGGTGTGCAGAAAGAGAGGGCTGAAGATGGTGCATCCAGGTTTTAAATGCTACCTATTACGTGTGCACAGAGGGATGATGTAGCTACATCATACACATACACAGATGCTAGAGCTCACGCATTTGTGCAAGGGTTTACATAGCTGTGTCATATATAGGTGATGCAACCATGCCGCATGTGGGTCACGCAGGGACTTTTAAAGTCCCCAGGACGGCTAGGTATTCTTGCCTGAGGGTTTGTCTGCACATGTGTGGTCCTAGAACCTGGAAGTGCCAGCCATGCTGGTTGGCTAAAATCATAACACCTTGCTTATGCCCATGGGAGGTCTTTCTTTTCCTGATTAAATACAGGAAATTGAATTTAGGAAGGGAGGGGGCTATGGTCAGAATGTATAATCAAAATTTAAAATAATGATAATAATAATAATAAAATAATGATAATACTTATGTTGTGTGACATGACATACTTATATTGTGTAATATGGCTGTAAGTATAGATTTAGGATTTCTATATTATGAAATGAAATGAGCCTTACTCATTATTTTGTATATGTGTTTCTTTCTATATCAGTAATTGGTGCTTTACTATATTTTACTCAAGAATAATTGAAAATCCGTGTAATAGCAATCTGAATTGAATTCATGGGTTTGAAATTTGGTTAGCGAAATGATATGACTTTTTTGTATGTTAAATTCTTGCTAAATTCATTCGGGCTTTCCCCCCCCCCCTCTGTTTGTCTTATAGTGCGGGTGTTGGCCGGACTGGCTGTTTCATTGTAATAGATGCCATGTTAGAAAGAATAAAGCATGAAAAAACTGTAGATATTTATGGCCATGTAACTTTAATGAGAGCCCAGAGGAATTACATGGTGCAAACAGAGGACCAGTACATCTTTATCCATGATGCGCTGTTAGAAGCAGTGACATGTGGAAATACCGAAGTGCCAGCTAGAAACTTGTATGCCTACATTCAGAAGCTGACACAAATAGAAACAGGGGAGAATGTCACTGGAATGGAGCTCGAATTTAAGGTATGACATTGGCTGTGATGTGCTTACTCACTAGCAAGTTATTTTGTCTTTGAAATAGGCTTCACTTCATTCGCTATCTTACAAACTTTGAAGTACAAGTTTCATTTTTTCTTCTGCTCTAGCATCAGATTGTAAAAGACTTTCTTCTTTTTTCCTCTCTATTTTTTTGTTCCCTCAAATATCAGGGGCCCTTGGTGTCCTAATATACATTCAGAAATCATGTTCTCAAAATGCAATGTTTACAATATTCAGTAGGCTATGTGGAATAATTAGCTATGTGGAAGTACACTATGAATATTTACCATTAAGTAAAGAGAAGATTGATATCTAAAAAGGTCATATTAGGCTCATTGCATTCAAACCATTGGATAACATTATCTTTGTGCTTTTTTTATCTTTTTAAATTCAACAGCGTCTAGCTAGCTCAAAAGCTCACACCTCAAGATTCATCAGTGCCAATCTTCCATGTAATAAATTCAAAAACCGCCTTGTTAATATTATGCCATATGAATCCACAAGGGTGTGCCTGCAGCCTATCCGAGGAGTAGAAGGCTCTGATTACATCAACGCCAGTTTTCTTGATGGATACAGGTGTCTACCCTTGCTCCCCTGACAATCCAAAGCCTTGGTATTTGCATGTGCCCTAGATTTATAACCACAAAGGTTTTCATCTCAACTCAAAGTGATTTTCTTTCTGAATAGATCATCATTCAGTTGGTGGGGGTGGTTTATTTTTCTTTAATTTTAGATGGAATTAAGCAATAGTTTCTATCACATGTAAGGATGGGGAAGTGTACTCGTGTGACATGTAAAGGCTTGTATGGCTGTGCACATGTGGGGGGGAATGGCATATGTGCATATTTCTAGCCGTGTGAGTGTGTTGGGGATTTGTGTGCCTGTGAATAGCAAAGATCAGCATTACATGTCTTCGTCAGCTGTGTTCCAGATTATTTTCTGATAAAGGGTATCTCATTGAACCAAAAGCTTATCGCTTCAGCTTAACTGGATGACTAATGAGATCTAGTGATCCACCTGTTACCTACCTACCTACCTACACATACACACACACACACACACACACACACACACACACACACCACTTTATACGAGTGCTGAGGATCCAAATGGCAGATACCTTAGTGTCTGAATCATCTCCTCAGCCTCTCGCTGTTGCTTCTTTGAATCTGACCTTCTAACCTATTCTTTCAGAAACAATTTAGATCTGAAAGTTGATAAAGCAGCCATTTTAGACCATTTTTATTAGTTTAATAGATAAAATGAGCTTTGTTTCTCGAAAATGAAATCACACAATTCATCCTTGAAGTGATTTGTATAGCACATGAAATTAACCTATTAGCGTGGCACTAAAATTAAATAACAGTGATAAAGACATACATAATAATATTATCAACACAATTGATTTTGCAAAGTCCCCAACATGTACTAAATGATCTTATTGATTATGTATCCTAATGGGAATCTCCTGCAATTGAATTAATAATGTATATAGGACTGGTGTTAACAATTCACAAATCAATTTGTGCATGTCCTCAAAGTATTTTAACGTTTTCTTTTCATTCTTTCTATTCAGACAACAGAAAGCCTACATTGCTACCCAGGGGCCCTTAGCAGAGACCACTGAAGACTTCTGGCGTATGCTTTGGGAACACAACTCCACAATTGTTGTGATGCTCACCAAGCTGAGAGAAATGGGCAGAGTAAGTATGTTGCCCAATTTGGAAAATCACATCAAGCTCATTAATTTATGTGCTTTGGAAACACTCAGTACCCTAGTACAGTGGCATGCAAATGAAGAGGCTAGGAAGTCACTCAGTGTCTCTGACTTACGTTGGACAATCAGCAAATGCTGATCACCTTTTGCCTGAATAGGTTAGAATTCGATGATAAAATGGGCCATCAGGTCCCCATATAAAAGAATTTAAATTCATGATTTTCATTCCTAGGCAAACCATTGAGCATAGTGCTGGAAAGCTACATGATATTTCAAGAGTTATAATAGCAAATCTAGTTTTTAAGAATAATTATTCTGAAGTACAAATAAAGTAGCATCAAAGAAATGTGAAACCCTGCCACCAGGTACAGCATTTGAAAGCATGTTAGCTGTGCTGCTTGAGATAGTCTCATCCTTTCTCTTCTGTTTGTAAATTACACAATAGACTTATGGCTAAAGCCCAGATTTTCAAGTTCATTTAGAAAGCAAAAATACATAAGGCCAAGAGATTATCTGACTTGTCTTAATCTGACTGCTGAATCTGCAAGGCTAACAACACAAGTCACCAGAACTCCCGGGACCGCAAGCTCCTCTGTTGACAACTAAGAATGAACTGAATCAGTGCAGAGGTTTCTTTCTGCTTCATCCTTGGTGATTTCCTAATTACAAACCACAGTAAAACAAATGTGCTGTTGTAATACAGGACCAAAATGGATAGCATTTCCAAAGGACTTATGTAATCATTTACATAATTCATAGACATGAGATAGCCACCCAATTGAAGCACGCAGTTCAGCTGGTGTTTAATAAGCAGCTATGATTTGCCAGACTCTGTACTGGGCTGTTTTGGGGGGAAATTACACCAGATAGAGATACAAAAGAACAGGTATGTGCATTTGAAACAGCCCTAATTTTAGAACTTCATCTACAAGAGAACAAATTTAGATAGACAGATCTTTGTTTGCACCTTATGTATTTAATGTTAATCTCTCCTTTTAGGAGAAATGTCACCAGTACTGGCCAGCAGAACGATCTGCGAGGTACCAATATTTTGTTGTAGATCCGATGGCTGAGTACAACATGCCTCAGTATATCCTAAGAGAATTCAAGGTCACAGATGCCAGGGTAAGTTCAGCTCCACCATAAGCTAGAAATGAGGGTTATGTGTACCTTCTCTGGGAGAAACGTTTGCCAAATAACCATTCTCAAACGAAAATAAATAAGCCATTATGGATGACGTTAAAGGAAAATAATCTGTAGCTTTGCCTCAGTCTGGTAAGTGTTCTCATAAACCCAAGTTTGGCTTCCCTTCAAATGTCACACCTGGAAGCCTAGCTGTGGGGACTGGCTCGGTGAGTGCTGGTGTTGGGCTGCATTTACTGATTGGTTGGCTGCTCTTAAGTTCACCTCCTCAGCACATTCTCATTGGAGAGTTTTGATTTCTTCATTACTCCGGGCTGTAAATATGTTGTTTGTGCAGCCCTTGAGGTCATACGGGCTTGTAGGTTAATTTGGTCTGACTTTCAAACTGTGGAGCAAATGGCATTCCTCAGAAGGCTCTGACAAGCCTTGCACATTCTAATTTGCTTGCTGGCATGGTTTATTCCTCCATGTGCTAATGTGTCTGTCCATGAGAACTGTGAACTGACAACCCTTGTTGGCTAATTTTCATTCTGCATTTTCTACAAAGATTGCTGAGTCCAAGGTTCAACCCTGATGTAAGTGACTCTTGGCATAAACTTTAATATATTTGCCGTAAGAATTTCACAGACACATCTTAGGGGAGACCAGGTCAGCTTAAAGCCCTGCTTTATTTTTGGAACTGTCATCATGGGGTTAACTAAAACACCAGGGGACAGTGTATACTTGATCCATTGTTTTTGTTTTGGGGAAAGCATTTTCTCTCAACTCATGTTTGTCTGCTAATCCCTGAAACCTAGCCCTGGCTGTGACAGGGAGAGAGACAGAAACAGAGACAGAGAACATGATTCACAGAAGGCTTGGCTCAGGTAATAGACTCGATAATCCTAGGAATTGTAGTGTATTAATTACTCTGAATGGGGCCACATCAAGGACGCTATTATGTTCCAATATCTCATTTTAGAAATTGTCCTTGTAAGGATGCCTGATGTCTGCCCCTATCCCTTCAGTGTGAGTCAAACACATGAATTCCCTGGACATAAATTTCTTAGCTATTTCTGATAATAGAAAGGAAAATATGGTTTTAATCTATAGGGAACACATTTAGCTAGCTCCAAGTTAAACCTAATCACATTGAGAAAGAAATAGTAAAGCAAAACTTGCTCACATTGTTTAAAGTCTTTCTGTGGTTAAGTGCCAGAGCCCTTCTGGTATATGCTCCTGGTATGTGTCTCACCTCAGCTTCTGAGATCACATTTGCTGTGTGAGAATATAGCATTGTTAAGCATCTAACCTTTCAAATAGAAACAGAAAGTTTCTGTGCACAAGACCTGTTCTTGACATTATGGTCAAAAGTGACTATGGTCAAAGATGAAATCTGCAGAACACTCAGAAGACAGTTTTGCATTGCCCAGTTCTCTGACTTTCTTCCGTGTACCCCCCAAAATTTTCCCAGAAAAAGCAGGGGAATAAATCAAGCTTCCATAGTAAACATCTAGGAGTTGGTGATAGCCCCAGATACTATACACGTTACTCTGTATTCTCGTGAAAATGGTGTGATCCTCTTCCATCCTCAAGCATCTGCACTGCTCCGCTAGTGTACATGATGTGTGGCCATCCTGAGCTGGCCAGTTCTCTTCAATATGCCTGGAATTTTATGTCCACAAATCTTAGAAATTGGCACATGTGGGCCCAAAAGAATATCAGAAAGATGGATTAGCTCCCACGAAGAGAATGCAGAAAGCCACTGGGAGCACCTCTTCAAGTGAGATCGGTCCAGTGGGCTTGAGTTCAGTGATGCTTTCCCATGTGAGTCGGAGCAGGAATTCCTGTATCTCCTGCTCTTGTATTTCAAACAATCCCAGAAAGAATCTGAAGTACCACATGCCCTTATCTTCTTATCATGGTTCTTCTTGAGCTCAGAGAAGCTTTATATTCTCTTCAGAAAAGAAGTTAATAGAAATGCAAAGTAAATGCCTTTGACATCCACCATTAATTTAGTACTTGTGGGAGTCACTGTGTCAACATCATAGCAAAAGGAATCACTTATTTTTTAATTATCACACTTTAGAAATGACTTATTTTCATACACTTGTTGTGTTGTCTGTGTAAACTAATTCCTGAAGCCCGTCAGGAAGGTACCTCTGCCAAAATAAAGGGGGGAGGGGAGATGCTTGTAAATCATCACCTTGGATTCTTTCTATATTAGTTTCTTTTTCTGTTCCTGTGATAAAACACTGACCAAAAGTAAGTTGGAAGCAAGGATATATTTGATATACAGGTTCATCATAAAGGGAAACCAGGGCAAGAGCTCAAAGCAGGAACTGAAGCCGAGATCATGTAGGAACACCTGCTTACGGGGCTGCTCTCTGTGATTCACTCTGCTGATTTCTTCCACCACCCAGGAGCCTCTGTCTAGGGGAAGCACTGTCACTGTTGGCTGCACCCTCCTATATCAATCCTTAGCCAAGAAAATGCCCACATATGTGCACATAAGATAATGTGATGGAAACTACTCTCTAATCAAGGTTTCCTTCTCCCAGAGACTCTGGTCTGTGTCAGACTTGACCAAAACAATCTGGTACAGTGTCCTTAATTTGAAATGTAAGCATCGTCACATGGTTCATACTGTGTCTCATACATGGCTCAAGTGTGTATCACAGAGACATGTTGGACAGCCAGAGCAACCACAACTACCTAGTTTACATTAGTTTCCTTAAACGTTGCCATTGTCGTTTACAATGCTAGAAAAAGGCATGCATGGCTCATTGGAAATCACTGTGACAACAGCAAGCCTCTGATGTAGATGCCATAACTATATACTCCTTTCAATGTGAAGAAGTTATTAGATTGAAGTAGAGTATATAAGATTTTCGTGGAATACATATAAATGTACATTTATGTGCATATATATACACACATATATAGATACAAATATGTATGTATGTATTTGATGATTTCCAATTTAAACATTGAAGCTCAGAAGTGCTTCTGAAGAGGATAACTCAAATATTTGTAATTTAAATATATAAATATTGACTGTATTGGCAGCAGATAATATGAACACATAACTTAGTTTCTCTGGACATGTTCCTAATAATCTTCTTCTCTTTTTATTTTTTGGGGGAAAATCATGAATGCTTTTGTGGTTTCTGTACTTGCTGAAATCTCTTGGCATGCTGCACTGTGGCTGGTGATGTGGCTTCCCCTCTAAAGGACGGCCAGTCCCGAACAGTGAGGCAGTTCCAGTTCACTGACTGGCCAGAACAAGGAGTGCCAAAGTCTGGAGAAGGATTTATTGACTTCATCGGCCAAGTCCATAAAACAAAGGAGCAGTTTGGCCAAGATGGGCCCATTTCGGTGCATTGCAGGTGAGCAGGGAGTCACTAATGCTAACTGGACATTTATGATAGATTCCTGGCTGCTTTGAAAATGGTTTTTCTTTATTTACTTTGTATACAAGCTTGTTATAATAAATCTGTATAATTGAAATTTATTTGCAGATCGTTCTATGAGACATAAAGATTTGTTTCTTTTTCTTTACATAAAATGAACAGAATTAGAGGAATGTTTCTGTCCCCCAAATTGATCCCCTATTAAAAAAATAAATAAAAAACCTACAAGAAACCAGTTTCATGTTGCCAGTAATTGTCAGTGTGTCCCCAACAATAAGTGTAGTGCTAATCCCCGCCAGTGTTTGCTTTCTTTTTGTGTAGCTGCACTTACAACTGCCTTTCTCTATCTTTCCCCTTTATCTCTTGAAAGAGCAGTGAATAGCTGCCAAGACTTAATAGCAATACTAATTCCTGCAAGTCAATAAGTGATTAGTATGGTACCTCAGTTCAAAATGCAATTTGCTTGGAAATTGTTGCTATATCAGAAAATGAAGCACCTTCAATTTAATTATTTTCAACAGTTTCCAGAGCATTTTGTAATTTAAGTCACTGAAGTTAATAGAAATACTAAGTGAACGCCTTAGACATCCACCATAAATTTAGTGCCTGTGGAAGTTGCTGCATGTGCAGAACATAGTAAAAAGAATTCTCCTTATTTTTTTTAAACTGCTGTATTTCAGGATTGTAAAAGCTTGAAGTCTCAGTTTTTATAATGTGTATAGTCAGTCTTGAAAGCATTTATGCCTAAAAAGTCTGGTACTTTAAAAATTATTGTTTTTAATACCACAGGAAGCGAGATCTCAAGATAGAAAAACTAGACAGAGACATGAGCATACATGCTCTTGTCCTGGGTCTATACTTTCATGAAGATGTATAACTGTGTAAAGTAGTGAGCTTCGGTTTCTCTTCAGGTCTCTGGGATCATTTCTAACCATGCTTATTTCTCAGAGTTGGAAATATTTGTTTTATGCTGTCAAAATCGCTTGCTATGTGCAACTAAAGAGCAGATAGGATGTGATGTATGGTCTCCAGTAGTTAAAGTTGTTATAAACTAGAGTTGAAACATCTAGTTTTTTTTTTAATCTAGCACATAATTTCTCCACTTAATTCAGATTTTCTTGGTATGACCTCTGAGGAAAAAAATATATGTGATATTCATAATTTAAGCTTGAGCCCCGTGTTACTTCTCTTTGGGGTTGTTTTCAGGCAATGACTGAGAAACCCCTTTAGTACAAAGATTCCCATTTGTATACCTGTAAACTCACATATCTCTTTACCTCACAAAGTCATATATATATATATATTCTTGTTTTTGGATGACCTGAAATAACACTTATTTTTAGCCTATTAACCAAATATATTGAGATTAATAAAATTTAGAAATTAATGAGTTAGATGCCTGTTCTTTTCTTGAAAATTCTTAGTAGCAATCAAGAAACATTTTATTTTTGGTTGCATTTGATTAACCAAGTCAAAGTAAGATATGCTCTTAAATACCTCCATGGACTTGACAAAGTCCTAAGTCAAAGTGGCTCATGAATGTGAACTTTCAGGGCTCAAAGTATCTACAAGATCCCTTTGCTGTTTGGGGGACGAATAACTTCAGCTCCTCTTTATCAACTGCCCATTGATTTAAAGCCCCACTTAGCATTTTTCCTTAGATTCATGAGAAATTGCAGTTTGTAAAAGCACCCACTATTTATATGCCTGTCAGCTCATCCCAGAGTAAATGAATTCATCTATTTTCTATAGCCTGTGCCCAAGCATTACACACACCATTTAATTAAAATCCAAAATGTAGGGTTTTTTAGTTCGGATTATTCAGTGTTCTCCTTACCTAAACCCTGAGATGTCACTTTTTATGAGTACAAGGGCTATCAATAAGTTTTCTTCCTTGTTGCTATGAAATTTCAGTAGTTATCTTAAAACACCAAAGGAAACAGAAAGAAACTCAGAACCTTGCTGAAATGGCAGAGAGAAACTTGGAATATTTTAGCAGCTTATCACTTGAAAATAAGTAGTTCAGCGTAGTGGTTAACTATACTGTCAAATGCCCTTTTGAGAATCTAGAAAAGTTATAGATTTTTCTAAAATTGACATATAATGTAATTTTTTTACAATAAGTGCATATACAATATTCACAGCTTCCCAAAGACTAAGACAAAAAACCATCCCATAACAAAATCTGTTATAGAATCAGCTTTTTCACGTCTAACCCGATGTTGATACTGTAGTTTGTATGCCTGTTACACATTAGTTACCTGTTTAGGATAACATATCCTTCACAGATTATGTTATTCAAGAATAAGAAAGGGAGAATCTACATGGCATATTCCACATTTTTCTAATTTATCTCATACTTCACATAATGGCAAAATCATGTTTCAGGATCTACTTGAAGAATACAAACCAGCATTTGTTCTGTTCATACTTTATTATTTTATATAATTTCTTGACCTTTTCAATGGGAGTTACATGGTGTTATAGAAATGCATTCTGTTTTGTAATACCCAATCCTAATTACTTATTCTTTCATGTTACCACAACACACTACCTGGCAGTCATGTAGTGAAAGCATTCCCACTTTATCTTGAACGTGCTTGCGGAGAAGCTAGGAATATGGAAACTCATAGAAGAATGACCGCTTCCAAAACAAATGAGGCAAAGACTATGAGCACGTTACTCACACTGCCTTTCTTCTCATGACAGTGCTGGCGTGGGAAGAACTGGAGTCTTCATAACACTGAGTATTGTGTTGGAAAGAATGAGATATGAAGGAGTTGTAGATATCTTCCAGACAGTCAAAATGTTAAGAACACAACGACCAGCCATGGTACAAACAGAGGTGAGAAAACATTTGGGGTAACCTTCTACAAAGCTAAACCCTCCGTGAATTCAAAATACGGTTGCAAGATACAGAAGATCACCATGGGAAAGGCAACCAATTGTTTACTTCATATTTTAAAACCATTCTTGAAATATTAAATATTTGGAACCTGAAAATGCCCTGTTTTCTATGCACTAATTAATATGTACATTTCTCAGGATATGTTCATGATTTAGAGAATCAGAGTGGTAGTGTTTATAGTCTGCAAATATCTACCAAATTATATAATTTATATGCTTTCTTCAATTTACAATGTCTTTCAGCCTTTGATTTCAAAATAGTGCAAGCATTTGGCTTGCAATACTTAAAACATTATGTCAGCCTGACAAACATAATGGGTGTTGGGGTGACAGAGGGAAATTGGACATTTAAAAAGCCTTAACATTTAGCCAAGCAACTTACTGTGACAAGACAGAAAAGCAAACTCCATTTATTTTGCATTACCATTTTTATTGTAGAAAAATGCACATTTAAGCAAAATAGAAGCTATCTGCTTTCAGCCCCATTGGCTACTGAAAATAAGTTTCTTTTATGGGAAAATCCTACTTTTTCTCATGCCTGTGGTTATCTGTAAATTGTAATTTTTCCATCTCCCCAACAATGCTCCAATTTATTTCAATATGACAGGGTCCATCCTTATATGAGAAAAGGCATGTTTCTTACCATTCTATTTTGGTGTGAGTCTTCCAGAACAGACAACTTGCAATCACACTGAATTTTAGGATAAGTGGTGCATGTATTTTGGATGTGGGCAGCCATTCTCAGGGGTGACAAGCCAGAAAGCCTAAGGCTCCAAACACCTCCTGCCTTATACAGCTACCTTTTTCTTCTGTCTTAGGGCTTCTATTGCTGCCTGAAACACCCTGCAAAAGCAAGGTAGAGAGAAAGGGCTATTTTGTTTTGTTTTGTTTTGTATTTTTGCTTACACTTCCACTGCACTGCTCATCACTGAAAAAAGTCAGAACAGGTACTTAAACAAGGCATGAACCTGGAGCTGATGCAGAGACCATGGGGAGGGGCTACTTACTGGTTTGCTTCCCATGGCTTGCTCAGCATGCTTTCTTATAGAACCCAGGACCTCCAGCCCAGGGATGACCACACACATAATGGGCTGGGCCCTCCCACATCAACCATTCATTAAGAAAATTCCCCAGAGGCTTTTCTACAGCTCAATCTTATGGGGGAGTTTTCTTGAGGTTTCCCACTCTCAGAGGACTGCACTTTGTGTCAAGTTCACGTCAAACTATCCAGCACAACTTTCTTTCTCCTAGACACATAGGATCTTCTATGCCTCTGTCACTTACATGAGGCTCTCTGACATGATGGTAATTCTGATTGAGTCTGATGTCTGATCTGATGCTTTTACATTCTTTTTTATTTGTATGGAAGCAGAGTGCACAGGTCACAGACCACATGTGTGCAGGTCAGGGGACAACTTGTGAGAGTAAATTCTCTCTGTCATGTGGAACCCCAAAATCAAGTTCAGATCATCAGTCCTGAAGAGCCTTTAGTCACCGAGCCATATTGTTGACTTCCTTCCCCCTCCCCTTTGTTTTTATAAACTCAAATTTGGTGGAAAGCAACACAAAGAGTAGAAATCCAGATTGCCTTTAGGAAAGTTTACATTTTTTTTCCAACTGAAAATTATCAAAAATACTAGGTCATTCTGAAAGATGGTTGTAGCATATAAGATGGAAGAGAATATTCACTGACATTATTATGGCTTGGAATTATGAGCCCTGTATCAGTGAAGTTGATGGTGAATTTAATACAATTCTCACATGGCTAATGGCTCTTTGCTCACTGTTCTTTGGTCATTGGACTAAATTAAAGTGGTACTGTTGCTCCTTGTAGATATATTTTTTCTTTGCATTGCTGGGCTTATTTTGCAATTAAAAAATCAGTTTTCTTCCTCTCTTCTCCTACAGGATCAATACCAGTTCTGCTACCGAGCCGCACTAGAGTACCTGGGCAGCTTTGATCACTATGCAACGTAGAAACCCCTGATCCCTTCTGGATTTTTACTACAGGCCCTTCGCTATCCATGGAGTCTCTTCTGAGCCATACAGGGCACTTGTGAAGTCCTTCTTAACTTCTAGCTAACAACCACTTAGTGGGACTATTACAAAACAAAAACAAACTCTTCCAAGTGGACCAAGAATTCACAGTTTAATCATCTAACCTGAAAAATAATATCAAGAACCCTGACTTAGGAGGCATCTGAAGGATTTTATTTGCAGATACCTCAAGGATTCCAAATAAAGGGGAGAAGAAATGACAGCAAAGAACTACCATCTTGTTCAGGATTGCTTGGTAGGGGCAGAGAGAGCTTGCCTGTGGGCCTCGGGTCAGCGCAGGATGTTTGCTGGTGTGGCGTCTCACGACGTGGATTGTGCTTAACACCACCCCTTTCCCCATGCCGCTCATACATACATTTTCGGGGTGAGGGTGGGGATGTTTGAACGAGAAAGTCCTTGATTTCATTTTAGTATTGTAAAGGATTCTGCTGACCTGTGCTTCATTTCTAACTGTGTAGACTTTTTTTTTAAATGTAACATTCGATAAAGTAAATTTAAAAAGTTATGTAATTCTTCATTTTTTTTTATTAATGAACTGTAGGTTTTTGTACGCTGTAGAATGGTTATCTGTAATATCTTACTGTAGAAATATCAAATAATTTGAAGCTTTGCACGTTTTTGTGCAGCACTCAATCTACAGTATGTGTCTCAACAGACATTACTTAGGCATTTGTTTGGTATAACTGGTGAGAAAGTGCCCATTCTCTGCAAACTTCAAGGGGAAATTTGTTTTTGCTTTGTTTTGCTTTTGGAATCAACAGGGAAGCGCAAAGTATAAAGTTGCTGCTAACATATATATAAATATATAGATCGATATCTATATTTTAAGGGTATCTATCTATCTATATATATATAGACAGTATGTCCACACAAAGATGTTACTGCCATTCAGTTCTTCCATGGTTTCGTTTTTTTCAAGGATAAAAAACTATTGTAACCATCATTTCCAAGTGATTTTTAATGTTTCAAAACTTTAATGTGTAAAGGGAATTGAGGAGTGCACATCACTGATTACTGAGCCTCGCCCCTGACTTTCCTGCCCTGCCTTCCCCCACCTACTCAACCATTTTCACAAATATGGTTTTGTTAGCCAGGCTTCCAACAAAATTCCATGTTTCTAACACTCTAGTGCAATAACAATTGTTAAATATCTAAGAGGTGTGCATGTGGGGAAGGTCAGTGCATATCCCTTTAGGAGGGAAGAATGTTGTAATATATCAGCTATCAAGTGATTTTTTTTAAAAAAATATATTCAATCATATATTGTCTATAGTATGTGTATGAAATTTGCATTTATGATACGTAACAGGGGCAAAGCCAAACTCATGTTACTCTTTTCAGTCAGAAATACTTTGTGGCTGCAGCGTCCCTGGGAGATGCTGCGCTGTTTCTTCTGGCTGTGGCGTTCCTGGGAGGCGCTGTGCTGTTTGATTTGGTTTTAGTTCTGCATTTAGAGTGCCTTATAATTGATGCCTATTTTATTAGCATTTATTTTTACCTTTTGGTTGATTTCCATTAGTTGTTCACATCTGTTACTCTTTCAATTAAAGCGTTATCTGTTTACCACACGTACAGAAACTCTTTGAATAATATGCATTCCTACTTTTCACCCAAGTGGGGGATGTTAGTGATTGTACCAGCCCAAAGCACTTGGATAATCAGGGCCTCTCCGTTCCTCATCGTCACATCAGGAAGAGCACCTTGTTTCACTTCTAACCCCTTCCAAATCTGCTCTGGAGCATGCAGCAACCACCAGTCTTCTTTACAGAAGCAATTTCGGGATACATTTGATATTCCATTAGGAGTATTCTGAAAGGGGCAATAAATTTTATATATATGTATATATACATATATATGTATGTATGTATATATGTATGTATATATCTCCCCACAAACCTTTCTACAGCATTTCCATAGGAAGCCATGGATGGTGGTATGAGTTTGCCACGTGCTATATGTTTTTAAAGTACCCTCCCCAAATCCTAAGAACTCTGAAAGAGTTTTGATACAGGTATAATATTTTGGTTTAATTTTAGCTTCATGATGCTCTGCATGGAAGGATATTTGCTTTCCCATTTTCCCATTATTAGCAGAATAAAATCCTAGAGACCAAACACTCGCAAGTATCGTATTTGACCATTTTTGTAAAAAAATAAAAAATGAACAAACAAAAAAAGAAAAAATATAAATACATATAACACTACAAAAAAAAAAAAAGAATCTAGAAGGCTACCTCAGAATGAGACTCTCTAACCTACATCAGAACCAGAGAAGAATGTGCCCTCTATGGGTCTGTCATTTCCTTTTCACTTGTATCGTTGAAGATTTATCCAAGTGCCGGGGTTCTCAGTGCTGTAATTTTGTTTTAGTGAAACAAAGGGAGTCAGACAGGTATCGCATCATCTAGACATGCCATTTTGGACATGTGGGATCTAATGGAATATCACACACCAGAATGACTGGCCAGTGAGCAGTTCATCTCTCTGCACCAAAAGCTGCCCATATGGCAGAGGGAGAAAAGACAGTTGTCCCCGAAAGAGAATGAACGGGATGCGTACCGGAGGAGGATAAGGCGGGCACCACTCCAGAGTCAGGAGCTGTTCTTAAGACTAACTCCCCACTGTCACTGATGTGCATTCCACTGTAATCTTCTCTATGATCATTCAAGATTAATTTCCTAGACAAGCATCATTATCTGCCATTATCATAAACATCCATGTTTCTAGTTATTTTCATCATCATAACCAGTACGGTGCTATTATTTACCTATGTATGTGTAGTTATGTATAATTTTGTAATTAGTTACAATGGTAAAATATCAAATATATAAAAGTGATTTGTACAGAACTTTATTTTAGCTCTTTTTTAAAAATGGTTTGCATGGTTAGACAAGGCAAGGACAGCCAGGGGAGGGAAGGGCCTCTAGGGAACTTTGCACTTTCTATACCTTTGTACTATGCACTGCCCTATTGATTCTACACCCAATAATGTTATTACTTGAACCCATCTGTAAGAAACTGCTTCAGAAATTCATTTATGTGTCTGTGGGTAACACATCACAACAGGAAAGGAAAAATGCATAGTAGCACACACGGTTTTTTCTTTCCTGTTGATTCTTGGTTTAGCTTCATTTCAGTCTTTCTTGTCATTTTAAAATCCCCTTCCCATTTTTTTTTCTTTTTGGGTTTTGGTTTCCATTGGTATATGGGTGCCCTGATACTCCAGCAGAGATCAGAAGGCTACAGATCCATTCTCTCCATCCGTTACATGGCTTTGCCATCCAAGCTTGGAGTGTCTTTACAAAGATAACAGTTGTGTTCTTTGCTCTCGTTTTGGATGCATAGACTGAAAACTCAAAAAAAAAATAACTTGTAAAATGGCTTGTTAAAAAATACAATTACCTCTAATTAGTAGTACGCGTAAGTGTTTTACAGAATGAAAGGCGTGCTTTTTATTTTCTTACTTCGTTACATTGGTGGCGAAAGAAGTCTGTATGAAAATCAGTTCTTTGCTGACACAGGTTCCATTTGTTACAAATGAATTCTAATAAAAATGTCAGTGTTATGCAGCCCTGGCTTTTGTTTTTGTCCATTCCAAGCATGCTGCTTTCAAACTAACCAGTTATTCCCTCTATTTTTAATTTATTATTATTATTTTGGCTATCTGCTTAGGCCCTGTGCACTGGTAGGAATATATTTATATTTCTACTGCGAACCTGCTGCTCACAAGTGTCTACCCTTGAAAAGCACTTTCCACTGCTAAGCAGACAAGTTCAGAGAAACAATTTCACATATTCACATAGTCAAGAAGGAGGCATTGTTTTCATCTGTGGTAGAGAACATAGACAATGGCAGATCCTCTGAAAGGTCTGTTGTAGAATGCATGCTGTGGATGCCAGTGTAATGTTGAAAGAAACCATAGCTTTCCTGCACATATAGTTCCATGCTATTAGCTTATTGACCATTTAGAAACATAGCTGGGAAAACACATTGCCTCGGATTATTTACTCAGACACTCACCGTTACTAAGTTGTAATAGTAGGTCAGATTTGCTCCACGTACAGAAAAAAGGGAGGTATTGCTGCACACACAGACCGTTCTGAGAGAGGCTGGCACTGAATCAATGGCAGTATCACATGCAGAAAGCTATCAGGGAAAGCACAGCATCCTGACACAGACTTCTTCATCTTAGAATAATCTTATAATAAAATAGTGGGAATTTGCAGTCTGTTTGTCTGTTTTCTACTTCTTCAGTCCAGGCTTAAGTTCATCATAATGCCAACACACAAGTAAGAGGAAGAAGACACTCGCCCTGACAGCAAACACAGCAGTTCTAAGTGGAATAGAGTCCTATTGGCCCAGCTGACCACATTCTGTATAAGTGATCATCTCCGAAATATAAGTGAAGACAGGAGGGAAAAGGTTCACACTGAGTTATCAAATAAAGATGGGTTTCAGGTGTCCATTTCCTTGCAAAAATCAGTGATGATAATGATTGCGGCTACAACATGCTATAAACTTGAGTCAAGATAAGACATGTCAATCAACATGATCAAGAAGACTTGTTGCCATTGAAATAATTACTTAATGCAGGAATCCCATTGCTCAGGAACGATTTTGGAAATCCTGACACTGAATAAATAATTAGATTTACTTTTCTTTCTCTTTCCTCCTTTCTGTTTTTTTGGACATTAGTTTTTCAGATTTGATCACCTTATTTTTGATTATGTAGGTATTATGATGCTTTACTAGAAAATAGGGACAGAAAGTTCATGGTGCAGCATATATATTGGGACACTACAGTTTACTCCTATAAACAGATATCTGAAGAGAAGGCCAGAGATGACAGAGATGGTGTAACTTTATATATTTATATACATACCAAAATATTTGGTTGAGAATTACTGAGCAGAGATTAATTTAGGGTTCCCACACTTAATCTGGCCCATATTCTTTTAAACTTTAAAAAATAAAGTTTAATTTGTAAAGGCAGCTGAGACAATGGCTAAAATCCTTTAGGGGGCTCTCCCTGTAGACACTTCCTGCTAAACTAACTTCTCAAGAGCTAAGGATATCATGTGGTGTGGTCTCCGCTTTTGTTATTTAAAAGCAACAAGAAGGAGAAGCAGGAATGAGTTGTGTGTCACCCTTTTATCAACTGGAAGTTGGCCTGCATGGTGAGACACGCCTGCTGCTAGAAGAATCCAAGACTTGACTTTCAGGGCTAGGTCCATCCACAACACTAGACTCATGCCCATAGACATGTCCACAGAACTGGGTGGACACATATACTGCCCCCACCACTCTTCCTTAACCTTGGACAAGAAATTGAGTGAAAAAAGAGCTCACCCCAATGAAGAGACAGCAAATGGACTTTTTTGTTTCATAGTACGCAGAGGCAGGCAGGCATGTACCTTATAAAACGCGAAGGCTCTACACATAGTCCACAATTCATAGAAAATCTCAGCCTTCTTCACCCTGAGGCAGAAACGTGCACACTGGTGGCTGGGCTAAATCTTTTCTACAGCCCCTCTAGCCCGTGAGTAAGCCTGGAAAACGCCTGCCCTCTTCTAAGGCTGTATAGGCTTTTAGAGCGTCGTGACAACTATTGTGACACTTGCTGCGGTTCATCCAAACCCATACTGAAGGTACAGAAAACATAGCTGTTACCTGGCATGCGTTCACAAATAATATAGTTGTAGAAGTGACCCCAAGACAATGAACTGTGCTTCAGTGAAATGAACATGTGATTTGGCCTGTTGAGTGGTGGTGGTCCTGATACACCCAAAATCTGTGGAGATCCTTGCAGCTGTGAGACTTGCATCTGCACATGCCCTGCAACTGTTAAACTTTATTGCACTCTTCTTATCTTTGCAGCAGGATACTGCCCCTAAAATCACAAACACCATAAAAATGATCTCCAGTGAGGACAACATAGTCAACTTCAAGATTCCTATTTCAAAATAGTATTTACTAAACGTGATCAAAGCTTTCAAACAGGACACAAATAGATAACCTAAATAAACTTAGTGAACATAGGAGTAAACTTATTGATGTCCATGAAAATGATTAGCCAAATAAAATGTGGAAGATAATTCAAAATATGAAAATGGAATACTCTCAAGTTACAGAAATACCAAAAAATAAAATCAAACTGCAATGAATCTGGAAGTGAAATTTTTATTTTGCCCAATAAAATGTTCAAAGAAAGATTCACCAATAGAATGGATCAGGTAGAAGACAGACTATCAGGATTTGAAACTAAGAAAGTGGGTCATTCAATGGAAGAAAATGATAAATTATTAAAACCATGAAAAGGACATAAAGTATTCTCAGGATGTTATGCAAAGATAACATAAATGAATCATAGCATATAAGAAAATAATTAAAGCATGTCTTCAATAAAATCAGAATTTCCTAAATCTAGATAGAATGATCCCATCAAGGTACAAGAGGATTATAGAACACCAAACAGACATGAGCAGAAAACACACTCCCCACATGCTTTATAAAGCACTAAAAACAAAGTTCAAAAAAGTTCATGGAAAAGCCCATTGGAATAACAAAATTTTATTTGGTAGAATCATTCTATAAAGCTAGAAGGTCTTAAAAAGATATTATCCAAATTCTGAAATATTGCAATCGCCAATTTAGGTTATTATAACCAGTAAAACAGTCTTTTCTGTTAAGAAAAGTAAAAACTTTCCATGATAAGAAAAAAGGATTAAAAGAATCCCAGGGAAGTGGGTGAATTAACTGCAACTTTTTACAGCTTTCTCCTCTCCTCTAAACACAATCCCCCAGTCTCATCCTCAGCTCTGTAGCAGACCACTTGCTTCAGTTTCCCTTAATCCCTTCCCATCTCCAATTGATCACACTCCACAACCTTCCTTCCTTTGGGTAGTTCCCAGGAACTCACAGGCCAAGCCTGCCAGAGAAGCAAGTAGGCCAGTGATGTAGATAGGGAAACTTCAAATTTGATTAAATAGAGAACTCACTATTCTCTCCTCAAAATCCATACCCCAGTCTGACCCCCATAGCTGCATCAGACTCCCTGATGTATCCTCTCCTTATTCTATGCTCCCATTCCTGGGGAAGTAAGAAGTACCTGGCTTAACACCCAGCTTCTCTTTTTCCCATGGACCCATCATAGCTACCACTTCTAGCCCATTCCCATTTCCAAGTGTCAGTTCCCAATACCTAGAAATGCACTGTGCTCAGAACCCCAGGGCTACAACTGGCAGGACCTCAGAAGCATTCCTGAGAGAACAAAAGCTACCATACTCTCATTAAGAACCAGAGCAGAAACTACAGATTAAAAAAAAAAAAAAAAAGATCTACCCATCAAAGATAAGACCAAATATCAGCACGTAGAATTACAATAATCCCAAACCTAAATGGCTAGATGCTAGCATTAAAACACAATCATTTATTGGAGAATGGTATACATCCACTAGAATCCACTAATTCTATTACAGCAAGCCTGAGAAATTCAACAAAACTAAACAAAACAACTACCTTAAAAGAGCGTTCATGAATATGATAGAGGTCCTTAAAAACAAAATCCTTTAAAGAAATTTATGAAATGAAAAACAGTGAAAAGAAATGAATAAAGCAGTTTAAGACCTGAAAGGGTCAATAAAATCAAACTCAGGAAATCTGGGGAAAAATAGGAACACAGAGACAAGCCTCATTAACAGAATATGAGAGATAGAAGAGAGAATGTCTGTCATTCAAAATAAGACAGAAGAAATATATACTTTGGTCAAAGAAAATATTAATTCTAAAAACCTGCAAGCACAAAATATCCAGTAAATCTAAAACAATATGAAAAGAATAAATATTTTAATAATAGAAAGAGATGAAGGAGAAAAGCCCAGGTCAAAAACACAGAAAGTGTTTTCAGCAGCATCATAGAAGAAAATTAACCTAATCTAAAGAATGAGGTACATACAGAGATATAAAAAACACATATAGAACATCAAATAGACTAGATCACAAAAGAAATTTCCCTTGGCATATAAAAATCGAAATACTGAATACTGAATATTAAAATAGTAAATAGTAAAAACTACAAGGGGAATAGGCCAAGTACTATATAAAGGTAAACCTATGAGAATAATACCAAGCTTCTCAGAGGAAACTATAAGAGCCAGAAGGACCTGGGTAGATGTGCTAGAGACTTTAAGAGGCCACAATGACTGGCCCAAACTATTATACACAGAGAAACTTTCAATCACAATACATGGAAAAGGAAATACATTACAAAAATAAAATTAGATTTAAGCATCATCTATCCAGACAGAAATAACTAATAGAAAAACTGCAACATGAAAAGGTTAAACACACTTAAGAAAACATGAGGAATAAAGAATCACAAACAAATAAATCAAAAGAGGGACAAAAATTAATTTTACACACCACAACAACAAAGTGATAGAAATCAGCAAACACTGCTCATTGATTAGTCACAACACCAATGCTTTCAATTCCCCCAATAGAAAGACACAGACTAACAGAATGAACATAAAAACAGAATCCATCCTTTGGGTGCATCCACGAAAAACACCTTCACATGGACGATAGACTTCATCTCAAGGTAAAAGGATCAAGTAAAAAGATAATTCAAACAAATGGACCAGAAAAGCAACCAGGTGTAGCCATTTTGGTATCTGACATAATTGATTTCAAAACTAATCAGAGGAGATAGGAAAGGTTATTACATACTCATCCAAGGAAAATTGCACCAAGAGGACATGACAATTTTAACATTTATATGACTAACACAGGGGTACCCATGTTCATTAAAGAAACACCACTCACACACTGGTAGTGGGGGCTTCAATATTGCACTCTTGACAATAAACAGGTAATCCAGAAAAAAATCTAAACAGAGAAATGCTGGAACTAACTGACATAAAACACCAAAAGGACCTAACATATATTTACAGAACATTTTATACAAACAAAAAGAATATACCATATTCTCAACAGCTTGTGTAATTATTTTCAAAACTGACCACATAATAAGACACAAGGTATGTCTGAACAGATACAAAAAAATTGAAATGACACTTTTTATTCTACCTGACCACCATGCATTAAGGCAGGATATCATCAACAACAGAAACTCATGGAATGAAAAATTGGTCAAGACATAAAATAAAATAAGAGAGAAATTACATTTTTGTAGAACTGAATGTAAATGAATACACAATATTCCAAAAACTATGGGACACAATGAAGTCAAGTTCATGGTATGAAATGTCTGCATTGAAAAAATGGAGAAATCTGATGTGAATGTGGGT
>JAQHUG010000253.1:435562-465596 GCA_028555095.1 Dicrostonyx torquatus | reverse complement strand
CTAGTTACAATAAGATATTTGTTCTCATTGTATATAATTTTATAGTAGGTTTAGAACTCTCTTACTTAAACAAAAGTGGGAGGTGCTACAGGAGCTCCTTCTGCTCCTTCAGCCAATAGCCTTTGAGATACCAGCCCACTGAGGCATGGTCTCTTTTGCTTTAAAAAGCAATGGCAACCCTCCTCTTGATCTCTTGCTTCTGATGATGAGACTTTTTTCCTGATCATGTAGGACCGTGTTCTGTAAGGTTTTTCCCCTCAAATAAATAACCCTTTTAATAATAATTCCAAATCAGTGTGGAATTGTTTCGTGCTTTACTTGCATATGTTTGATTTCTACTGTTTTATTTAAATGAATAAATGTGAAACCAGTAATATTTTGATGTTTATGAATAAATGTATGAATAGAGAAACATCTGGTATGTATGTTAGAGAGAGAGAGAGAGAGAGAGAGAGAGAGAGAGAGAGAGAGAGAGAGACTTTATTCAGTTGAAAAGCGTATTAAAATTATGTTGTTGTAGGAAAATGGGTGTAATTGGTAACCATCATTTTAAACCAAATAACCCAGGCTCAGAAATCGAAATATTATCTGTGTTTTCTCATGTGTGGAATCTAGATTATGAAAGCAGTGAGTACTGTTTTGGTGGAGGATGTTGTCTAAAGTGGGATGAGGCAAGAGATGGTAATTGGTTGGGAAAAGAATGACAATAGAATGTTTTCTCTCACATCTTGGATCTAGCAGTAAGTAGATTATATGTGTAAAGACATTGATGACATAAAAGCAGAAGGTGGACAATCTGGCAGAGTGAAATGGGACCAAGTATGTGGGGAGGAGAAATAGGGAGGGTGACATTTTACTCTGTAAAGGAGACTGGAGTCTGCCCACAAAAAATTGCTAAGGGCTAGAAGAATGACTGTACTCAGCACAGAGCCCTGTATTCCTACTCAGGGGTTCACTGTAGTTTGACCTTTGTCTTCAGGTGGTCATGTCCTTTCTGTTGATAGAGAGATCTGGGTAGAGTTACAAGGGGCAGAAAGAAAAAATAGAAGAGGAGTCCTGAAGGAGATCTTGAAATAGATACTAAGGGAGCTAAAAAAGAAAATTAAGAACAACAAAAAGCTTCTCTTTGTGGTTTTGCAATGTGCCAGATGTAGAGAATGAGAGAAAATGGGGTTCGAGCTTGGAAAGGGTAAGTGAGGAGAGAGGGAGTTTGTATACTAGGTAGGGGCCTCTACTTACACTCCAGGAAGGAAGGGTAAGTTCCAGGATGTTGTTAGAGTTGTAAAGTTTACTGTGAGTGTACTTAGAAGGCCTCTCACAGGATGGAAGTCTGTGAGAACTTCATCAGTGATTCGGAGGTCAACTTGGGTTAGTATTATGATCATTGTTGTGGTAGATCACATAGGGTTGGTTCCAAATATCAATTGATGCTTACTGCCCTGCAGGTTTCTGTATATAACTGAGGTCTGCATCAGAACCGAATATTCCTCTCGAGCAAGCATAAAGCAACTTACAAGGAATACAAGGTTTTGCTTTAAGGAGGAAGTTGAGAAGAGAACACCTTCATGAAAGAAGCTTCGTGGTTTGACTCAAAGGATATTGCTCCCAGCTGTTCTCATCTGCCTGTCCTAATGTGGGGCATGAGAAGAAGGAGATGGAGAGATGAGGCTTACAAACAGTAGTCCCATGCCCAAACCTGAAGCCATGTTCCTTACTCCAATTCACTGCAACAATTCCTGCTGCAGTTCCTGTCAATTAATTTACATGGGAACTTCTTTATAGACAGGGGAGTCCATTCTCAGGTGGTTTGTGTAGAGAGAAATCTACATTCTATAGTCCTGGAATCAAACAGCAACTGGCTACCTCTCAACTCTGGAAAGTTGACTGGACATTGATAATCTCAACCAGGCAGAGACAGCATTTATTCTGGGCATGTCAGAAGTCGTGGTTCAGGCACAATGTTGCCAGAAGCAGAACCAACAGCAAGGCAGGTGATAGCATCTCCTGCAAAGCCCAGACCAAATCCTTCTGATAGGAAGATTTTGGTTATATTTTGGGGAACCTGCCTTTCTTGATTTTGCCACTTTGTAAGTTTTACTTCTGAGTTTTCCACATGTTTGAGAGCCAGAGGCCTGCTTCACAGGGATTCTTTTCCTGCTTAAATTACCCCAAATTGGTTGCTGTTGTTTGCTGTGAAGAGTACTGGTAATTGACAAACACACACACATATACACACATAAACATACATAGAGAGTACACACATGCTTCCACACACACACATGTATATACATCTCTCTCTAAACAGAGTTAATACACTTAAAAGATAGTAATAAATAGTCTACTTTTTGGTTTTTCACCTGATGTCTAGTAAGTAAATGAAAACAGAGCACTGTAAGCCTCCAGTTTTAGGCTCACGTCTTACATTGCCCTTAAATGTGCTTAGTATAAAATACCTAGTAGATGAAAGAAGACACAAATACTTTTAAGAATGCAAATTTCAGGAGAGTAAAAATAACTTTATCAGAGCATAGATAAACATAAGCTAAACCTTGACCATGTGATACTGGCTTTTAAGTAATGTATTTGGCAGGAATGACCAAATCTCCCTTGCAATATTCTGCTCCTTAAGTATGATGTTTTATTGCTATTTTTATACAGTATAGATCTTAAGCTTGAGGCTACAATTACTGAAAATGCTTTCTGTATTGGATAACATACTGTCGAATGTTGTTACAGAAAATTTTATTTCTTTGAATGCAGTGCCTGTTTGTTGTAGCATATTGAATTTAGTCACCGAAGTTGCTTTGTAAATATTAGTTTTGTAGTGATTTTGTCATCATAAATGATTCTTCTAATTTTAACTTTCATGTACACATATATGCCTTGAGGTTACTCCCTAGTCAAGGCCTTTGTTACAGCTTTATTCCATTATCCTTGTGTAACTAACGTGTCAGGAATGAAGAAACAATGGTCCTTTAGGAGTGGCAATTTTCCAAGAAGTCTCATGCTGATAAAAAGGGACACACAACCCTGATGCCTGCTTCAGGAAAAACCTGTCAGCAGAAAAAGATTTCATATAGTCTTAATAACTTGTCAAATCACTCTCTAGGAAGACTTGGGTCATATAATGAGAGGTTAATGAAGGGCAAAACCACATCATGTCCTAGGTGCATTGCTTAGTAGGTTTTGTTTTGTTTCTGTCTTTTTTTGACACAACCTAGAGTCATCTGGGAAAGAAGGAACCACAGCTGAGTAAATGCCTCTATCAATTTGACTTGTGAGCAAGACTATGGGAGCATTTTTCCTGATTAAAAATTACATTGGGAGGGCTCAGCCCACAGACGGTATTGCCTTATCTGTGGAAGGATTCCTTGGTTATATGAGAATTCAAACTGCTTAATCCTCTGGTTCCAGTCTCCCCACCTCCATTCCTTCTTATCTGTATATCTGATTATCCCTTCCTTGATAGACTACCACATTCAGTCCAATATTTTATACTAAGTATAACCTACTGTATACCTGTGATTATACAGTTTGGGGCATGCTTGTTGAAGTCTTTAAAACTAACATCTACATATAAACAAACACATAACACATTCATCTTTTGGGGTCTAGGAACTCCACTTAGGATGACCTTTATCCTGACTACAAACATTTAACTGTAAATTTCATGGTTTTATTTTTTAACAGATGAGTAATATTCCATTATGTAAATGTACATTTTCATTGTCTATTTGTCTGCTGATGAACATCTAGGCTGTTTCCAATTTCTGGATAATATAAATGGAGTCACAATGAAGATGGATGAGCAAATGTCTCTGTAGTAGGATTTAGTCCTTTGGATATATGTCCAAGAGTGGTATAAATGAATCTTGAGGCAGATCAATTTCCATCTTTCTGAGAAACTGACATACTTATTTCCATAGTGACTGTACAAATTTACAGTCTTAAAAGCATGGCCTGTCATTTCTTTTATTGATCTTGGTCATTGTGATTGTTGTAAGATGAAATATTAAAGTGGTTTTACTATACATTTCCCTGATGACTAAGGATGTTGAACATTTCTTTATAGGTTTTGAGGAAAGAAATGGGTAATGGAGAGAATTTTAGAAGGAATTTTATGACCCCACCCATATGAGGGGTCATAAAAGAACCAACTGGAGTAGATCTTATACACAGACACACAGACACACACACACACACACATACACGCATACACACACACACACACACACACACACACAAATGAAAGAAATCTGAATGGAATCACCAAAAATCTTTTGTAACAAATAAAACTTCCAAACCCAGGAATGGGTAACATCAAATCGGTTTGTTGGTGTTGGGGTTCCACATTGGGGCAGCATCTGTTGGGGTCTAGCCTCCATGCAGTTCACATTTTCCAGTGTAGGGGCATGTAGACTACAAATAAAGGACAGAGACACAGAATAGAGTTGGGAGGTCAATTTAGTGAATACTGAATTCACCTGTGTTTATTTTGCATGTGCTTATATTCCCCAATCCAAAAGGGGGAGTGGGAGAAGGCGAAAGACTGCTTTAACATGATACAAAGAACAAGCAGAACAATTATCTTTGAAATTA
The DNA here is from genome assembly GCA_028555095.1 of Dicrostonyx torquatus. Classification (NCBI taxonomy): domain Eukaryota; kingdom Metazoa; phylum Chordata; class Mammalia; order Rodentia; family Cricetidae; genus Dicrostonyx; species Dicrostonyx torquatus. Next base: position 460,997 of record JAQHUG010000253.1, on the reverse strand, counting down.
TGTATATTGAAATCCCTGAAGCAACAAACAACTATACCCTATGTTAAGTATTCTGTTGCTCAGGCAGGGCATGTAGTGACCACATCTTAGGCCAACCATTCTATAGGCAGCCACTCCTTGTGTCAAACCTCCTGTCATATCCTTGAAAGATCAGGAATAGGTGACAATTCTGAATTTTAGTCAAGGTGGAGTGGACTCACCTGTGTGAGCCGTCTTAATTTCCAAAACACCAAGTAACCACACCCTCAGTCAAGAGATCTTATTAGTAGCCACAGCTTAAGTAAAACTACTTGTCAATAACCTTAAAGGAGCAAGAATAGGTCTGAACTCTCTGAAGTTTAGTCAAGGTGCAATGGACCTACCTACTTCTGAGGACCCCCACATGTTGGTCAAAGATGTCCCTTGGAAACTGAAATAATTCAGACTATTGCCTAAAAACAAAATTGCTCCCCCAAAAACAAAAAAGTCAAGTCCCTATTGCTCAAAACAGTGCTAGCATATCTCATGAAACACCAAGAGTCAAGATGATACCTCACTAGAACCTTAGTTCCCACTGAATAGTTTTCCTTATACTAGAAGGTACTCTGCATGCTATCAGAGAAGAAAGGTAATAACCACCAAACCGGATACAAACCCCGAGATCTTCAAAGGTAATCTGCTAGTGCAATAGTGGCTGAAAAGTTGAAATCATAACCAGCCACTCTTTAAGTACTGCTCTATGAAATGGAACCCAAGCCTGACACTATTCAGGAGGACAAGAACCTGAGACTAGATAAGCATGTGCTCCGGGACAACCAAGTACTGTTTTGCTAAAGGAGCATAGGAATAAAATGACTCTTAACAATGTTCTACTATAAAAATGTTAGGTGCCTCACTCAACTGCTGTGGGAACTCCTTTTGCCAATAAACTTTACAACCAGCCCATTTGGGAGTGATCTCTTGTACTATAAATGTAAATGTAAAGCCACTCGATCTCTCCCTCTCTTTAGGTTGCTGGATTTGGTTGCTTTTCCCTGCTTGTGCATAGGACTGTTGATCTGTGAATCTAACCCTAAATAAAGTATCCTTCATTATACTCAATTCTGAGCTAGTGTCATAAGACTTTATCACATTCATCTACAAATGGTGTCTATGTGGATTCTGACTCCATGCCTACCAGAATGGACTCAAAGGAACTGCTCAAAAGATCTGCAGCAAAAAGTCTCCCACCTCCTCCTGCCTGGCTCAATTTTACCTATTAAGTGTTTTTTTTTCTTGTTGTTGTTGTTGTTGCTTTTTTTTTTTGCCAAAACCCTGCTGCAGCAGAGCTACCTCTTTAGCAAGTTGGCAATTTCCCAAGCTCTCACATGCTTTTCGCCTTTGCTGCTTTCCGTGCCATCTGGCGATTTGCACAGCTTTCAGTTTCTGTTTCTGCCTTCTGGTTTGTGTTCCCCATTCACAAACTCTGGGTTCCTTGATATTCTGCCCACAAAAAACTCTCACTATGTATAGAATCTATGTAATTGCTCTTAATTTGTCAAGCATATTTGCCAGTTTTTAAGCAGGTATCAAAGCAGAACTGAGCTGGACTGTTCATGCCATTGCCAGTCACATCTCTCTGCCATGTGCCCACAACTACAACATCTACTGGCCAATAAACATAATTATACCTACAACAATTTACTAAAATTTTATATTAGAGATAAGTTCATTTGATTAATAAATAAATCAATACATTTGAAAGTTATACAATGAAAGGCAATATCACCATACAGGAATTTAATAACCTTTTTGCTTACCCTATAGATGGTATTTTGCAAGGTTTATATGGATTTTCTGATGCATCCATTTATTTAATATTGAGGCTTAGTTTTGTTTTTTATATTATATCCTTAAAAATAATTTGATAACAGAAACAAGAATGAAGGACAGTCTTTATGGACAAATAATGAACAGCTAGCTGACAGGATTCATACCATCAAAAATCAAATGTTGGATGAAAAAATTAATACCATTGAAAGGGATAGCATTAGTTTGACAGACAAAATTCAATCCATGTCAAAGGGTGCTGAAAAATTATCTGAAAGAATTATTACAAGTGAAGTTGACAATTATAATCTGTTAAAAAGTTATAAGTTTGCAGATAGAGTATCTCTCCAAGAAGGCACCAATCTGCACACAATCCAAAAAATGGAAGGCATTCAAAGGACAACATTTGGTTGAGGCTAAAGTGGAGAAAGGATTGAGTTACTATTAATGAAAATTTTCATACATTGGCATCATATGTACAGAATGAGACCAAGAGGTTATATGAGTTGATAAAATCATTAGAAATATTCAAAGGTCAAAAGATTTAGACTTCACAAAAGATAGTGTTAAAAATATTTGAAATGATTGAAAAAAATATTGGAGCTAATGTGTAGGGAGAAGAGGTATAAGGACAGCCTTTAGCATTGCCAGTACCTGTCAGAGTCTGAGATGACTTATCATGGGTTTTAGCTACTTACCCTGTAATCACCTCTGACAAACCACTCAGTACTAAAAACCCTAAAAGATCTGGAGGATACAAAGCTTCTGATTTGTAATCTGCTTTTCCTGATTTATTTGCATCAGTATAGAATTTACAGACTGTAGTTATTGGTGTGCCACATACAATGCAGGCAAGAATGTAATTAGCCCTCTTTATAAGGTTTATTCTATTGTTTTGGGGATAATTGTTATTAATCTCTCCTAAAATTAGCACAAGCTCTTTGCCAGGGTTCATTGTCTTCTAATATATGTTTTAATTATGTCAGTTGTAAAAGGCCTTATAATTTCTGCTGGGTCTATTTCTGCTAGTTGATGAAGTCTCATTTTCCTTTTATAATTAATTCAGAGAATTAATATAAGTTTTTAATTTTTTACTCAATTTATATCGTAAAAAGATCCATTCTAAGATAATATCTTTCCTTTGTATTAAAATTCTTGTAGGAGAAATTCTGGAATGCAATATGACTTTAATGCAATTAAGATTTGAATCCACATGATCCATATGTGTCTTCTGTAATTTCTCTTCAATCGAAGTTAATTCTTTCTCACCCTCAGCTGCTAATTCCTTTGGACTATTTAAGTCATTGTCACTATTTAAGGCTTTGTTTAGATGAATTATTAGGTCAGGTGTTATCCCAACAGTGGGTCATAGATTGGAAATGTCTGCTAGCAATCTAGTCATTAAGAGTATGCAGTCAGTTTTTCCTAATTTGAGATTTTTGTGTTCTAGTTTTCTGTAAACTTATTTTATAACTTAGGTAATTGATAGAAACTACTATTTGTATTTTTTCAGGAGTAATTTGTAATCCACATTCAGGCAAAACTTTCTTTACTTCTTCAAAAATTTTTTTCTAAATTATCTGCCTTTGAATCAGATAGCAAAATGTCACCCATAATAATGGTAAATTATAGATTAAGAAATTGTTTACATTTATTTCTAATGGCTGACTTACAAATTATTGGCAGAGGGTGGGGATTTTGAGCATTCCCTGTAAGAGGATCTCTGAGTAGGCTGAGAATTAATATAAGTAGGCATTGTTAAGGCAAACTTTTCTCTTTTCTTTTCTTGTAATGGTGTAGTGAAGAAACAATCTTTTAATATTTATAAGAGTTTGTTCTTTAGGCAATAGGGAAGGCAAAGGAATTCCAGATTGTAGAGGGCCCATAGGTTGAATTACCTTACTGACAGCTCTTAGATCTACCACCATTCTCCATTTTCCAGGTTTCTTTTTATCAACAAATATAGGATAATTTGAAGGACTGGTTGATTCTTCATTATTGTGAGCATATAGTTGCTCTTGTGCGAGTGGTTCTAAGGTCTACAGTTTCTCTTGTTAAAGGCCTTTGTTGAACCCATGTTGGTTCCTTAGTTAACCGTTTTAAAGGTAAGGCCATTGGTACCTCTGAAGGTTTGCTAGTTGCTTTGTGTTCCTGTACGGCCTGAATGATTGGTGACTTTTTGTTATAGTACCTTATAATACTCTTCTCAGAAACATGAGTTTCTGGAACAGCAGGAATGTTAATCCGGGTATTCCCTTGCTATAACAGGTTGTGAACCCATAAATTCATTGTGATATTAGCCACATATGGATTCAACTTTCTTCTCTGTCCTTCTGGCCTTATTAATTCAACCCATCTTGTACTTTGTTTCACTTGAGATAGGGTTCCAATTCCTAGGAATTGAACATCTGCATTTAGAAGAGGCTAATTCAGATGTCAAGATTCTGGAGTAATGTTAGTTACACCCATGGGATACCTGTATCCAGTAATCCCTCAATTACAATGTTATTTATACAGACTCTTAGCTTTGGCCTTTGATCATTTATAGAAGTCTGCCAAAATATATATTTCCTATTTCATTTTGGAATTTTTGATTCATCCTCCATGCTTATTTCATCATCCATAACAGTTTAATTTTTTACAGCAGGCACTGGATTTTTAATTTTCCTGGTGAGACATGTCTTCCACATTAATTGAGAATGACTGGACCACATTTGACCTGGGGTCCTGTGAGAGGTCCGCCAAGGAGTTTTCCAATGATATTAGGTTGGCTTGTTTGCCTTTTGTTGAACTATATTCATTGGTCCAATGTCAGCCTTTGTCCCATTTTCTACATAATTCAGAAGATCGAGACCTTCTGTTTTTGTAATTCCCAGAAGAGACATTATTTTTAGGAATGCCTTGCATAAAATCTCTTCTCAGATGTCCTATTCTACCACAATTAAAACATTTGGCATGTTGACCTTTGGAAATTGCTTCTCCTACCCCAGCAAAATGCCTCAACATTAATTGTAGTAAGAATCCATTTATCCAGTGGTGATGATCTAACCATTAAAGGTGCAAGTATCTTTTTGCTTTCTAAGTTGGTATTTTCAAAAGCCAAAGATTCAATAAGTACTCATCTAGCTTCTGGGTCTGTTACTCCTATTTGTACAACCTTAGTTAATCTTTGTAAAAAGTAACAAAAAACCTTTCTTCCGCCTTGTTTAACCCTGGTATATGATTCAATTATTCTCCTAGTTCTTGAATTCTGTCCCAAGCATTTAAGGCTGCTGAGTGGCATAGGGACAAGATGTGTTCATCATAAAGACCTTGATTCTGTGGGCCAGCATATGTGCCCTCACCAAGAATTTGATTTCGGAAAGCCTGAAATTCTTTGATTTTTCCTGTTGTTCTGAAATTTTTTCCTTTATCACTAGTAGCATTTCCACAGCATTTGTGGCCCATCTTCCAGGACCATTGAAACTAAGTGATGCCAGTCGTGTGGGGCTGTGTTATTGCTTGAATCCCATATTTTCACCATCTCCCTAACAAATGATGAATGCAATCCATAAAATATTACAGCTTGCTTAATTTCTTTTAGGTCATTCATATCTATAGGTTTCCATTTACATAAAGCTTGTGTGGTCTCTCTCTCTCTCTCTCTCTCTCTCTCTCTCTCTCTTTCCCTCTTGGCTACTGGATTTCTTTCTTGTTCCTGGATTGTACAGAAGATTGTTTATCTGTGAGTCTGTGCCTAAATAAAGAACCCCTTATTATATTCAATTCTGAGCTTGTGTGGGACTACTTTATCCCATTTATCTACTCTCAGCCATGATCAGAGAGGCTTCCTCTTACAGTAGTTGAGAATAAACATAGAGATCCACAACTGGATAATGTGCATAGAGTTTGAGACTTTGGAATACTCATTCTAAATGTGATATTTTCATCAAACTTCTTTTCTCAGATCTCTGTGAGCTATGTGGAAGAGGAGAAAGAATGATTTTCAGAGACAAGAGAATGTAACACATCAAGAAATCTGTGTAGTCCATATACAATAGGACTGACAAACACATAAATGCACAAAGAATCTGGTTGTATGCCCAAGGCCTACATAGGTTTAGCCAGACTTGATCCATCACTGAGAGGGCAAAGTAGATACAATCTTCCATTCCTAAACAAGAAGCTATCTTCTACTAACGTGAAGTTTCATAGGGTATATTAACCACACTTAACTATAAGCCCCATGTCCAGCAGTGGATAACCAACACATAATGAATTCAATAGTACTTTTGTAGACTGTCTCATATCTCTTTGTTTCTACTTTTTTTTTTTTTACTTACTCGTCTTTTGCTTATATATAATGGCTTCCAATACTGAGGCTTTTCTTTTTTGGTTTTGCTTGTATGTGTTTCCCTATGTTTCATGTGGTTTTTCTTGGTTATTTGTGTTTTATATTGAATTTGATGGCTTTCCTTTAGTTTTTGGTTGAAATAATTGCATTAGGTTTTAAATATCCCAGTTTAATCTAATGTTTCAATGAATGTAACTTATCAAACCAAGTATTGACTTTCTGTCACCGTGATAAAACACCTGAGAGATCAATTTGAAAGAGGAAAGGTTTATCATAGTTTCAGACCACCTAATCTTTTTCCCATGTCAAGACAGCACATCACAGTGGGAAGTGTGTGATAGAACCAAGTTTATTTTATAGGGATCAGAAAAGAGAGAGAGAGTTAGGAGGAAAGAGAACAGGGAAGAAGGATGAGTGGAGGGGTGAAGTAAAGAGAGGGAAAAGAGGGAGGAAAAAAAAAGGAGCTTGTGTCCTAGTACCCAATATATCCTTACAGAGTGTGCCTCCACTGACCCAACATTCTCTTACTTTGACCCTGACTCCAGAAGTTTCTGCCATCCCAATAGAGCTGAGGCCAGAAACCAACTGTTGAGTATACAGTTTTTAGGAGATATTTAACTCTTAAACCATAAGAGTACTTTTTAAGCCATGACTGGTCAGCTGCTCATGCTAGATTATTTCTACAAAAATTGAGAATAAAATATCAGTTGTCCACAGAAGGCCCATTTCTGAGCATATGGTTGGGTGGATTACTTCTGGGAATGGGAGAGTTTTGAGCCAGCACTCATTGTCATTGAGTATAAGAGAAAGAAACAAATGCAGCCCAGTGCTCCTGCCTACACCATCATGTGCCACCACTGCTGAGGGACCTCAGTGACCATGTTTAGAAGGATATTTATTTCAGCCTCCAATTCCAGCTGTTACAGTTGTTCTGATGCATTCCTCAGTTTCAGTTCAGAGTTTCTCACTCCTTCTCCTTTAAGCACGTGATTTCTTTTGGTCTCACTCTGCTTTACACCAAGCTAAAAGGGCTAATACATTCAAGAAGCTTAAAACAGAGTTGTGCCTCAGGTAAGTAAGTGCTCAACAAATGTTACCTATAATGGTTATTGTTACTATTATTAAAGTCAGTGGGATGTACAACTGAGCTGCTTCATTCCCTGGATTGCATGCCCCCTGTAATCACAGATTGTTTCGTGGACATTTTATAGCATACGATGGAGGCCTCACAATGGATGCTTAACAAATTGAATTGAATCTACCTTTCAGGATCACTCTGAGGATGAAGCATCTGAAGTGCTGGTGGAAGACCCCCACACTATCATGCCCAAGCTTTTGTTCTGCAGTCAGATCTTAATTATCAACGTGTAGAGTTTCCAATTCTTAAATTAGCTGCAGCACATGTTTAATCCCTTGTCACTAAAATGCTTCCAGGAATTTGCCCTGAATTAGGATCAGTTGGGGAAGAAAAACTAATTTTAGTAATTAGCCCATGCAGAACATGATCAAAAAGTTTAATTTTCTACTCCCCAAAGCACACAATACAGATAGAAATGATTTTAGATTCTCTGCTGTTTCCCTTCCTTAAATTACTGTGAATGATGAAGATTTCCTATAAAAATCAGAATTACTGTTAAATCATGAAAATGGTGGAAACTACAATCTCCAGGTGATAGGATTAGAGATAATTTTTTCAATTTTGTTAGCATATATTTTACCATTTCTTTTAAAAATGAGAAAATTGCTTTGTACAAGAAAGTTCACTGCTCTTTCTACCTAATCACTGTTTAATTACGTTAGAATAATTTTCATAGTATTCATAAAAGCTCTAAAGTAAATTAATTAAAATTAAATAAGTGCCATGAGACCTTGATTAAATTACTTAGTATCATGGGGTCTTAATTTTCTCATCTGTAAAGTGGAAATAAAATAATTAACTTAAAATCCTGGTGTGAGAAATAAAGGGACATGCCGTTATAGTCCCTATTACATACCTTGAACTATTTGAATTGCCCTTTTGAAGAATTTTTGCAGAGCACACTTCCCCACAGAGAAGCCCATGTGTGTCAGCTGTGGGGAATCTTGTCTTCACATATCATATGCAGACAGTAGGAACGTACATGGACTTTTCTGATATGTGTGATCTCTTTTGGTCACATGTGGTGTATATGACTGTCTTAGTTAGGTTTTCTGTTGCTGCGATCAAGCACCATGACAGAAAAGCAAGTTGGGAAGGAAAGAGTTTATTAGGCTAATACTGCACCAGTGCTGTTCATCAATGAAGGAAGTCAGGACAGGAACTCAGAAAGGGCAGGATCCTGGAGGCCCGAACTGATGCAGAAGCCATGGAGGAGAGCTGCTTACTGGCTTCTTCCTTTTCATTGCACGTTTTTATAAGCATGGACACTAGTAACCACATGACAGAGTCTGTACTAGGCTATTCTGAGATTTTTTTTTCTGCCAATGTAATTAATCCAAAACTCTTCATTTTAGCCTCAGGGTGACTCTTAAGACAAAGACAAAAAGTAGTCACTTCTTTCATCAACATCACAACAATGATCTCTAGGCAACATACTAAAACTCTCCTCTAAAACTTCTTGAGCCAGAACTCAACAGTTCAAAGAATTCTTAACACCATCGTCTTCCATACTTCTAATAGTATAGCCCATTAAGCAGTGCTTAAAGCATTCCACTGCTTTCCTAATAAAAGTCCATACCGCAGCAAACAAACACATGGTCAGGAGTATCATAGCAATACCCCAATCTCTGGTACCCACATGTGTCTTAGTTTTGTTTCTGTTTTTGTTTTATTTTTTATTTTTATTGCTTTGAAGAGACACCATGACCATGGCAACTAATATAAAGAAAATATTTAATTGAGGGGAGGCTTACAGTTTCAGAGTTTTGGTCTATTATCGTTAAAGGGTGTATGATGGCATGCAGGCAGATGTATGCTGGCTACATCTTGACCAGGAAGGCTGCAGGAAGTTGACTGATACACTTGGTGGTATCTTTAATACAGGAAACCTCAAAGTTGGTCCCCACAGTTATATACTGTTTCTATCAAGGACATATCCCTTCCAATATAGCCACACCTCCTAATAGTGCCTATGAGCTTATGGGAGTCAATTGCATTCAAACTTCCATAATAACCCAAGGCTACTGTCCAAGATGTTGTTTTCATTTGATGCCTTCTGGGAAAGGGAATGTCAGAACTGTCTAATGGAGTGTTAGTGGGAATATCAACCATAGTCCAGGGCATGTCCCACACCTGGAAGCCAGTTCAACCCAAAGCAGGACCTCACATTTGGGTTTATGTGTGTGCATACACTTTTTTTCTGTTTTATTTGGAGTAGTTGTTTTTATTATAATTATTATTTTAGTTTGATTTCATTTTTGATTTCTACTTTGTCTTATTTTTACTTTTGTTTTGAGAGAGAGAGGAAGTACAAGAAGTCAGGCAGATAGAGAGGATTTGGTAGAAGTTGGGGGGGAAGAATATAATCAAGATAAATTTTATAAAATAATTTAACACATAATAATTAATTTTCCACTATTTACCTGATTAAAATGTGTGTCTCTGTGACAATTTCAGAGTAACTATCTTTCCCTGCACAACTCTATGTTTTCTACAAATAAACCAGAAAGTGGTCTGCAAGGCTTGGGTGTTCTTGTTTGGTTTCTACTGCTGTGATTAACACCATGACCAAACTTGTAGAGAAAGGGTTTGTTTGGGTTACAGGTGTCAATCACAGGTCATTGCGAAGGGAAATCAGGGGAGGCAGTAAGTGAAGCATAGACTGTGGAAGAGTGCTGCTTTTCATGGCAGGCTCAGCCTGCCTTGCTTTCCTTCACAATCCAGGACCACTTGGCAGGTGGTGGCACCATCCTCAGTGGGCCAGGCCTGTCTAAACCAATCAAGACAATGCCCTTCAGTTGTACTGCAGGCCAATCTTACAGATGTATTTTCTCAGTTGAGGTTCCTCTTCTGCCTCTTCTGGGATGCCTTTAACTTGTGTCAAGTTAACAAAATAACCTAACCAGCACAGTCTTATCCATCCTGGCTGCTGTAAACAGAAATTTTACCTATATGGAAATAAATAATGCAGCTTGATAACAACATACTCTAGGTTAGAATAAATCATATTTTACATAATTTACATGTGTATTGCTAAAACAATCAATGAAAACAAATCAGGTTTGTTTACGTTTTTGTTAGCACACAGGATAGAATCCAGGGCATTTTAGGCAAGTGCTCCACAGCCGAATTAAGGCTCCAGCATTTTTTTTTTATACAGTTTCACTATATATCTCTGTCAAACTTTGAACTCACTGTGGTCCCTCGGCTTATCTGTAACTCATGATCTTCCTGTCTTAGACATTTCAGTGCTGAGATTTAAACATGCACCACTATTCCAAGAAAATCAGGGAATTTCTGCTTTATAAAAGACTTTTTACTGATTCCTCATGGATTTCACATTAAACATCCTGATTCCATTCATCTTCCCATCATCTCAAATCTGCTCTATGTCCTTGCCACCTCGCCCCCTGTAAGAAATTTTTAAAAAGAAAAACCAGAAACCAAACAAACAAACAAACAAACAAACACGTCTCAGAGTGTAAGCTGTAGTGTGTATGACTCACACTACTCACTGTATTGAGTAGTACAGTGTAGTACTACTCAATAGCACCCTTCAGTGCCTATGGCTTTACTTCTAAGTGTTCATTGCTATGAATCATTGGTCTTGTTCTGATGTAGGAGGATTCTTCTGTATTTCTGTGCTTTCATTGGTTAAATAAAGAAACTGCCTTGGCCATTTGTTAGGGCACCCCTTAGGTGGGCAGAGTAGACAGAACAGAAGGCTGGGAAAGAAAGGAAGTGTGCGAGATGCCATGATGCTCCTACCCGAGATGGACGTAGGTTAGACTAATGCCAGTAAGCCATGACTTGTGGTGATACACAGATTTCTAGATATGGGTTAAAACAGGATGTAAGTGTTAGCTATTAAGAGGCTAGAGATAATGGGCCAGGCAGTAATTTAATTAATATAATTTTCGTGTGGTTATTTTGGGTATAAGCTAGCCATGCAGCTGCAGCCGGGAGCCAGGTGCTGGGAACAAATGGCTGCGCTCCTCTCAGGTGCTGGGAACACAGCCCACATACCTCCTACTACATTGTTCAAGGTCTCTGGTTTCTGCTGCATTATGGATAATGGGGCCTCACTGGTATTCTTTAATATACTGTTGTTGCCCTATGTCACAGAGAGTTTGCAGTTTGAGATCTGTAGGTCCAGCCCCTTCACATGACAGTTCATAGATGATGTGGATGTTGGATGGGCTAAGTTATAGCCCTTCTTCTGGGTCTGGGGGTATAGCTGTGTTGGTCAGGTTGCCAGCTTTCCATCATGGTTAACACCCAGAGCTAGCTGTCTGACTAGCTCACCTAATGCAGCATGCAGCAAGGAGTGGGCCCAGTGCTCCTGCTCCCATGCCCTTAGGTCCAGCAAATTAAGGAATTTTGAAAGAGAATTATACTTCCATTATTAATAATAAAGATGAACACTACTATCTCTCCTGAAAATTAGTTGAATATTTACCATATGTCTGGCATAAGTTTAATATTTTTGTACCGCATGCCCAAATTCTTTATTAAAACTCTGATTCCAACAACATGGCACAGAGCCTTCAAGATATAATTTATTAGTCCATGAATGTTTTGCCCTGTAGAATGGGGTAAGAACTCTTCAAAGCCACAGAGCTAACTAGTTGTCTTTCTATCATGGAGACACAGCACAGTTAGGAAGTTGCTGTCTGTATTGCAGAAGAGAGCTTTCTGCTGTACTGAATGCACTGATATTGCTAACTTACATACCCTACTTTCCAGACTGACAGGACAAATCCCTGATGCTTATAAGCTACTCAGTCTATTTTCTTTTGTCTTTTTAAACAGCAACCTTAAATTACTATCATGCCTTCTACAGTTGAAAAATATAGGTCTTGAAAGGTTAAATGACAACTAAGCAATGCATCTGGAGGAAAACTGGATGCGTAATACGACTAGTAAGATGTAGAACTATGTAGCGCATGAATGTTTAGTAAAATGATACAAGCTAAGAACACAAAAATAGCTTCATGTTCAAGCAGAAAATGATTTATGCAGGACACAAACACATTTTTTTGTACCATGGCATAAAATTTATAGTAACTCTACAAGACCTTAAAAGCTACCGATAGAAACAGTGAGGCTTTTAAAAGAGAGGGGACTCTGATGGCTGGAAGCTATCTGATCGGACCTATGATCTAAGGGCCCTCTTTCAAAACTTGTTAATGCTGGTCTATTCTGTAGAGTGGTGTGAAGTAGGCAGCATATTTTGCTAGGAATGTAAAAGACATAAAAAGTAAAATGTCTTAAACAGTAAAAAATGTTCTTTCACAGATGTAGAAACTCAAGATCAGTATGCTAAAAAGTTGGTTTTCTCCGAGGACCATATGTGAGTCTATTGCAAATCACTGTCCAGGGTTTAGAGGTGCCTTCTCAGTACTGAAGTGATACTTAGAATCACCTCTGTATGCACGTATGCTCCTGATATCTCATCCCCTTAAAACAATATAAGGATATTAGATCAGGACTGTGCAGATGTGTTCATTTTTAACTCGATTAATATTTTGCAGACCCTATCTTAAAATGTTTTTGGAGGTGCTGAAAGTATAGATCTCAACATATCAACTTGAGGAATCCATAATTCCATCATAATATTATTTCCTGAGGAAGGCAGCACTAGGTTTAAGTGGCCTGTGGCCTGTGCAATTCTGGTTATACCAAAGAGTAGCCACAATGGTACATTATTCCTTAGGATTGCTTTCAACTGCTTTCCTCTCAGCTCTAGTCTCTGCACAGTAAATGTACTAGAACAGTAGTTCTCAACCTTTCCAGTGCTGTGACCCTTTAACACAGCTCCTCATGTCATGGTGACCCCCAACCCTAAAATTATTTTTATTGCCACTTTACAACTGTAATTATGCTACTGCTCTGTTTCACTACGTAAATATCTGTGCTTTCTGATTATCCCAGAATTCTGCTCTAAAAATGTCATTTGATCCCCAAAATAGTTGCAACCCACAGGTTGAGAACCACTGTAGTAGAATAAGAGGACTTACTAGAAGCCTGCTTTTTACCAGAGTCTCTTAAAGACCTCCTAAGAGGAGTATAAAGAAAACTGTAGAACACAAAAGAAGACGCGTAGTCTTCTGGAACTTGAATGTCACCAGTATTGTCTGTTGATGGTGTTTATAATAAAGAAGAACATTCTCAATATACTTTGTAATATGTCGGAGACCGTCGCCCCAACATAAAAACTGATGTTTTTCCCCAAATGTGTCCCCGGAGACGCGTGGAAAGAAACAGGCTTTCACACCATTACAGCTTAAAAGGCCGCTTCAGACTTGTCCTGTTCTTCAGCGTAGCCTTGTGTTTATTATATCTCCCTAAAAATCATTCTGCTCTCTAGGCTCTCTTAAAACCATTTCTTCTCCGAAACTGCTCTCTATTTCTGCTCTGCCATGCTCCTTCTAACCTATTCCTCGCTCTGTCCCCCCTCTCTTCACCTCTTAGGGATTTATCTATTCTATTCCTTTTTCCGGGGCATCTCCCCCAGCACCCACACTCGCATTCATTCACCGGCTCGGAGATAGCTACCTTTCCTGGGGCAATCTACAAATGAATAAGAGAGGCTGGAGCGAAAACCTCAGCTATTGTCTTTCTAAATAGTCGGGCGCCAGGTACGAAACCGCATGGCATCCCCTGTCTGGCAGGTATCAGAGCCCACAGTAATATTCTGTCATATAAGTAGTTTTGCCTAATACAGCATAAGCTATGACTTGCAACATCAGTTTTACTTCCTGGGTGATCCTCATGCTGTCACTGTATGGTAAAATCAATAGTTTCCCGTTACTAAGTAATCAGTCAGGACCTGCATCCAGGATGCCATATGAACATGGCTAAGTATATAGGTAGATACTGCCCAATTTTTTTAGGTTTATGTACAGCTTTGAAGGTAGTCAGAGAGTCTCAGTGAGTATTTCACTTGTCTTTTGACACTTTATATCATTATTCTCAACTTTTAAATTAGCAACATTCAGTTACAATAGTTGCTTGGCAATATGGATTACTCTGTGCTGAGGAAATCAGCGTGTTGGGACCATGATGAACGAGAAGAATGTTCCATTGCTTGCTAACATTTTCCGTTGGAAATGAGTTTTTATTTTGCTGCTGGAAAGATTTGACTTAGCTTTGGGTAAGATGACCACTAAATAATCAAAGCAAAAAGTGTAATATCTTGAATTTGATTTTTTTTTTGAATTTTTGAGACAGGGTTTCTCTGTAGCTTTGGGACCTGTCCTGGAACTAGCTCTTGTAGACCAGGCTGGCCTTGAACTCACAGATATCAGCCTGCCTCTGCCTCCCGAGTGCTAGAATTTAAGGCATGTGCCCCCATCTCCTGGCCAAATTTCTATGAATTCAATATGTTGAAAGAATGAACTAATATATGGCATCCCTTAAATTTGTCAATTTTTGTATTATTAGTGTTTTCTTTTAGCCTACCAATCAGCTCCCAAATCATGACACAGAAACTTAATATTTGTTATAAATGCTCAGGCTTATTTTAAGCTTGTCCCTTGCTATCTCATAACTTATTTCAACCTGTTTCTCTTCATCTATGTTTGCCTTGGGGATTTTCACCTTTCTGTTTTTCTGTATGTCTTACTTTCCTGCTTCTTGTGTCTGTTTGACTGGTGAATGCCTGGCTTCTAACCCTGAGGAGTCCTCTACTTCTCACTCATTCTCTTCTGCTTCTCCCCTTTATCTAAATTTCTCTTCCTACTTATTCTTTCTGCCCTACATCCCTTCCTATCCCTCTATTGCATAGCTATTGGCTGTTCAATTTTGTTTCTACTAAACCAATCAGATAGGCAGGCAAAATGAAACAAATGCAATGCATCTTTACATAGTTAAGTAAATGCAACACAAAAATGTAACACACCCTCACATAATTAAAGTAATATTCTCCAGCATAATTAAATGTAACACATCTTTGCCTAGTTAAAATATTTCATGACATTTCCCCTTTTGTCTAAATAAAAAAAGGTTTTAACTTTATCATAGTAAGATTTTATATATATATGTGTGTGTGTGTGTGTGTGTGTGTGTGTATATATATATACACACACACACATATATATATATATATAGTAAGGACAATAATACAAGCAAGAATTATATTTACAATATCCAGTCTGTCTGCATTTGACAAATTTAGAGGAAATACTCCATTATTAATCCTATCTTGGTGAGTTCAAAGTTATGTGCTTAATTTTACTTTGGTCATAACTAAGGAAAACTATAGCTGTCTAGTCTTCAACTCCATAGAAGCTGCCAGAAGGATATAATATTACTTGAGTAAACAGAAAGTTCAGTACAAGCCACTTCCAAAACTATAGAAATGACAGATATCTGGCTACATGGATAGTCACCAGAGGTTCCTCTAAAACGTTGGGACATTTATGTTCAGTCTACAGGGCTAGAACATTTGACAGACTCATCTATGAAGCAAGAATTTTCAAGGACTGTCCTGCCCAGTGTTGGCAAAGTTTCCAGTTGCTTTCCTGAGTGTCCTGCAGACTATCTGGCAGACTTTTCTATGAAGCAGGAATTTTGAAGAACTATCCTGTCTTGTTTGGGTAAAATTCAGAAGTTGCTTTCCTTTTTGTCCTACATAACCAATTGTGATATTATACTGTCAGCAATATAGGCAAGAACAGTTTTTTGCGTACATGGCTAACTTTGTCACATTGAAAACAAACTCCGTAGGAAGGTTCTTCAATGTCCATCGTTCTTTTTAAAGTAAATTGGTGCTGCCAGGGACAAACATATCCCTTATATTAACAAAATGTTAATGGAAAATGGAATGGAATGGAAAAGCCTTATATTAACAAAACATTTATAATGTCATTTTCTGGAAGTCTTTAAAGTGTTTGAAGAGCATTTATCTAAAATATACTTGTTTAACCTTGAAAACATACTTAATTGTGACTATAAGTCTGAGTACTAGAGTGACAACTACTAACCTGCATTTTAAATTATGCATTACATTTTAAGTGAATGGCCTAAGCACAATATCCCAAATATACATACAGTATAACAAAAATTGCCTTAAATTTGTACCAATAGGCCAAAATTAATACCAATGTAAAATATTTGAGGTTAATGCCCGTTTTTTATCTTATATTCCTATATTACCCCCCCAACAAACATCCATAACCCATCAAATAACCAATAAACACCCACTCCATCTCTTGGGAATTTGGGCATTGTGTTTCCTGCTATCTGTGGGTGAAGGTATCATTAGGAGTCCCTGAAAAATTGAAACAATGGCCAAGTCCTGATAAAACTAGTTATAATATTTCTTGTCCAGTCTCTGTGCAATGTGAATGCACAAGTCTTATCTGAAGTCCTGGCTGGAGTGGTCTGTGAGCTGCTCTGCATGTACACCTTTGAGGAAATGCAACAGAGGCATTCTGAAAGACTGAATCACATGGGCCATCCGCTTTCATTGATTTCTGGTCCCTTGCTCTGAAAACACACCAACTTTCAAAAGTAACATACATATCTCTATTAACACATGTATGAACTATGAGTTGTACACAAGCCAACCAAAGATTATTATTTTTTTTTTAATGTTTGAGAAGGTAAAATATATGTCACTGCTCTTGTAGTTTTTCTAAGTTTAATTATTTAGGTCTCTAGGATTTTCAGGGACTCTTTCTTGATCAAACCTGATTTCTATTAAAGTTGAATGAATCCATAGACTTTTTTTTCCTGTGGAAACAAAAGCATAAACTCTTACCCAATGCAAAACATGTTTTCATTTACATTTTAAATTTAAAGCACCACTAAAGTATCTAGGTTGATTTAATTCAGCAGTCCCTTTCACAATCCCATGTCTTTCAGCATCCGTCAGTTGCTCTTCAGCATTCAAAGAATTCATAATTAACAGGGCACCCTACAGGATCCAGACTTCTTGTGTATTTTTCATCTTTTTGTGGCTTGTCCTTTATATGCTTCTTTACTCTTTCTTTAAAGACTTTAGTTATTTTTAAACTATTTATTTTTCTATGACTGTCTATACTCATTCTTTTCTTTCTGAAGCCTATGCCCATTGTTAAACACACTGTAACTTGTTCAGAGATTTTTTTCCAGCTGAACCTGCTTTACTAAGAGCCTGCAGGTGTGCACTTGCACTGTTTTCTGACACATAAGCCAAAATTTAAACCACTACAGGCTGTGATTAGGCCCTTCACCAGCGGTTCTCCGTGGCTGGCTTCACCTCCTTCTCCAGTCCCTGAAAGTCAAGCCTAAAGCTATGATCCTGGTCTAGAGCTGAGTTTGACCAGGAATTGCATTCGGCAGACCCACTCTAGGAAGCTGGTGCCCCAAACTGTGGCAGGTGTTCTTAAGTAGTTTGTTGTTTCTACTTAACATGATGACTTTTTCTTTCCCTTCAGTTATCCCAGACCCTATGTGGAAATTGATAGGCCCCACGCTGGAATGCCAAAATGCTCTTTTACCCTTGTTACAATGGTTGTACTTTAAACTATTAGCGGCGTAACCACTAAGGCCATCGTCTGGGGTGAAGTCTGTTGTGGCCATTAAAGATTGTTCTAACTAACATCTCTATAGTTCTAATAAAACTCAAGATTCAAAGACTAGGATAAAAACCTGTAAGCTCAGAAAGAGTAGCAACTGACCGACTTTGCTAGTGTCCCTGGAAACGACTCCCTTCCACACCATCCTATCTAAACATAACCAGGCTAAGCTTTTCTCTGCTACTTCCTGTCAACCAGTTGCTAAACCCGCTTCTCTTAGGCTACGTTAATTTTATTTAATTAAAACAAATGCAACACATCTTTACATAGTTAACAAATGTAGCATGACAAAATAAAACACCCAGTTAAAAATATTCTACATTAGTGTTCCTCGTGGTTTGTAAGCCACTGTGAAGCCTTAAGAACTTAGTACCTAATATTTGCCTAGCTAGCAGTACCCAAGTACAAAGTGAAGTCATTGTCTTCAGTGGTGGAGCAATCCCTGGGCTGCTAAGTGGTCCAACTGGGAAGTAAATCTTTATTTTCTATGTTAAACAATATTGATTTTATTTCAATAAATTACTTAATTATTCTTTAAAAATAAATAAATTTATATATGTATTTGTTTATTTTACATCCTGGCTGCAGTTTGCCCTCTCTCCTGGAACTTTCATGTTTTGATAGAGTAATTCATGTGCTTAGTAACTGTCCCATGCTGAGTACTCAAGTTAATTACCTTCTTTATTTCTCAGCGTCTCTAAATCTGCTCCTCTCCTTCTCATCTCTGATGTTTTTCTCATTCAGGAAGATAAATAGAAATTTTACTACAGTTTTCTGGAAACTGAATGGAAAAAAATAAAGGAAAGAAAATAAAATTGTTTTATGAAGCCACATTTTTTCTTTTCCTACAGGGATTAAAAAATTACTTTTGGTTTATCAGGTCTCCAAAACTTTACACACATCTTAAAATACTCAATGTGTGCTTACCTGCAAATTATCTAAGTACAAGAAATGAATCTGCCGAAACATAATGGAGGCATTAGTTCTTGGCTGACATTCCTGGGGAACACCAGCTTGCCCAGCAAGGGGTCACAACAGTCATCCAGAAAAGAATAACATAAAGGGGTGGGGACTGTGAGAGCCTCCAAATATGTGAGAAAACAGTCTTAAATAGCAGCTCTTAAAACTGCTTCCTCCGATGTTTGCCTGTATTCTGATTTTGGAGATGTTGAGCCAAGAAGATGAAAAGATATCTGTGAAGTTACACATGGATAGGATGAGCTTCGACCTCTGTTTCTTTTCTTAATTAACTTGGAGCAAAACTCTGTTCTTACTTCTCAGTTCGCTTATTTCTCAGATGGATATGGTAATAGCTGCTATAAAGATGAAATAAATGTAAAAGGGGTTTTATTTGTTCATGTATTCCACAAGGGTACCGAACCTAAATTGAGAATTGGTCTTTGTGGTCTGCAATTGAAGAAAGACAATCATGTTCCAGAGCCTGATCTCATGCTTTTCTTGCCGCAAAGAACCCACCTCCTAATCCCCAACACCTGGACCAAGTCTAAAAGGCTGTGGAAAAGTGGTATAATAATATGCAGAGCTTGACCACTGATTATAATTTCCTACCATTCTTTTTATTTGCATAAGATCTTTTGAAATATTTTTTTCCTGGAAAATGAAAGAGCTCTACTAAAAAATATTTTGTATTTTAAGAAAGTAAATATATCAAATTTGAAAATGGAAGCTCATAAGATAGCTTTATTCCCTTTTGGACAATTATAAACACAATCTTCAAATTCATTTTCACTGTCATAGAAAGAGCAACAGGTAGAGATGGACCAATAGAATTCCTTTGCATTCTCATTCATACAGTGCACAGAATTGCAAATCTTGTCTATTATCATCTTTTGGGGCATGAGTGCATTAATCCAATTCCCTGAAATTCAATTTCCTCCCCACATAAAGCAGGAAATGATATCTGCTTGCAATACAGTTGATGTTATTATCTTCCATTGTAGGGTTCAAGGGCATTGTCTGCCTCTGTTACCTGACATAAGAGAATTCACATGTCAGCATTCCCCATACAAAAAGTGGCTGATTTAGGGTAAGTATCTGTCTATGTCATCTCAAAACATAATCACAAATTTTTCACTGACTTACAAAAACAGTGTAGTGAACCCTTAACACCTACGACTTAGTAAAGATTTCTATTGATGCTATGAAATACTATGAGTAAAAGAAACTTGGGGGAGGGAAGCTTTATTTAATACTATAACTTTTAGTCAGTTCATCATCTAGGGAAGTCACGACAAGGAACCTGGGAGAAGGAACTGAAGCAGAGACTCAGAAGGAGTGCTGCTTACTGACCTCATCTCTATAGACTGCTCAATCGGTTTTTTATATACTCAAGGGACACTGTCTAAAGGTAGCACCATCCTCAGTGGGCTTCCCTCCACTCCTCCTTAATCAATAATTAAGAAAATGTACTACAGGCTTGCCCACAAGTCAGTTTGGTGGGGGGCATTTTCTCAACTGAGGTTTCTTTTTCCAAAATAACTATAGCCTGTGTTAAATTGATATAAAAACTAATTAGCGTAAACTACTAATGATCAAACCTGAAACTGAACTTTGCATACTTGAAAAGCACAAACAATGCCCCAAAATGAGAATTAAAAAAAACCTGTTGATTTAAAAAAGGGAAAGTGCTACATGTTTTAAAAGCACAAGTTGATTGATTTAAAATATAGCCAAGTTCGTTAGCTCTGCTTTCCTTGACAACCTTCCCAGACCTTACTTTCAATCATCAGTAAAATGAGACACGGTGATTAGCAAGACGGTTGGGAAGTTCAGAGAGAATGCTTTCCACAAGCGCATAGCTAAAGTATTTAGGAAATTAATTACAAGTATATTTTTACTTATCCTTTTATACAAAGAGAAAAGATTTCTCTTAGGATAAGTTTAATACTCTTTTGTAGTAGAAATACAGTATATAAAAAGAAAACAGTTATTCAATCACTGTTTAGACATAAGTAGACAAAAATATTTTGGTGAAAGTCACCAGACTTGCCTAACAACAGCATGTCAAAACATACGAGGCAAAATTGTTAAAACTGCAAGTGAAAGAGATGAATCCACAGTTATAATTGGAGATTTCAATACTCCTCTGGGACAGTGTTTGGTTTAGCAGGCAGAAACCAGTAAGAATTTTGTTTAATTCTACACCATCTGTCAGGCTGATGGAATGACCATATATTTATACATTATATCAACAGCACTGGAAATGCACATTATTAATGAACACAAATGTAATATTCACTAAGATATACCATATTGTTATTCATAAAATATATCTCAACAAATTTAAGGCTAGATAGCATATAACATTTGTTCTTAGAACGCAATGTAAGTAAATTGGAAATTAATGACAGAAGAAAATGTGCACAAAGCTTGAAGCAAGGCTTCTAAGTAGCACATGTGTTGATTAGAAAATTTCAGGATAAAGTAAGGTAGTTTTGAACAAATGGAAATATAATCTCTTAACATTTGATGGATGCAGCAAAAGTAGGGCTTACAGGAACTTTGTAGCTTGAACCCATACATTACAGGAGATAAAGATCTAAAGTTAATAATCCAATCTTTCCCATTAATGAACTAGTAAAATCACAGGGATAAGAAAAATTAATAAAAATTATAGCAGGAATTAATAAAATTCAAGAGGGAAGGTTAATAGAAATCAATAAAAAAAAGTGGGCTCTTCAAAATGTCCAACAGAGTCACTAAGCACCTACTAGAAACCAAGAAGAAAAGATACAAACTGCTAAGTGATGTGGGGGTCCCCTCTGTGTACTGTGATTACCATTAATGAATAAATAAACTGCTTTGAACCTATAGCAAGGCAGAACTTGGGTAGGCAGGAAAACTAGGCTGAATGCTGGGAGAAAGAAGGGTGGAGTCAGAGAGAAGCCATGGAGCCTCCAGAGACAGATGTACTAAAATTTTGCTGGTAGACCATGACCTCATGGTGATATAATAGATTAATAGAATTAAATTAATATGTAAGAATTAGCCAATAAGAAGCTAGAGCTAATGGGACAAGCAGTGATTTAATTAATACAGTTTCTGTGTGATTATTTCGGGGCTAAGTGGCTGGGAACCAACAATCAGCTCACTCCTTGCAATAGCTAAGACTCTAAAAGTTTTAACTGCATAGAGGGCACCAACTTTCTGAAGGCCACAATTTGTCAAGGATCACAAAAGAGCAAGCAAGTTACGCTTTCTACCAAGAGTTAAATAGATAGTTAAGCATTCAAAAAATGGAAGAGCTAGATGCTACCATGGTTGAATTTTACTAAACACCTAACAAAGAGATTACACTATTGTTTTCTAACCTCTTTCAGAAGATAGAAGCAGAAAGAACACTCCCTAGTGCTTTCTGAGATGAGCATTACCTAAATGTCAAAGCTAGACAACGCCATTGCAAAACTTGAAAACTCCAGTAGCTTTGCTGTGGTAAAAGAACATGAAGAAATCAAGCTGGTACTGGTTTCAAAGCTTCTTCATTGCTGGCTAACTTTTATAGTACCTTATGGTTGCCAGAATAATGCCTGAACAATATCAAGCAGAAGGTTTTATGCAAATTATCAAGGAGAAAAGTTGTCAGCAGTCTTACTCAGCTGTAAACCCTGTGAACTACAGTAATGTCTAGTCAGGCAAGATGAGCCATAGGTACAATAGTGGCATGACTGTTGTATGAGTGATCGACTGTATTTATGGCCCATGTCATACAAGAGAACAATGGTCTGGCACTGTAAGTCTGGCAAATTATTTGTGGCTTGGGGTGTCATAGACTCTAGGGGAGAACTTCCTACTATTATTTTACTTGCATTTTAAATACAAGTCTCTTTACCTATAGATTAGTGCCACTCTCAGTATTCATCCTAGAAACATCTTTGTGTAAGGGATGGTAGTTGATACAGAAGCTCACATCTAGTCAAACTGTAGAGAACAGGTATCTGTGGGATAAAATGCACAGCCATAAACTGCACATACATGTTACATACCCTGCCCAAATTAGGGCTTCTATTTTTGTGATGAAAACCATGACCCAAAGCAAGTTGAGGAGAAACTTTGGCTTATGCTGTTCATAGTGCATCACTGAAGGAAGTCAGGACAGGATCTCAAGCAGGGCAGGATCCTAGAGGCAGAAGCTGCTGCAGAGTCCATAGAACAGTACAGCTTACTGGACTGCTCCTCATGGCTTTCTCATCCTACTTTCTTATAGAACCTAGGACCACCAGGCCAGGGATGGCACCACCCACAGTAGGCTGGTTCCTCCCACAATAATTGCTAATTAAGAAAATGCCCAGCCAAGTCGTTTATAGTTCCATATTATGAAGACATTTTCTTAATTGAGGTTCTCTCTCTCAGATGACTTTAGCTGGTATCAAGTTGACATAAAACTATTCAATATAAGTAACCTTTTGTCAACTTGAGACACATCACAGTTAAGCCACAACCTTTCATTGTGGTCATCCTATGATACTGGAATCTCCAACGTGCTGGGGTCTCTTGGTGCAGCTGGGCTACATTTTTACCATTAGTCTTTTCTGTGCTTTCTTCAGGGACTCCAATGCTGCCATACAGTGCCAGGTCTCAGATGTTCCTTATGACCCCTTTGTGACTTCAAAATTAGTTCCACCTGGGGGACTCTTATACTACCAAATTTGGCTGCCAGCACAAAATATAATCTTGGCTACCTCTAGAACAAAGTTTATGTCTGCTAACTCCAGGAAACACCTCAGGGGAAGATTTCAATTCAATGACGCTGGTCTCTTCTTAATCACTACTAATTTCTCAGCTTCAGCTAACCAGCATCAATCATTCTAGTAAAGCAAAGTTTTCTCTTCAATAGTTTTGGTCTCTTGTTAATCACAGCTGACTATTTAGCCCCACCTGACCAAAGCCTCTGAATTTTAACTGAAAATATCAAATATGCAATAGTCTTGATAGACTTTTTTTTTTGACAAGGTTTCTCTGTAGCTTTGGTGCCTGTCCCAGAACTAGCTCTTGTAGACCAGGCTGGCCTTGAACTCACAGAGATCTGCCTGCCTCTGCCTCCCGAGTGCTGGGATTAAAGGCGTGCACCACCACCGCCCGGCTTGATAGTCTTTAAGTCTCAAACTTCTCTCTGGAACTTCACAAGCTGGGCTTCCACCCTCTGAATTTCTCTCAATATTCTTTTCTTCCAAGCTTGCACAACACAGCTCATCAAGCTTTGAACACTCAATGGCTTTCTCTCCAAAATTTCCTATGTTCTTCCATGATCATCTCCAAAACAAAATGGTCAGGTCTGTCACAGTTATACCCTTCTATCCTGGTACCAATTTCTGTCTTAGTTATAGTTTCTATAGCTGAGATGAAGCACCAAGACCAAAAACAAGTTGAGGAATAAAGGGTAGTTAAAGTTATTGAAATACTTTGTATACATGAATAAAATCCTGAAAGCATAACTAAAAATATCACTAAAAATAAATGAAAACTACAGGTCTGATCATGAACACAGATTTAAAAACCCTCAAGAAATGTTAGCTAACAAAATACTGGTATTAAAAAAAGAATAATTTACTACAACCAAGTGGAATTTACCATAATGTAAGTCCATGTCATTGTTTAAAAATAATGCATAATATTTTATTCACAAAGAAAAAAATAAAAATGACATGATTATATAGATTCAGAAAAAAACATGATAAAAATCCACCTCATTTTCATGATTTTTAAAAAATATCCTTCAATAATATGAGAACAGGAGCAAATTTTCCTGGGATAAAAATGATAAAATGCATAAATGATTATCTGATTTATATTCAGGTTGATTTGTTGGCCATACAATTGACTGTCAGCTGAACAACAATGAACAGATAGTGACTTTTTGAGAGCATTTGTTATTTTTTTTTATTGATTTTATTGAGCTATACTTTTTCTCTGCTTTCCTCCTGCCTCTCCCCTTTAACCCTCTTCCATGGTCCCCATGTTTCCAATTTACTCAAAAGATTTTTGTCTTTTTCTACTTCTCATGTAGATTAGATCCATGTATGTATCTCTTAGGGTCCTCATTGTTGTCATTGTTCTCTGGGATTGTGGTTTGTAGGCTGGTTTTCTTTGCTTTAAGTTTAAAAACTACTTATGAGTGAGTACATATGATAATTGTCTTTCTGGGTCTGGGTTACCTCACTAAAAATGGTGTTTTCTAGCACCATCCAATTTCCTGCAAATTTCAAGATGCCATTATCTTTTCTTCTGTGTAATACTCCATTTTGTAAATGTACCACATTTTCCTCATCCATTCTCCTGTCGAGGGGCATTTAGGTTGTTTCCAGTTTCTAGCTATGATGAACAATGCTGCTATGAACATAGTTGAGCACATGTTCTTGTGGCACAATTGAACATTCTTTGGATATATACCCAAAAGTGGTACTGGGTCTTGAGGTAGGTTGTTTCCTAATTTTCTGAGAAATTTCCATACTGATATCCAAAGGGGCTGTACCAGCTTGCACTCCCACCAGAAATACAGGAGTGTTATTCCCTTTACTCTTCAACCTCTCCAGCATAAGTTGTCATCAGAGTTTTTGATACTGGCCATTATTACAGGTAGGTGTAAGATGGAAT
>JAQHUG010000253.1:391815-434697 GCA_028555095.1 Dicrostonyx torquatus | reverse complement strand
TTTTTTTGAGTAGTTTTAGGCTCAAAGTACAAATTTACAGGAATATAGAGAACTCACCTTTCTTCTTCCTCTTACACCTACACAGTTCTCATTTTGTTCATATTACTCACTAGCATAGTTTCTTCAGTTGAAACTACACACACAAATTTTCACCTAAACTACTAAACCTGTTTGAGGCACATTAACATTCCCTCTGGTGTTGTTTCTCTATGGGAGTGGACAGAGGGATAATGACAAGCAGCATCACACAGAGAGCACCACAAAAAGCATCAGTATCACTGTCCTTAGATTCTCTAGTATTTTGCTGATTCACCCCCTTACAGAACAACCACTCACAGTGTTACTGTGTTGGCTTCCCTTTATTGGAGCTGCACGTATTCAAAGCATTCAATGTGTGGACTTTTTGGATCGCTTTTGTGGCTTAAGTACACTTAGGTTTCTTTGTGTCTTTCCATTCATTCCCATTGAGCTCTAAACAGAACCCATTGTCTGGATATCTAACTGTTTGTTTATCCATTCATCTACTGAAGGACATTTAAATTGCTTTCATGTTTTGACAGTTGTAACTGAAATTGCTATAAATATCTATGGTCAGGACTTTGAGTAGAAATTTTTTTTTCATTCTTTTGTGCTAGATACTAGGAACCACTTCAGCATCACAGTGTAAGAATGTGCTTAGTTGGATAGGACACCACCAGCTTGTCCCACCAAGTGCCTTTGCTGTTCTATATCCGCACCAACAAAGGTTGAGGCTTCATGTCACTTCACATCCTCGCTAAACATGCGACGCTGCCAGGGCTCTGGGTTCTAGCCACTTTAATATGTGTGAACTGGTCACTGTGTTTTAATTCATGTATCTTTCGTGATGTGATCTATTTTGTTTCATATGCTCACTTCACATCTGTATAAATAGATGTCTTAATTGACCATCTTTTTGCCAAGTTCTTTGGTGTATTTTAAACCAAAGTGTTCTGTTTTGTTACTGTTGTTTTAAGGGGTTCCTTTTATATTCTGGATACCATTCCTCCCTAATATACATCTTTTGCAATATTTTCTCTGAGTGTGTTGCTTTCCTTTGTATGTTATGTATCATTCACTTTGAAAAACAACTTATTTCAGGACATCTTTAACAATGTACATAAAAGTCATTCATAACTTCTATCTAAAATTTCTCACTTGGTCTTTTCAGGATTTTATAGCTTTACATTTTAAATGTTCTACATTCTATTTATCCTAACTTTTTGTAAGGAATCTAAATCTATAATTAGAGTGTTACTTTTTATATTTCCACATACTAGACCTTGTCTTAGAAATAATGAAAGAATGATTGTTTGCAATTTAATCTGAAAAAAGGTTTAAATATAACACACACAGTGACATTTACTTCACTTTAACCATGTTCATAGAGGACCTAGGCTGGGAACTTAATCCCCAGTGACAGTCTCGAACACACACTACCAGAGAAGACATAAAGCATGCACAACGAAGACAGAGAGGAACTAGCTGAAAAAAATATCAGAACACAGTTGATCAGTTAAATAATTGTGCAACAGAATTAAATTACTGTCTGTCAGACTTAGTCTAAACTAATTTAGCAACTCTTTTTGTATATATGCCTCCTTATAGGGAACAGCAAATGGAAGAGACTTTGGCTTTTTCATTGTCCCCAAACTATGTAACTAAGGACAGACTATACACACAGTCCACAGCACTGGTAAGTCGGGGAAGACCATGGTCTCCTCCTTCCAGCTTCTGTCAGAAATGTTAAGCACTTGGTAGCAGAAAACTATCAAAGGAGTGAATTATTTTCCCCAAACCAGTGCACTTTGCAAATGCTTTCCCTCTACCCTCACACTGGTACTTGCACCCCTCCCTGAGAATGGCTACCTCTCTGACATTGCTGCACCATTCGCTGATGACTTGTTCTCCACCCAGCTGAGAAGGGCTCTACCGCTCTATCCTTCTCTGGTGACTACCATGCCTTGCTTCACTTGGGAAACTTTCAGAATTGAAAATGTGGTTCAGGAACCAAATAGATTTTTCTGTCCCTAAGCTTTCCAAAATGATGAATTACAATGGTTAAGGTCTTTGAAGTTCACTTCATTACCGAGCTGGAGCTCAAAAAGAACAGGATATCTAAGGACACACAAACCCAATTTTGTTCCCTTGCAACTACTTTCATTCAGTCACTTGTGAACAAAATGAAATATCCAACATTCTATTTGATATTTATTCTTTAAATGCATATTCAGGGGCTTCATTCCATAACACTAAACCAATCAGAACCTGGGTGTAAGCTCACTGGCTGTCTGCTAGAGCTCTCCTGTTTTCCCGGACAGCCTTAGGGCATAGCACAGTCCTGAAATCCGCTGGGCAGCAGTTAATGAAAGTGTGTTCTGAGTGTTCCCTGTTCTAAGCATGGGCCCAGTATGTATAGGATATCCCAGAGGCTTCTACTTGAGTCTTCCTCGTGTATCCTTCAATCACTTCCTTTGTTTAATGCATGAAGTGTTTACTCGCACAGCCCTCTCTGGAGTGAGCAGATTTATCACGAATCAATCTTTCGAGCTAAGCTTTATTTCTTCTCTGAATGCTTCTCAATACATGGTTTCAGAGAACTGCCTATCACCAGTTAACTAATGAGGAAGCTTTTTAGCTATGGCTATATGAGAAGAACACGCCATTTCATCACTGTCCACAGAAATAGAACCAGAAATCTTTTCAACAAAAGCCTTCCATGCGAAAGCACATTCCTTCAAATATCTCCTTAGCCCCCACTCACTTTGGAAACTTGAGCATGTGTAAATTCACACTTACACACACATATACACCATATGTGAGTTGTGTGGCCAATCCTCTGTTCACTTTTTCTTCTCAACACCTGCTGTAAACCAGGTATTGATTCCACACCCAGCTTTGCTCAGGCAGCTCAACAGGGGTGATTATGTTCTCATTTCTATTTTCAGATGCTAAAGGAGAAAGGTCAGCTACTCCGGGATCCCTGATACAGATACTTATGGAATTATTCGATATGCCATAACTTTTTCAAAAGTGAAGAAAGTAAATAAAAAAGCAAAACCTTGAGTTCTCTTTGTTGACTGACCCAGAACATTAAATTGATTGCATAATTTTAATATCACCATCTTATTTGATGGCTGCCTAATAATTCTGTATCCTTCTACCTTACAGTCAATTGTAAAGTCTAGAAATGGAAGAACATATTTATTTTGTTCAAATTTGCAATTTTCTGCTATCTGAACTATTAGTAATCTGTAATCTCTTTCTCCTCAGGGAGCCTATTACCCTGAGAAAGAATGATTGCCTTATTTGAATCGCGCATTCCTCTCTTTCATTCCTTGCTGCAGGTGAAGATGGGATTTACTCACATTTGTTGATATGTTTTCTTGATAACAATTGTTCCCTCTTCAAATTCTCCATCTTGTGCCTCAGAGAATGTCAGAAGAAAAGGAAAGAGGAACTCATGGAAGATCCAGCAGCAGCTTCCAAACAGAAGGCTTCAAGAAAGGGCACAGCTTCACCTGGAATGTGCATTCCAAATGGATTCCTGGACACTCTCCACATCTACTGGCTTGGACACCTACATTTCAGACTGCTACAGAAAGACTCATTTTTGTTGCTGTTGTTCTTTTCGCCTTTCTCTTAAGGCAGAGTCACATACAGCATAAGTTGGTCTTGAACTTATTATTCCAAGTGAGAATAACCATGAACTTCTAATCTTGCTGCCTCTATCACTGAAGTGATAACAAGTGTGTACCACCATGTCTGCTTTATTCAAGTGATCCTTAAGCATTTGATTTGAGAATTACCTTACCCAGGTTGTCTGACATCTCAAGAAGTACATAGAACATAGAGAATAAGAATATTATTATGGGGCAGCAAGATGGCCCAGTGGTTAAAGGCACTTGCCTCCAAGACTGACAATTTAAGCTTAATTCCCTGTAGTGGAAGGAGAATCAGCTCTTGAAAATTGCTCTTTGACCTCCACATGCTTGATGTGTGTGTGTGTGTGTGTGTGTGTGTGTGTGTAGAGAGAGAGAGAGAGAGAGAGAAACATAGGACAGGTCAGAACCTAATCCCTCCTTTTTAAAATTTACTAGATTTTTAAAAAAATACCAATCCAAATTCCTACTCCCTCCCCTCTACCCACTCTCACCACATCTCCTATCCCTCCCCCTCCAATCTTAAGAGAGGACAAAGCACCCTGTCCTATGGCAAGTCCAAGGCCCTCCCTACTATATCTAGGTTGAGGAAGGTATACATCCAAAGAGAATAGGTTCCCCAAAAGCCAGTATGTGGAGTAGAGACAAATCCCAGTGCCACTGTCATTGTCCCCTCAGTCTTCCCCAACTGTCAACCACATTCAGAAGGACTAGTTTTATTCCATGTTCATTCACTCCCAGTCTAGTTGGAGTTGGTGAGCTTCCATTAGCTTAGACAAACTGTCTCAGTGGGTGAACCCTTCATGGTCTTGACCTCTTTGCTCATACTCTCACTCCTTCCACTCTTCAGCTGGACATTGGGAACTTAGTCCAGTGCTCCGATGTGGCAGAACCTACTTTTGTCTTCAATCTCTTCCTGAGTCTTGTTATCTTTGATTCTGAGTCTTCCATTTATTACATTATCTTACATTAACTTGTCTAAATTTTTGGCTAACAACTGTGGTCTCCCCCAAATTCTCGTATACTACCATGATATCTTTTTCTTTCCATCCAATATTTTAGTTTGAGACACCTTTTACCACTGTACTTTATTTTCCTGCTTTAGCAATCAAGTTATACATTTTCTTCTTTTTTTATTGTTTTGTTTTTTTTTGCGACAGGGTTTTTCTGTAGCTTTGGAGCCTGTGCTGGAACTAGCTCTTGTAGACCAGGCTGGCTTCGAACTCACAAAGATCCGCCTGCCTCTGTCTCCCGAGTGCTGGGATTAAAGGCGTGCGCCAACCACCACCCGGCAAGTTATACATTTTCAATACCTCTAGGACATATTTTATTCTTTATTTCCTCTGGCTTCTCATGTGTCTGGCCATTTAAAAACATTTTCTGTCAAAATCTCCTTATGGACATTTGGAACACACACACACACAATTTAATAAATGTATAAAGAATATTTCTCAGTGAAGAGATTTTCATATAAATAGTCTCTTTGATATACAACTTCTTTAAACCAATACGCTATGATCATGATCAAATGGTAATTCATGGAAGAACCCATTTGGTATAATAGCATCCCTCAAGTTCTCAAAAAATTAAGACCCCATATTTGAGGAATAGTTAAGCTTTTCAAGTATGGCATTTGCTTAGCTGATTGATCATCACATCAGCTGAGCCCATGAATGTATTGTTACTCATTTTTATTTATTCTTATTTCATGAAAACTGTTATGTGAAAATCTCTACTTATATTTTCCCTCCTGGGTATTATCCATATTCCATTTCGGCCAATAATGATGGCTGGGACCTTATCCCAGGAAGTACACAATGCTCCAAAGAACATTTCAACCAAAGTATGCATCCAGAATTCTCAATAACAATTGAATAGACCCAAAGAGGCCAGATGCCAGGCAGGAGGATATTTTAGGCTTGGCTGCTGGTCCACATTAGCTTCTTCCTCTGTCTACCAGAGCTATTCATTAGGAGAGGATGCTATGTCCTTCCCAGACTTCCTACACCCCCTCCTCTGTATTTTGAACATTACATCCCAATGTGAGTTGGATGGCATTAATTTTCTGCTGTACAGAGAACCGCATATATGCAATCCTTTAACAATGTGACAGAAGGTAGGGAAGGGTGTTTCTTCTCCCCAGGTACAGGTTCCGGTTAGCACTGGAGATAAATCACATGGAAGGATTATACATCAAACAGTAAGTTTCCCTAAAATCTACCAATCTTGGGAGTTAAAACCAGAGTACTTATTCACTGTTGTCATCTCAGATGAGGACAGAGTCTCTACTGCTCCCTGTATTGAGAGGTTTCTAGAGAGTCCACCAATTGCCCCATACATCCTATGGTATTCGAAATGTCTGTGTCCTGAGAATTTAGTCCTACAATGAGCTTCCAATTGAGACCTCTCTATTCCCATAATCACAGCTTCCATTTAGGTTCTCTTTCAATCTTATTGGGTCTTTAAATGTCTTATTTTCTAGATGAAATTCTTTCCACATGGTTTCTCTGCCCACCATTTGCAGTCTGTTGGCTTCTAACACTGTTCTTATCATGTTCAGCCTAAACACCTTGAGTTCCTTTACCACTGCTCAAAGGGAAAAAAAAGTCTAAACTCTTTGCACTTTTATAAACTTCCAACATACCTTTTCAAGCTTATCTCTAAGATCCTTCTGCACACCACCTGTTTCTGAATATGTCTCAATATGCCTCAACCTCCCACAAAGGTGTTCCAATTCATGCTTTCACAGTCCTCTCTGGGATTTACTCTCAAGCTCATTTTAAAATAATTATGCTGTTTTCCTTAATAGCTTAGAATTATCCATTCCCTTTCTGAACTATTACAACATCTACATTCCTTTGTATTATGCTATCTCTTTTTATTATACTTGAAGTTATGATTCCAATATGAGCTGTTTCCCACAGGGTACAATGTTCAATCACTTGTTCTGCAGCCAGTGGTTCTCTTTTGGGGAAACTATAGAATTTTTCATGGGTGCAGCTTACCTAGGGGACAGAAGCTAGAACAGAAGGTATCGTGAAAAGTATTGTCCACATCTTGACTAAGGCTACATAGTGGCAACTTGTGTGGCCATTTAATACACTCACCCTTTCCCCTAAACTAAGTTGTTCCAACCATTGTCCCTCTTCTGATACAATGGAATATACCCTCTGAATTGTAAGCCCAAATAAACCTATCCTCGCCATGCTGCTCCCATCAGGTATGAGTAATGACAACAGTAGCTAAGACAGTTATCCATCTGTCTGCCAGATACCTCCTTAGCTGAGGGATTGGTTTGTTAATCTGTATGCAAGTAACAGAGTCCAACACACAGAGAGCTGCTTAATATATTTTGATTTGTAATAAATGAGTGTTTCAGACTCAAAGCAGGTACTCTTTTTCTACTGACTGCATAATTGAGTTGTAATTTCCATTTTTGCAGAAAGTCCTTGGACTAGAAAGGGAAAATCAAGCCCTGGGTGGAAGGCAGTGGAAAGTTTTGGAAGACACATGCCCTTCAGGCCTAACTTCATTATTCCCCAGAAGACCCACACAACCCTTTTTCTGTTGTCTCTCCACCTCCTTCCAGCTTCAGAATTGCTTTCATATTCTTATCTCAGTTGCACATGGCTTCTTGGAAGTAATTTTATTAAAATGTATTTGAAGCAGTTGCCGGTCCATTAACACCTTCTTGCATCCAGCTGTGTCAGATAAGCCCTGAGAAACTTTTATTTTTCTCAATTGAGAAAAGTTGTACCTCCAGCAACAACCAAGAAACTTCTGGGCCTACCAGGGTGTGTAACACTGCAACCAAAGTGATACTATTGCTATGTCTTGGTGGGTGAGTGCTTCGAGATTATAACAAGGCCCTCAGTACAAGAAAAGAAAATTTCACTGTAGCAATCAGATTCTTGGGGCAATCCAAAGAGAGTTCTAGGTCCTGAGGACCCATGAAAGGATTCCCTTCAAAGCTGAAGACAAGCAAGAAGTTGAAGGCTGGGAGAGATATCCTTGTGCTGACAACTGTAGTCTGTAAGTTCTGTGCAGGAGGCAGGGAAGTGTTCAGTCTGCCTTTCTCTGTCTTCTTTCTGCTGGGGAACCAGAGAGTCTGGGAACTAGGAATGGGTAGGATCTATGAGAAATGTTTTGCACAGTAAGAAGTAAAGGGTTCCCCCACAGTAAACCAGGAGAGAAGAGAGGAGAGGAATAAAGGAAAGAGAATGGGTAAATGATGGGTGAACAGGATTTCTATCCTGTACAGATACTGTTTTCAGAAATAATTTCTTATTCTGTGATAAGATTAGAGGTACTATGTACAAACACTACAGCCAACGAAACAAGTCAGAAGTCTAGACCAATCTCGTCTCAGAAGTCAAACACTTTGTACCTAAGCCTAATGAAACCTTTCTTCAATCTAAGAAAAGAAAAGAAGGAGAGTATAAATGATTTATAAATAAATCATTGCTCTCAGAGGTCATGGAAGAGTGAACTTACGTGCTTCAGATAAGGTAGAAAAACTGCAGCATTCCACAAGTTCATTGTGAAGTCATTTTCCTTGTTGTGTTGAATTGCTATGAAGATTATTGTTCTGTAGCAGTTCCTAAAAATAGGACTTTTATGTTTCAGCCACCCAGACAGATGGCAATGGAGAGTTATCTAGGCAACACAGCCCATGGGATGTTCCCTGTGGGCTGCTGTTTCTGAACACAGACCCCAAGTGTGCCTTGTTTCTCCAAACCTCCCTGGCCAAGGGCTATTGGATAAGGGTGTGTCAATGATCTTCCCTATTTGACTGCTGATACCATAAAGCCACATGATATCTTTTTCCTGTGATCCTTAGATACTGAAGCCTCCAGGAGGGCTATATTTAACATTCTTCCAGATTGGATCCATGTGGAAAGACGTTGTGTTCTGGCCAAGACTACATAGGGTAGACTTGGCAGCTATTTAATTCCCTAGACCTTCATTAGGGCTTGGGCCTTGTATTTAAGAATCCTGTGCAGGTGTGTACTGACTCCACATAACTAGGGAGGTTGTACTTAAGGTGCCTGTCTCTCTTTCTGCCTATGCAATGGGCAGCAGGTACTCAACTAACATATCTGTGTGTCTGTATAGTTCTGAAGAGACTGATGATTTGAGGTTTTGGTTTAATGCTGCACTTTGGAAAGTTACTATAAATTCTTACTATGTTCATACTGATATGTATGTATGTATATGTATGTATATGCATATGTATTTGTTTATGTGAGTATATTCTCCTACCCTGCATACCATACACTCATGGAATATGAGCCAGTCAGTGCTTGCTACATGGTGTTCTGTAGTCTTAACAGGAAACTCTTTCCTTCCCTTACAGAACCTTTTGGTTCTGGACACCTTTTTTATCACTTTATTTTATTTCCTGCTTTATCTACCAGGCTACACATCTTCAAAACCTCTAGGGCACATTTGATCATTCTCCTCTGGCTCTTCACGTGGCCGACAATCCAGACCCCACCTCTGTCCATACCTGAGCATTGACCACCTGGCTAGCACCCTTGAAAGGGCTCAAAGCCAGGCAGTTAGGACCCTGGAAAGCAGTACCAGGTGACTGGGTAGATTGCGAGTTATACTTGGAAGGGCACTTGGACACTAGGAACACAAGGATACCATCCAAATACAGTCACAGATTAAACCCCAACTCATGATTGAAATTAAAAATAAATAAAAACCAAAACAAATAACTAAAGGGAAGAGCCACTTTGTTATGAACGACAGGTTGCAGTCTTTTCGGTGAGTCTTATGATCAAGCTCAGAACGTTGCACTTTTTTCTATTTAAGGTAACACCTAGAGCCTGTTGAATGTTTCTTCAAATTTTAAATGCCACTTCAAGAGCAACTCAGGACCTACCAAATAAGTTAGACACACAGCTGCTGGCATCCACTAACAGAAGCAATCTGAGGGAAAGAATCTGTGTACAAAGATGATAGAGAGGGGAGCCGAGTGGCAGTTGGCGCAATCATCAGGGGAATATTGAGAATACAAAAACATTTTTGAAATGGCAGCATTCCTTGGCCTCAGAAGATCCAGTAGTCGTGAAAGGCACTGATAGGAGTCTGGAGAGCGTCACTAGGGAGTCAGGCTGCTTGTGTAGGATCCTGGCTCTACTGCTGACCAACTGCGATGCCCAGGGCCATTTATTTAGCCTCTCACCAACCCGATTCAGCCCAAGCAAACCGAGGTAATAACAAGGTCTGCCTCATTAAGTGAGAGAGCATCAGATGACCTGATGCACGTAAGAGAGTTGTGAACTCTTTGGAACAAAGGAAACGTTAGCCTGGCCAGGATAGCGAGACAAGGGGTAAGGTCTAGGGAGGCAGCAGAGAATGACATTTTCTGGTTGCATGGCCAAACAGAATGTGCCCCTCATGCTCCCTCTCTTATGCCTCCCCAGTCCCAGTACTGCTCAATCAGTAGGTGCAGTGCCAGCTCCATTCCAGAGAAGGCCAGCCAGGAGAGATGACCTGATGTAGCTTGAGCCTCCCTGAAATCATCAGAAATGTGTCTTCTCCCCGAACACCACTCTGCTCTGTCTGTATGTGGAGGAGATGCCTCTACATGCAGAATTAGGGAAGGACCAGCCTTCTAGGCCCTTCGCAGACAGAAACCACAGCCAAGTCGAACTAGAGATAAATGATTGACAGAAAGCTCATCGTGTACGGCAACTTTCTGTAGGAAAGCTGAGGAACTGGCTACAGAAGTTGAGAACTTTAGGGTTTAGACAACAGTGAAACTAATGAAGAGCCACAGAGCTTCAACTCGTTGTGTTCATGAAGTGAGGACATGGGAGAGACATAGGCCACACCGTGCTTCAGGAAGAGCCTCGGCTTCCATGCGGAACAAACCCATGCTGGGATCTATGCCTTGTTTACCTGTGATGTGAGTAAACTTTCTTGTCTCTCAAGGACTTCAGTTTCTTCCCTAAGTAGGCATAACAATAGCATCTAGCTCATGGTGCTGGTTTGAAGATGAAATGACATCACATATAGCTCTGTCCTTTGCCCCACCCCCAGAATTTGCCTCTGCTTCTACCAGCCCCAGCTATTCTTGGTGCCTTCACAGCTAGTCCCAGTTTTGGTGAAATGACTCCTAAGGTTGCACGGTGTTGTGCTTATGGCGCCGAGGTAAAGATTTGCCTTTTAGTAAAGCACAACAGTTAAGGACTGGCAAGTGGCTTACACAAAGTAACACTGACTGTCTCCACCGTTCCTGAGGTTCAGCCAGTGCTGTAGCAGAAGTGTCCCTGGACCGCCCCCAAAGCCGTGTTTGTGGCAGACATTTGCATGGTAAAGTGGGCCCATTTCTTATGTCCTGTATTAAATACCCAGAGGCAATAATCCTCATTATGGGCCAATGACTTAGAAAATGTTATTATTAAATCAAAGCCATTTGCAATAAAGGAAAAAATTCATCTGCAACTATAAACTCTGCTGCTGATGGCCGAGTATTAGGAAAACAAATGGTCTCAAAGTCCCTCCAGACCTTGCTCTTCAAAGCTTAATCATATGGCAGCCCCTCCAGGAGCTGGAAAGACAGCCCAGAAGGATGATTCCAGGGCTGTGGATGGTTTCTCATAAGACATTGGACCTGGCTCAGAGAACCATGCTGATTACCCAGCTTATTTTCTAAATTGCCATTAGTTAAATTTAACTTGTATATGCCTCTGTTTCCTGTTACAAAAGGATGGAGTCAGTCATACTTGGGTGGGAATTCTACTTCCTAGGGAAACTTCACACAAATCAATAAAAGCCTCCATGTCTGCCCCTCTAACTTAGGATAAGGAAATGGACATTTTTGTTTGAACACATTTTAGCAGAATTAAAATCATGTCTTAATTTATAGATTGTCTCAGAAGGAACCAGTGGCTTGCCTTGGCTGTGGCACAATAGTTTCTTAGGGGCTATGCTATGGTGGGACTGAGGAGGACAAGCTGGGGACAAGCTGATTTCTTTGTGTCGTGCAGAAGTCCAGACAAACACTGCAGCCAAGACCAAACTATCCTCAGTCAGTCTTTACACGGGACTGTAAGGCATATAGCCTGGGGCATTCTCACATCACCTAATGGTTGTTATCTGCTAGACAACACCGATGCTAGAAATACTGTGGTGAATAAGACACATTTTCTTTCACTAAGTTGTTTTAGAGGTGATTGTGTAAAATTCCCTATTTCCTTCAAACTGATCACAGTTCTGAGAGGTGGCGTCTGTGAACTCAGCAGCCTCTGTTTAACTGAGACAAGAATGTTGGGGGTTGATCAAGGAACAGATTCCAATTTGGGGCCACTAAGTCCAGGTGTGGAGAACACAAAGAATAGAGAGGCCATACATCTGGAAATCTTCTTCTGAGGGGACTAGA
This sequence comes from Dicrostonyx torquatus, assembly GCA_028555095.1. Taxonomy (NCBI): domain Eukaryota; kingdom Metazoa; phylum Chordata; class Mammalia; order Rodentia; family Cricetidae; genus Dicrostonyx; species Dicrostonyx torquatus. The sequence continues at coordinate 422,622 of JAQHUG010000253.1, read as the reverse complement.
GGAGGGTCCGTCACCTCCTATCTCTGTAGTTTCTCACTCTGATCAATAAGGTAGAGAAAGGAAGAGGCTAGCTGAGCTGTGAGAGCCAAGGGCATTCTCTGAGGCCAGTAGCCCTGCATGGTTTCTGGGCTCCAACCCTCAAGGATGGTTTCTGTTTAGCCCACACTATGGAAACAGTGCCACATAAAAATGCAGCCTGTCCAGCTGAAGTCCTTGAAGTGATGACCAGCTCTTAATAACTGCGTGGCAGGTATAATGCTGGCTGCAGGAAGCAGCAGCACTCTCTCAACTAAGAGACAGAGCTCTCTGCTCCTCCGTCTGCTCTTGACTATTTCTCTGCTCCTTCCTGAATCTGCTACTCCACTCACACGTGGCATCAACTGCTTGCTAAGTCAGCACTTTCCCTCTCAAGGAACTACTCAGTATTAATCATCTAGAATCTCGACTTCCAGAATCACTCACCCAGTGACTGATCATGTCTGAACTCACTTTTGCCAGATGGTTGGTAGTGGGAGCTGTGAAGATAGTGCAGAAGCTTTTGCTGGGACACCAGGTGGAAGCTTCTTTGGTATGCTGATAGATGAATAGAATGGTGTGTGGTAGGATCATAGCGACTTTTAAGACACATGGTCAAGAAGTTGAGAATCAGTTCTAGAGCTCAGTCCTTGTGTCCTTATGAATTCTTTTATTCTACCAAGGGCATCACCAAGCTCAGAGAAGTTCCCTACTTAGTGCTGGGTAGATTGTTGAGGAGAGCTTGTCTTTCCCAGCTCAGTTTTCTTTAGACATAATCAAAACACACAAACAAAAGAAAAAACTTTCAGTGCTTGAAACATCATTCCCCCTGGCTGAGAGAGAAAGCTTGTGAGTTTTAACCTCCACTCCTGATGATTTTGAGGGTCTCTTGCCCAGGCTGTTCTCCATAGCCTGCTGTTGAAATGGGTTACAGCATCTTTGGAGACCCCAAGTTTTGGTGAGATCACCAATGGCCTGTGGTCTGGCTCTACATTTGTCACTCTGTCACTCAGAATCTGACCCTTGGGAAGCTGCCTCGCACTAATTCTTTTACATGGGCTCAGATTGCCGGACCACAGTGCTTTTGTCCTCCATTTATAATGAGGGGAAAAAAAAGATACTAAGCCATTAAAGCCGTCTCTTGGCGTAGCAAGAGGAATGAACAGGGAAAACATAGCCTGGCTGTGGTAAGCTCTTTCCAGGTTGTACACACTAAAAAGCATATGCGATTCTCTAATCATAAGTCAAATTATTTATTTATTTATTTATTTCAAATTAAAACAAACGCCTTTACCCACACAGGTGTTGTTGACACTTTTTTATTTTAAACAGCAAATTCTTTCCAAAAGACTTTTATTATTCTTGTGGCACTGTTGTCTAGACCGACGATCAAAGAATAATATGCTGAATGATTTTCCTTTCAGTTTTTGAGTCACATAGTTGGCCAGTATTAGCACTGGGCTTTTAAAAATGAAAAATACATACATGCTCAAAGAACAAAGAGAAATCAATAGTGCGGTGCCCACAGCTCTTCCACATCAACTGTGCCTCCAAGCAGAACTGTTAAGATGGCTGCTATTGGTTCCAGTCTTATTATGCTCCAGCCTCATTTCAACTAATATCCTGGGACAGCTGGAGGGCCAAGTAGGGTCTTAGTGTCTCATTCTGTTGGCAGGATGCAGACGAGAGTAGTAAAACCATTTAATCAGAGCTCAGCCTTACTTACAGAAGGAGAGCCTTTCTTCTCCTGAGTATCCTAATAACATCACATTACACACTAAGTTTTATTTCTTATTTACTTGGAAATAAACAACAATCCTTTTCTCCTTGTCAGCCAAAATTAATTGAGGAAAAAATACATTAGGAAGAGGCAGAAGAATTGATAAACTAATTGGAGAATGTGGCCTTAAATGTACAATATCAAAATTTGACAATACCCTGCAGTCCTATTTTGTGACCTCCTAACCATTCTGAAGGACAGCTTACCCTTACCCATGGAAAATTTGTTTCCACAATGTGCCAGAACAATTGTCTCAAGTTGGTCCAGGGTGGTTCATATTCTCCACTTTTTCATAATGACAATTTTTGAGGGAAGTGAGGTTTTCTTTCTTTCTTTTTTCCTACTAGATTTCCCCCTTTTTTTCTTTTCAAATTTTCTTTGTATTTTTGATTTGATGTCACTGTGAATGTTGGGATATTATATCTCTCTCTCTCTCTCTCTCTCTCTCTCTCTCTCTCTCTGTGTGTGTGTGTGTGTGTGTGTGTGTGTGTATCTTTGAATGAGTTGACTTTCCCTGACCATAAACTGTCAAGGAGAATCAACCCACCTTTGAGATTAGTATACATTTGCAAACAGAGTCCCATAGTCTTCCAACTTTCATAAAAACTGAGATTCTATGCAAATAGGAAGTTTAAATACACTCCAGTGGCCCAGCTTTCTTTGCCTTTTTTTAGCAACTAAGTTCAGGAGGGGAGCTCCTCTCACAGCTCACATCCCAAATCTACACCCTCCAGGAGCATAGAATGGTTTTATTCTGCTACAGCTTCAGTTAGACGTCAGGAAGTAGGATATGCACCTTCAGTGAGTTTCTGAGGCCTCCTTTGGCGGGTTTACCTCAGTTTGCATCTCCCCATCCTTTGACTTCTGTTAGATTGGGACGGATGGAGGTGATATGGAAATAAAGAAAACGATCAGACCTATCTCTTCCTGAGCAGGAATTGTTCTTTTCAGCAGAACAACTGAGCAGCACAGTCTCTCCATGGATGTGAGCCTGTGCACTTGTGATGTGGGTTGCTTGGGGTGGGGTGGTTATAGAATGGAAGGGGGGAACTTTGGAGATAAAACAGTCCATGTACACAGTTCACCTTCAGTCTGGAAGCAGTAGATATCAGGGCCATTTTGTATGTGGATCTCCTTAGGGGAAGCTTCTACAGGTGTTATCAGTCACATCAACTTCCCTGTCTAGAGCAACTCAGTCCACCTGAAGGTTCTGGGTAATTGACCCTTTAACCTCCTTGTAAAGTGAGCTGTTTAGGGCTGCCTTTAAAAATATTTCGAGTCAGCTCTTACACTCCTGGGCATACTCCCACAAAGCTCTGTAACCTGCAGTAGAAATATGTGTACCATCATGTTTATCACTGCTTTATTTAGCAAAGAATTGGAATCAACCTAGTTGTCCATCAAAAGATGAATACATAATGAAAATGTTGGGGGTGTATGAATACTATTCAGCTCTAAAGAAAATAGAAACTTTTCAGGAAAATAGATGGATTTAGAATACACACTATTAAGTGAGATCACGGACTCTCAGAAAGAAAAAGGCACATTCTCTCTCTTAAATATGGAATCTATTCAATAATACATGCTATAAGTAAACAACTATACACATGATATAGAATAACATGATAAAGAAAATAAGAAAGGCTAAAATTAAGTGATCAAGGAAGCATAAAATTTAAAATTCCTGGGTTTCTGTTCTGAATGCCTATTCTAGTTGGATAGAAGTTCATTGAGTTGGATAGACTCTAACTAATCATGATGTCTTCTGTTTCTGTTTATTTTCAAGAACATGTTATAATGAAGTTTATAAAGTTAAAAAAGTATTTTGAATTCTGTTTCCCAAAGTACCCCCATATGGAGAGTTTAGTATTTTCCTAATTGTTATTGCTTTCAGATTTTTTTTCTAGATGCAGAAGAAAACACTAGTTGTGTAGAGTTCCTCACTACTGCTGTACAAAGAGCCAAGAACCACCAGACACGCAGACAGTAACTGAAAGAAAATAAGACCAAAGATAGAGAAAAAAAATGCAAACTGACACAGGGAAATAAAGAACAGAAAACAGTGGGAAAGATTATAAAGTTTCCTTAGAGAAATGAGAGAAAGCATCCCACCCTGAGGTAATGTAAGGATGAAGAAATAGCCAGAGAACTATAAAAATGATATTGAAAATTAAAAATTAATATTAAAAAAATTAAACACAAAACAAGAGGGTGTTTGGCGCAAAAAGATGTCAACATTGCTGTAAAATTAAAGATTTTTATTTAAAAAGAGGTTGAAGTTAAGTTTAGATCCTGAAATATAAAGCAGATGAAATTTCCCAAAAGGAAAACAAACAAGAGAAATAGGGAAAGACAGAAGGAAAGTAAAGAGCTCAACTCAGGGGGAGCTTTGCTAATAAATCGTCTACAAAGAGAAGCAGAAACCAATGCAGAGATATGACTCTAAATGACGGCAGGGAAGGGCCGTAGACTCAAAGAACAGGTGCTTCAGTCTTCAGTACTTGCATGTGATTATGACAGTTATGTCAGGACACCTGTTACAACACTGCAGCTCACATTTAAAAAGCATCTCCTAAGGGAAAAAGAAAAAACAAAAAACTTTCGTTGGGAAAGGTTTTTTTAAAGATGGCATTTGTCTTCTTGTTTTACAAGGTTATCAATTTAATATTGACAAAGAGAAAGACTAGGGAATTTCTAATTCAAATAAAAGCTCAACTTGATTTGAACTCAGTCTTTGAAATATAAAATGGCTCTGTAATATTAAATTACAGAGTTTGACTAATTGCTTTAAACAATCAATCTAATGGTGCCCTAAAGCAACTGGCCACATTTGGACTCTGATGTAAAGCAGGGTTGGAGGTGGGGGGAGGAATCATTCTTCTTGAATGTAAATGAAGAACATGCTTACCTAAGTCATTGCCATGTAAGATTGTAATTGTTTTTAACTTGCCTTATATTATTTTCTTGAGAATGTTATTGTGATCATAAATCCATTCTTTCTTTCTTTCTTTCTTTTTTGGTTTTTCGAGACAGGGTTTCTCTGCGGCTTTGGAGCCTGTCCTGGAACTAGCTCTTGTAGACCAGGCTGGTCTCGAACTCACAGAGATCCGCCTGCCTCTGCCTCCCGAGTGCTGGGATTAAAGGCGTGCACCACCACCACCCGGCCCATTCTTTCTTTTTAAACCATCTGTTATATTTTTGAGAAATTGTTATAAATACACCATTTCCTTCCTTTTTCTCACCCCAAACACTTCTCTATACCATCCTATGCTCTCTTTTAAAGTCATGACCTCTTATTTTCTTATTTACATTATATTCAGTAAACAATATTCTAAAATAGGATTTAATGACTCAAAACAAAACAAAAACAAAAACAGAGCAGAAATCCAAGCATATGTAGCAACGCCCAAGCAGAAGCAAGGCTGCACCAGTGCTGGGGAAAGCATTCATCAGACATTTTGGGCAAGGCAGATCTTACTTTGCTATGGGAATTAAACATTAGTTGACATTTAAACCAAGTCCATGATGACTTACAATTGAAAAAGCAAAACCAAAATAAAATAAGGGAATGTCTAATACTGATCCCTCATTCCTATCAGTGTTAAAGGCCAATGGTTCTTTGTGAAGTCAAAGCCTAGTAAGAGATCTTACTAGAAGAGGCTTCCACATGCACAGAGCCAAACCTCTAGCCCTGGTAACATGTACCTTCTTTTCCTTCCCCAAAGAAAGGCAGGAATGCCTATTTATATCCAGGATGTGGGATGTCCTTCTGTATATGTGTTGTTTTTATTGGTTGATGAATAAAGCTGTTTTGACCAATGCCTTAGTAGAATTAAGCCAGACAGGAAGTATAGGCAGGGCAACTAAAAAAGGAGAATTCTGGGAAGAGGAAAGGCAGAGATGCAAATGCCGAGCCACCAAGGCAACAAGACATGTAGAAATTTAAGGTAACATCTTGGTCACGTGAAAATGCATAGACCAATAGAAATGGGTTAATTTACGATATAAGAGATAGCTAGAAATACGCCTGAGCCATCAGCCAAAAAGTGTTGTAATTAATATAGTTTCTGTGTGCTTATTCGGGTTTGGGTGCTCAGGATAAGAACGTGCAGTCTCTGTTTACAAATGTCTTTGACTTTCTTCTCCACAGTAAACTCCTTTGAATATTCATCTTAGGAACAATGTAATGATAAGCTGGAGTGCATATGTGTCTGACTATTAGTAGTTCTAAGCTTTAATAACCTAATTACCTTCTCTGGGCATGCTCAGTCCCTGTCTTTGCAAGATGGAGATGATGGTTCCCTCCTCCCCAAGTTATAGTGTTTATCAAATAATATATGTATTGTATATATATATATATATATATACACATGTGTGTGTGTGTGTGTGTGTGAGCATACAATGGGGGAGAGGGTTGTTAGGTAGAAGCCATTTTTTTCCCTGAACTGATCAAATTCATGAATGAATAATCTGAAGAGCTAATTTGCCCCCACAAAGATAAGATTTCAGTTTCTGCAAGTCTAGAAAAAGTTTGGGAAGTTTCCTATCCCATCCACATTACTTAATACATCAATATGGCCTAATGTCTGATAAGGAACAATTGATACATGCCGTGAATCATATTAAATCTGTTGTAGAAGAAGAGTATTCCTTCCAGGCATTGTCACTTTTATGTTTCACTTATCACACGTTGCTTTTGCCTAAGTTCTCAGCTTGTTCCCTCGAACTTGTCTTGAACATTGAGACTGATCAATGCAGACAAGTTTGTAGACTCATGAGTTTGTCTGTTTAGGAATCATTTGGAAAAGGGGAAGGTTCAATTGAGCCACAACTGTGAAAAAATATGTTAACACCTCAAATATTGAATTAAGTCATTTTGTTTGCCAAAGAGCTTATAGGAACTCCTTCACTAGCCGGTACTTACATAATGAATTCTCAAATAGACTTGGGAGCTTCTCAACCAAAGGTTAATTTCATTCTCCATTACAAAGCTTTGAGAATGGTCCCTAGGGCTGCCCTTGATAAAAGAAGGGAAGGTCTTGTTAAGTATTAATGATCACAGTGGCAAGTTCAGAATATCACTCCTCCCTGGGAAGGAAAAAATCACTTCACTAACATTTATCAAGGGGCTTCCACTGGGGACAGCAGCACAGCTATTATTATTCTCACTACGGGCATGCTCGTCTGATATTTGTGATAGTTTCTTATCCCAGAAACAAACTTGTAAATATATAGCCAAGATGACAAAGGTACAGAGCCAGAATTTAAAATAAGAGAATTATTCTAATTCTTCTCCATCAATGAAAGAAATACATCTATGTGGAACAAGAGGATGCTTTCTCTTGCTACATATACTTTGTAATGCTTTTTTATAACCCAGGAAAACTAATGGTAAATATCATGTCAAGTTTGTATTGTCACTTCCACATTTCTCTTGCCACACACTTCTTTTGCCTAAGTGCTCAGCTAGTCCCTGGAACTTGTCTTGAACATTGGAAATGGTCAATACAGACCAGTTTATAGACTCATGGATAGAGGGATATGTAGATGGTGCAAGACCCCCAAGACCAAGTTCTCAGCAAAAATATATCTGCCCCCAGAGGGACAGAGGATAGGGATAAAGGGAAAAGGCAGAAGGAAAACAGATAGGGAGGAGGGGAAGGGAACAAAAGCAGGGGAGAAAAGACAGGAGAAAGGGAGAAGAAATATTTGTTCTGGAGTGGGACAAAGTACTGCCTCTGGATAGAGGGGAGACAGATATAACCATTAGAAAAATGGCGACTTATAAAGCTAAAATGGGGAAACTCTGTGTTTGGATGAGGGGCATGTTAATTAGGTGAGCCAAAGGGACTTGGTAGCTGAACCTTTGTAGTCAGCTTTAGGCGGAAGGATTGGACAAATAAGGGAACAGACTTTGGTGGTTAGCTTTAGGAATATAATCCAATAGTTTTTTAGCAAGACAGATAAAACTGGGGAGAAGGCCAGGCCTACCAGAGCCATATTTGCCAGAACCATGCTGTCTAGAGTCCCTTTAATGACTATGTCTATTTAGGTATCATTTGGAAAAGGAGAAGGTTCAATTGAACAACTGTCAAAAAAATATGATAACACCTCTTTGATCTGGAACATTAGGTAGAAAGCATTTTGTAAGGCAAGGAAAGAATAAAGTGACGAGTGTTGACAACTGTCATTCTGTCGCAAAAAGAATGTATAGTAGGAGTCATCACTGGTCAACGCTTCCACTTAAGATGCAGGGACCACCCTTTCTGGCCCCTTGCAAGACTTTTTTAGTAGATGCTTAAATAAAAAGTAGTATGTATTTTCATGGGCCATGCTTGTGCCCAGCTTTCAACCTGGACTCACTGAGGTTGCCACCAAAGCATCAAGAAGTGGGAGAGTTAGAGAGAAGATTCAGTGGTTCAGAGTGCTCACTACTACCAGTGTTTAACTTCCAATAGCTACAGCATGTGGCTCACAACCGCCTGTAATTCCAGTGCTATGGGTCATGACATCATCTTGTGACTGGTGACTTTTAAGGCACGTGTGAATGTGCGCATGTCCACACACACAGACACATACACACATGAGTAATAATAGGTTAGGAAAAGAATTCAGAAGCTAGAACAAACATGAAAGGAGGCTTTCCATATTCCTTTCCCTCTCTACATAATCTATACATGGGTTTTATCACCCCTTTACCTAGGCTTTATGCTTGAAAAAGTACTGGATTGTTTGACTACCTGCCTTCTGCCTGCCTGTACCTACTTGCCTGCTGCTTGTCTGCCCACCAGCTGCCTGCCTACCTGCTGCCTGCCTGCCTTCTTCCTTCCTTCCTTCCTTCCTTCCTTCCTTCCTTCCTTCCTTCCCTCTGTCCTTCCCTCCCTCCCTCCCTCCCTCCCTCCTTCCCTCCCTCCCTCCCTTTCTCTCTTTTTCCCCTCTGTCCTTCCCTCCTTCTGTTGCTCTCCCTGTATCTCCTTTCTTTTTTTTTTCGTTTGTTTGTTTGTTTGTTTTTCGAGACAGGGTTTCTCTGCAGCTTTGGAGCCAGTCCTGGAACTAGCTCTTGTAGACCAGGCTGGTCTCGAACTCAGAGATCCACCTGCCTCTGCCTCCCGAGTGCTGGAATTAAAGGCGTGTGCCACCACCACCCTCTCCTTTCTTTTTTATTTGTTTGTGACACAAGGTGTCATATAGCCAAGACTGGCATGGAGCTCAGACCTATGGTCCTGGGACTTGAACCTAGGTCCTTGTGCATCCTAGGCAAGCTTTGTACAAACTGAGCTACAGCCTTTCCCACATTGTCTAGTTTTTACAATGAGAAAAGCAAGTGCATGCGTGCCTGCTTCTGAGACATCCTATAGAGTGCTGCTACCCATGTGCTTTTGGAGGTGCTGTGAGAATTTAGGAGAAGATGGACATGGCAATTATGGTGCAAATCTGCTATCAGCAAGCAGCAGGAAGAGTTCTGTGTTTGCCTTAACTGGTTGGTTTAATGGACTTTTTAAAATAAGAGACTTTTAATTAAAAACCTTTGTATGCATATTTTGGGGAAATACTGACCTCAGGGTATAATATGTAGCTATTACCTTCCTAATTATAGTGACTGTGACCACTCACAGAAGACCTTTGGTTGATCAGTTCCCTTATGAAAGAAGAAGAACCAGTCATCAGATCCTTACCAAAGATTATAGGGGCTCACTTTCCTCTTGTGTGCTTCCCTGTCTATACTAGATGTATGTAATTCTGCTCTGGGTACACATGGTCTTGGGAGGGACTAGAAGACACAGAAGGGAGAAAGCTAACTGAAGGAGGAACTCTACCAATGCACCTTCCAGGAAGTAGTCATTCTTTCTGGGGTGCAGCTTTTCAGTGATGTAGTTATTTCAGGGGTTATCTTATGCTCTTGTCAGTAACTCTTTACCCATTTACCTATAGGTAAGCCCAATACACTCACTGCATAGACTTCAATGGAGCCTATTCTTCATTGTGCTGTTGGTGTATTTCCTTGGTAAAAGACATTTGTTCAGATTTTCCCAGGGAAACATCATGCAGAAACAGAGTAGGTGCTTACATGGTGTTCAGTATACTTTCTTATCTTGCATCTTCTTTGAGGCTTTTATTTTGTGTCCTGTCTTCTCTGGGACATGCATGTGTTAGGGAACCTGAGTCCTGTTTTCCAACCTGCCTTCTTATTTTAGGTCCAGTGATAGGACCCATATAGAGTCAAAGTAGGATCTTGCATAAAAGGCTGAATATATGAGCAAAATTTTGGTCCTGGAATATGAGTCACAGTGATTGTGACACTTGTGAATTTCCAGTTCTTAGGGGTCCAACATGTAAGTGGTAGACTCTATAGCTTCCAAGATAGCTATGTTTTTTTATGATCTTAAAACCATACATGATGAGGCAAACCAGTGGTCTCATACCAAGAGACTGATACAGGAGGCTTTTGAATGGAAGGCAGCTTTAGTTTCCTAAGGCAAAATCATTTCAAAGAGCAAGAAACAACAACAGCAATAAAAGATTGATTTTATAGAGCTACTTAGGACATAGTTATCAGAAACAGGTGAGACTAATATTTTAACCCTTCTAGTGAATCTAGGAAGCTACACTTATTTATTATGAGCTTCTCATTCATTTGGCCCTTCTCATTCTACTGCTTAAAATTAAGAACTCAGAACAATGTCTCAGCAATTAAGAAAAGAACTAGTATGTTGTAACTAGTGGTCTGTGATTACTTTCTTTGTTGTTGTGGGGCTATTTGAGCTGCTAAGCAGATATTCCTAAGAGTATGAAAATTAACTGTAATTTTGAAAAATAGACTTCAACATAGACAAAACTGTTATTAATTCCAAGATCTAATCACAGGTCCCTTTAACAGTGTGTGATATCTCTTTTGTGAAATATATGAAATCGCGGTTGTCAGTGAGAAAAATCATGATGAATAGCTTAACAATAATAGAGTCACTAATGGAGACTTTGAGACAGAATATTTGAAATGGGCACCCCGCTAGAAGAGCAAGGACTCAGCGCACAAGTAAGCGTGTGCAAGCATGTGTGGTGGTTCATATGTGTTCTTGTAGGAGCATCTAAACACAAAGATAACTTGCAAACAACTACCCCAACCTGTAACCATAGCAACTGAAACCTCATTTTCTGTCTGTCTCAAATACTGCATGCAAGCCTATCTCACTAACAATTCAGAAACGGACATTGACAAATGATCACTATATTCACCCTGCCACTTTCAATGGGAAGGAATTTGGCTGAATTCTAATTTGACCAATGAATATTTAACTGATAATGCTGCCAGATATGATACTGGCCAAGAGAGAGCAGAGAAATGAATCTGGAGTTGCTATCATGCAAAAATCCTTTAATGAAGGACATGAAAGAAATGCTATAATTGTAGCCTGCAATTCTGCTCCATATTGGGAGATAGAAGAGTATTTGTCAACTTAGAAACTTTGTAGATCCTGTGACCTTAAAGATTTCTAAGTTATGGAGAGTGCTTTGTGTTAATGTTTTGTATTTTCAATGTGGCCCGGGGGTTAAAATGTGTCAACTTCAAAGAAATAGAAACAAAATGAAGAATTTAAGTAATAGAGAATTCAGAGTCTCAGCCTAAGTCCTAAACTTGCCAAAGATTTCCTCTGTGTAGATTAAAACATTTGTAAGATCGTAGACACTCGTGGTCATTTATTTGAGCCTCCACAGGCCCAACATATGATGCCCAGTACTGGGGCTCATGCAAGATCCAAATTAAGGTTAAATTTCCAAGCAGATTCAATTAAAATAATATGAACTGAGCATTCATCACCTGTCAGGCTCTGTTCTTAATATAGTGAATCCTTTAATTATTGAGAAACTGTCTGGAAAAGGTGCTATATTTAGTTGTATTCATGAATGATGAAACCCAAGTTCAGAGATCTTCAGTACTGGAGTTGCCAAAGTTGTATTGAGTAGGGTTTGACAGTGAACCCTGGGCTCTCTTACAGCACAGTGATGAACAACTCTATGCTATCATGTCCTATTTTTCTATTTCCTTTCTTAGTCTCCATCTTGTTACACTTTCATTTCTTCTTTTCTTAATCAACTGTACTTGTAGAGCATAGAGACATTTACATAGACAGAGAAATTTAAATAAATATATAAATATATTTATGTGTAGTCATGCTCTACAGAGTATCAGCCAATAAATTACTTAGATACTTAGATAATAACTGTTTGATGAACAAATATTATTTTGTATGCTGTATTGGACTTGACTCTCAGCAGGCTTACTTGACACAAGAAAGTTATTGAGTGTCCAGTCCTATCATGAGATTGTTTGGAAAAGTTATAAAAAGAGCAAGACCGTTTCTTAGAAAATCACAGTGACTGGTCTTAATCAAACTAAGAGAAGTCAGCACACTTGTCAGGACTACTGTGTTAACTACATCCTTGAAAAATGCCTGAGTCTGAAACCTCACAGTCCTTTTGAAATGATTAGACGACTTTTAAAAAAATGGCTTCAAATAAAGAAGATAGCAATATCAAAATTTTTAAATGTTTATTTGCATGTCTACAAAATAAAACATTATGTCACTTTTACTCATTATTATATTGCATTGAGGTTGAGAAAAATTTACATTCCCCTGGAAAATGTGCGATTATTTTTGTATTGAAGTCAATTATCAATTGAGTGAGTTATTTTTTAAAAGATTTATTTATTTATGTTATCTATCTGCATGAAACCTTTATGTCAGAAAAGGGCATCGGATGCCACTATAGATGATTGTGAGCCACCATGTGATTGCTGGGAATTGAACTCAGGACCTCTGGAGGAGCAGCCAGTGCTCTTAATCGCTGAGCCATCTCTTCAGCCCTAAATGAGTGATTTGCAATCACATATTTTAAAGGCAAAGTCATGAATGAAATTTTCCAAAATGCTTGTCCCAATGTATATGTTTAGTGAGAGTGTGAGTGTCCTTAACCATTTCCGATCTGAGGCTAGCACATGACCTACAAGTCTGAGAATGACCCTGTGGAGGAGAAAATCAGTTTGGAATCTGGTATCATTCCTTTCCCTAAGCTAAGGAGTCAGGGTGACTGTGTCACTTTCTTGCAGAGTAGTTAATTTCTTTACATTAGCACCAGGTAACTACTGATGCTTGAATGCTGCACTGTTTTCTTCTCCAAAGATTGACCTCTCACTATTCATCTTTCCTTACTCCATGATGGGCTTAAGGGTGGTTCGTTGCCAAACAGATTCATTGCGTCTCCACTCCAGCAAATATTATTAATTGGTTTACAGAATGCAGCTCCCACATATCTTAGCTGAGGTAAGTCCCCTCAACTATGACAGAAGCTGCATTAGCATAACAAAACAGGCCATATTAACCCACCCAGGAAAGAAATGGCCAGTTTAGTTTCAGAGGCAGATTTCTCTGTACAAAGTTTCAATAGGCAGGCTTATTGTGAGACAGTCAGGCCAAACAGTGGTCAGTCTGGTTCACTGAAAAGCAATTCATAGCTAACTGAGACTGTTATTTCAAAAAGCAGCAATCAAAACGAGGTCTTTGTTGCCTTCAAGTTATTTAGTGCTCTCGGCATATGTGGTCTGCTCTTGTGACTCAAAATCTCCTTAAGAAACAATTCCTCACAGGTTCCCAGTGTGCAGCATTCAGGCACTCCAGCAATTCATCACCATGGCATCTGGAGCCTGGGGACTACACATTTCCACTTAAAATCAGAAGAGGAATGAGCTGGGGTTGTCCCAGGACTGACAAAGATGGCCTGAGAGATGCTTCTAGATGAAGCAAGGGTGTAGTTGAAAGCTATAGAAGACAGACCCAAAGGGAAGATAGAACAGAAGTCAAGCTAAGAAAAAGAAAAGGATTTCAATCCAGAAAGGATAGAGGGAAGAGAAAATGATAAGGTTTCCAAGACAGAGGTGAGTGAGATACCAGGTGGCTTTATTAGAAGCCTTTAAACGTAACTATGATCCCAAATTAGACAGGCCTACTGACTTGATACATGGTGAAAATTACCTCCTTTCTTATATACAGAGGCCTATGATCTTAGCATGGATTGCGAGGTCTTGTGGATTTTTCCTTAAAATTCCAGAATAGTTTTATTATAAAGCAAAGATGGTAACACCTTTCCATACACAGGTTACGTGTTGGATAATGGAAGTAAATCATTAGCAAAGTTCTGGAGCATATTAAATACTCAATAAATGATGAGTGGATTTAAATCAATGAACACACACACACACACACACACACAACCAAATATGAATGTACTTTAAAGGTGATGTGAGTAGCTGGAAGTAGACTCTTAGAAGATACCTTTGAATATGTCAAACATATAAGTCTCCGAGTCACTACCGTATACTATTACCTGAAACATAGCTAAGGCGTGTAATGAATGTCATGCACCTGGTCTGCATAGAAGTCAGCCACAGCCTGTTAGGATGACTGTTTTTATTTCCATACCTGCTTTTATCAGAATTGTCTCTCTCCTCAGCATATGGTGCGTCTTTGAACTTAATGGCATTAATGTTTGCTACATAGTTTGATGCTTCATTATTCTCTGACATTCCACTAATATGTCTGTCTGTTCCATCACTCAAACAAATGTCAGTCTTCAAGGCAGGAGATTGCACCTTATGCTTCCCATGCTTGACATGGCTCCATGTGGAGATATTCTACAGTAGCCACAGTTTAGGTTTGAAAGGCTTGAGAGTGTGAAGTATTAGTAAGAAAAAGTAAAATAAGAAATAACCAACAACAGATGGGTAGAGGCACCAGATAGCAACACACCATCAAATTGTGTGCTTATAGCATTCAGCAGAAATGATTGGGGAAACCCTGCTGAAAGGGTCATGCTGGAGTTCCCAATTAACAGAATCCAGGGAGAGTGAGAATGCTTTCCATGCATAAGCCTTTGCTTTCCTGTTCCCACTGCAGGGTTTTTAATACCATACAATAAACAATAAAGACTTCTGTGGGAAAGGATTTCTCTCTGGTTGTTCTCAGGGAATGATGTTTTTATTCAAGCTATTTACTTTTCCTTCTGTTAGCAACAGCACTATGTTTTTACTCTGTGGTGTGTTGCTTTTCTTTCTCTTCCCTAGATGCAGGGCCTCAGAGGACACTTTGGGATGAATGTACTTGGTTTTGAATTACATGAGGTCTACTTCACTCCCATAGGCAGCTCCAGAGTAAGATTACACAGCAAATACTAGTTCACCAGTGTATTTTATATTGCAGTTTCTTCCGTAAGTAAAATAACAATTAGAAAAATGAATAGAAATCACAAATACATTAGATCTTGAATGATAGGTTGCACCCCTTTCTCATGACACAATAAGCTCTGATGAGTCCCATTTTCTCAGTTGAGGGCTTATGTTTCTCATGCATACATTTCCATGAGTACATGTGGTGTTCAGATTCGTGTGATTGCATATGTGTATGCATGTGAGCATGTACCTGTATATGTTTCTATGAGTGTACATGCGTTTGAGAGTATGAGTGTACATGCATGTATTTGTATGTGTTTGCAGAAGTCAGATGTCAACTCAGATGTCATCCACCTTGTTTTTGCTGCTGTGGTGGTAGTAATATTTGTTTGCTGGGTTTGTTTTGTTTAGTTTTTGAGATAAGTTCGGTCATTAGCTTGGAGAATGCCAATTCAAATAGGATGACTGTCTAGAAAGTTCGAGGGAGAAACCTGTTTTAATTTTTTCCTTCCCACTGCAAGGATTATAAGTGAAAACCATTTTGTACACAAGGTAGGTATCGAACTCAGGTCTTTATAATTTGCAGTAAACGCTTTACTATTGAGCCATTTGCCCAGACTAAAACTTTATATTTCTTTGTGTCATTACTTCACTTATGTCTTTCTCCCCAACTGTTCTATAAACAATGTAACTTTTCTTAGTATTTAGAGTGAGCAAAATGGTGTCCTTTTCTTCAAGTAACATTTCCGAGAATCTCAGATTGTGTGCTTATTTGAAAAGAGGATCATTGCAGAGTATTTGAAGTCAGGATTGATGCCATATTGTGCCAGATAGGAATATGTACTAACTCTCTAGGGAATGAATTTCTAAGAAATGAAGAAGGATACACGAGCAGAAGAAGATGTGAATAATGAAGCAGATAGTGTCAACAAGTCAATGGGCACCACAGATACCTAGAAATCACAAGAATGTAAGACATATTCATGAAGAAAAGTCCTTCACAGGTATTCCAGAAAGAACCTAGGGCTTGGAACTGTGGTAAATGGAACTGTAAAAAAGTTATGCTTGTCTTGCTTGAAGCTACCATTTTAGCAATCTGCTAGAGCTTTTATATGGAAAAACAATGCTATGGTATCCCTGATATGTAAGAGCTTGGCATACAGTAAGGGTTAAATGAATACATATGAGAAGAAAGGCAGATCCACTCCCTGCACCCATCCTTTCCCAATTCTTTGTGTCTATGGTTCTTGGAGTCACCTAAGAGCTTATTGAAAATACACATTCGTAGGAGCTCAATCCATCTGAACAGAAGTCCAAGGAGCTTAGAGTATGTTTTTATTAACAAACTCCCATAGTGGGTCTTAGATTCATGGAAAAATTGAATTGGTGCTCTTTTATTAATTATACTTTTTAAGACTCTTTGGATTATATCAAAGGCAGTTCTTTGGCCCTGGTGGACCACACACCTGAGGAGATGCAGCAGCCTCCCAGCAGCAGGTGTGCCACTGACCTGCTCATTATCGCTGTTGGGAATTTCTGAAGCAGAATGTTCCAGCTGTCAG
This sequence comes from Dicrostonyx torquatus, assembly GCA_028555095.1. Classification (NCBI taxonomy): domain Eukaryota; kingdom Metazoa; phylum Chordata; class Mammalia; order Rodentia; family Cricetidae; genus Dicrostonyx; species Dicrostonyx torquatus. The sequence continues at coordinate 406,043 of JAQHUG010000253.1, read as the reverse complement.
TTCCTTTTTCCTTGATGATACACCTGGCTGCGTGACATGACCCCAAATCCTGCTTAGAGGCTAGTTTTCTATTTCCATAACAGTCCCCCCAAGAAAACTAAGTCAGAATAAGATAGATACAGAGCCTTTCTTTCTTGACACTAGTTTCTCCAAATAGTAATGCCTGTATAGCATTAAATGTAAAACTTCACATTTCAATCATTGAAGTTCTATCACCTCTGAGAAACATGCCTCTCAAAAAGGAGGCGTAAACAGGATGTTTTGTGTTCCGTATTCATCTGCCCATTTATGACTTTCTCATCTAGACTGCTGAATTCTCAAATCAAAACACATAGCAGGCTGCAAGCTCAAATTGGCATCTGCAGATCAAGCTGTGCGCTCTCTGCTGTGTTCCACCCTCCCAGGAACTCTGAGACCTGCACTTGCCATTCATGTGAGTGTGAACATTGTCTGGGCTCCGTCAGGCAGGGCCAGCTACCTTTCTAGGCATTGTCCCCTCTGATTATATCCCCCTTGCTTAGGATGCCTTCTTCCTACACACCTGAAAGAGCACCCCCAAACTCAGAGCTATAATTTGGAGGTTAGTTCATGTCATGATTTTGCACAAAGTGTTTTGGAGGATTTGTGCTCCTGTCAGGATGGATTTGTTATGAAAGCCAAGTGAATCATGAAGTGTAGTGGGATAGTAAGTCAAAGAGGCAGAGGGTAATAAAGGGTTGCAAACATGTAAACGCATTGAACTAGCTGGGGTGCACTGCCTTCATTTAATCAACAAGAGGTAGTATTAAACCTCTGCCTTTTGGTAACAAGACAGAATGTAAACATATTTTATAGCAGAATAATCAATGGGTACTGGAATTTCAAGCACACTGTTAGCACTTCCACCATGAGGAAAATGAGTTTTAGCTGACTCTCACTCATTTTCCCTGTAAATTGTATGACATTGTGAATCTTTGCCCCACAGTTACCTTTATGCTCCTGTCCTCTGTTCGTATACTATGGCTGCAAAAATGATCCTCCACGCGGATCTCTGAAGTCTTGTCTCCATATGCCCCTTCCTAAGGCCTGCTATGCTCTGAGCAACCATGTGACTCTGGTAACTCTTTGAACTTTTTAAACAGTTTTGGCAAAAATTTAATATACAGATTAAGAACTCTGGTGCTATCACTGACATCTTTCTTCCCTCTTTTTACTCAAATTACTACCGCCCTCTTTTATATTACAAGTTTCCACTATGGGGGCCTTAATGTTGGCTTTTGGAGAGTAGAAAAAGTTCTACCATAGGTTTCCTTTCCATCCTTTGAGCTTCAAAAAATGTTCTTATGTTAACTTTTACTAGTGAGATGAGAACAAACATATATTCCCACCAGACTGGACACTATAAACAACCAAATTAACAGTTCCACAAAAGTCCAATATGATTAACTGATGAATTAATTGTGCTCGTTTACAGGGTGAGGGGTTATTAATAAAAGCATGGGTGACCTCAAAATAGTGAATAACACAAAAGAGCTTAGACAAGCCAAGCTAATCTGAGAACAAAGGATAATGCTGAAGACATTACCATACCCTATCTCAAGTTATATATATATATATATATATATATATATATATATATATATATATCAGAGTAATAGTAATAAAAACAGCATAGTGTTTACACAAAAATAGATACATTGTGAAATAGAATAACAAAGGATTCAGATACAGGCACCTGTAACTACAGTCACGTAAATTTTTAAGATGGCTGACACTCACACTGGAGAAAGTGTTTTAACAAAGGAAAAACTGGATAGCTTCATGTAGGGGAAAAAACTGCTTTCTCTTCTCTCTGCACAAAATTTAACTCAAAATGGACCAAAGGCATCTCAGTGAAACCTAAAACTCTCAAACTTTTAGAAGAAAAGGTAAGGAGTAAATTATAGGATATCAGCATAGAGAAGGACTTTTAAAAGTCAATAAAATGAACAGACAGCCTACATTATCAAAGAAAATCTATGCCAGCTATACATCTAATGGAAGATGAATGTCTGGAATACATAAGAGCTAAAAAAGAATAAAAATAAAAATAAAAAATAAGATAAAAGCAATGCAAACAAAGCCTGGGCTATGGATCAGAAAAGAGAGTTATCAAAAGAAGACACAGATGGCGAATAAACATTTAAAAAGTTTTAACACCATTAGCATCAAAGAAATGAAAATTCAAACTACTTTGAGATTTCTTCTCACCAAGAGAAAATGACTATCATCAAGAAAAAAAAATGTTTGCAAAGATGTGGAGGAAGGAGAATCTTTATTCCCTGTTAGTGAGTGCAAACCTATACAACCACCATGGAAACCAGTGTGGCATGTCCTCAAAAACCTAAAGTGAGAGCTAGCATATGACCTACGTAGAACATCCTTCTACGGAAACATTTCTCATCCATGTTCATTGCTGCTCAATTCACAATAACCAAGAAACGGAAACAACTTTGATATCATCAACTCATGAATGAATAATGAAAATGTAAAACGTATACACAATAAAGTTTTATTTCACTGAGATAAATATAATTGCAAATCAGTAAATAAATGAATTGAACTGGAAAATATTATACTGATTGAGGTCATTTAGTCTCAGAAAGACAAATGCTATTTCTTCTTTCTCCCATGTGGAGCCTGACCACAAGTCCTTTAGGTTTGTGAACTGATTTAACGGGGAGACCTGCAGAAGTTAGGAAACTAGAAAGATGCTTTTCTATCCCAGATTTCTCCAGTTTGTACTTTCATATCACTTATCTTTCATTCCTCGTTATACTAGGGAGTACCAACAGCTCTGTTTCCTTTACTGTAGACCTGGATATGTCTATACTGTTCTGCTTAGTTAGTTGACATAGTCATGTGGTTAATGTCCTATTCCAGTGGTGAAGAGATGACCATGTTATTTCTTGAAAGATTAAAAAATAAAAACCAAGCCCACACTAGGTTACAATTTTTTGTCAGTTTAACCTGACAATAACAGAATGGTGGTAATTTACTAAGCACATAACTTATCTCAGATATTTTGCTAACAAAGAAGCCAATTCAGTAGATCAGAGGCAAAGGCTAGGAATTTGCCTTTTTTGGCAAACTCTCTTTTAGGAAGACTGCTGTACACTATGGGAAAACAAACTCGGGGCTAAAATTTCATGGTATTATCTATTTGGCGAGGAAAGGATCTTGGGATCTGTCTCATTTTTGCTTTGTGACTGTTTTTCTGGACTGTTTTAGCTAATAAGAAAATAGTTGGGTTTTGTTTTAAAAAATTCTTTCACTTTACACTTAAGTCATTTTTTTAAATATTCTTATTTCCTTTACCAGTATCACTAATAAATGGGAGTTGGCTGTCATTGTTACTGGCAGAGTCTGTCTGCAGTTGGTGTTTCCAGATTCTTGGCATCTTGTTCAAAGAATTTAAGAAGTCCTTACAGAGACCAAAGTAGAAAAGGATTTTACTCAAAGGCAGAGCACAAGCTCAGAGTGAAAATATTGCATCAGGCCAATAGCATCAGAGTAGGATTTGCTCAGGAGCTTCTTGGGTACATGCCAAAAATTCCTTTTGTGGCTTCAGAGGGAGGAGAAATTGATAGTTAGGGCTGAGATATGTTTTTCTATTTTGATCTATAGGCTGAGTTATGTATTCCTTTGTTCGCTGTTCATGTTCTTCCCTATGATACATGCGATTTTAATCATAGGTGTGCCAGATTCTACATAGGAATAAGACTGTGTAGTTGGCTTGAATGAGAATGCTCCTCATGGGCGCATTTGAATACTTAGACCCCACCTCCATGTTGGTGGTACTGTTTGGTGGGAGGTTTACAAAGCTGAAGTACAACACAAGGCATGGGCACTAGCTTCAAGCCTCCACCACTTCCAGTTTGTTCTCTCTGCTTTCTGCTTGTGTGTGTTCAGCCTCCTACTCCTGCCCTCATGCCTACTGTTTGTTGCCATGCTCTTCTGCCATGATGGGTTTTTGTCTTTTTGGAACTGGAAACTAAAATAAATTCTTTCTGAAGCTTCTTTGGTTATGGTGTTTCATCACAACAATAGCCAGGGACACACAATAATGTAAATTCTTTCATTTTGGTGGAATAGTGACCATTCTTGTAACTATAGTTAGTTCTTACAAGCTCCCATGTTTGCCTCCCTGGAGATACCTTTAGTCTTCAGAACTAAAAAGTCTTTTTAGACTCTTGCCTCCCCAACTAATCATCCCTTAACTTACTACTCCTAGTCATCACCCCCTCATCTCATCAGCTCTACCTCCTCACCCACCACTTCAACAACTCACAGCAATGTTTCTTTAGCTACTTGTCTCCTTACCTTGTCGTGCCCTTTTCCCAATAATGGCTAGCCAAAAAGATGTTTATCCATCACTTCAACCAACCTCTGATCCAAAAGAAACTTGTTAATCTCTTTTAGATCTCAGCTTCCTTCTTCCCCGTAAAATAGCCCAGTCTGTAGGCAGATGATAGACTGACTATTAAAACAGAGATTGTTTCCTCCCAAAACAAAGCCTGGATGGTGTGGTATTGCCTAGTTGATCTTTCTTTCTCTAAATAGAAGGGTTTTTTTCCCTAAAAGTTATTTAGAGGATAGAGTTTACCACAGTGTGCATGCACCTAAAATCTGTGGAAATTGCATTGATCTAGGATATACTCCAGAATTTGTCTGACCACAAAAGGATAAAATGGTAGTCAATAGGGGTTGCTAGGGTGTTGTTAGGGCTTGGGGTGTGAAATGACCAGTGGCTATGTTTTGAGAGTGGTGTTTGAGTAGCTCTAATACAGGTAGGATGCCAATTGCTAAGCTGTGAACCATCTGTTTTATAAGGATTATTCTTCAGGCAGATAAGAAGACAGACCATGGTCAGAAACTGAAAGTGGGAAGATTTCAATCCTGCTTCTTTGGATCCGAAAGCTTTTAAGATTACAAGGCATTTGACCTTGAGAACTGTGATATTAATGCAAGCTTTTTTCATTTTAGAAAAGCTAGTTAATTCTTACCCCTTTTTTGAACGTTTAGATAAGAACCCAATGTGAGAGAATTATAGACAATAAGTTGCAGTAGGTAGTAAGAAGCCTGAAAAAGTACCTGAAAAAAAAGCTTAAATCAAGTGTCAAATTCCTCCTTTTGGTTAGAAGGTTTACATAGTGTGTGTAATTCTCCCACGCCTGCTCTCTGGGTCAGTAACTTTCAGAAAAAGATACAAAATGGAGTCTCCGTTGCATGTTGTTGTTGCCAGGCCCTGCCCTCTGCTTGAAGTTATTTCATGTTATGTTCAATAGTGGTTTTCCAGACTGTTCCATTTTACATCGTTTAATTCCATTCTGAGGATGGGTGATGACTGTGGGCCTCTGTGGACCCACAATGGACATCACCTCTCTGGGGCCACCCATGCTGTGAAAACTAGTGAAGGATTTATTCCATGGGGTGGAAAGGGTGCTGCTCTACAAAGTTATTAGGGTGAATTTAGTACGGGCACTAAATTCATGTATTAACGTTGTATCAGAGAAACAAGGCCCACAAGTTATCAAACGCACTAGACAGAGGAAAGAATGTATGACTCTCATTTGGGCTACATGACACCACCACTGTAATGAGAGTAGTCAGCACTGCCTGTCACCTGACACCTAGTGTGTATGTCAACGACTGATCGCAAAGAACTTGGGCCTATTCCTGGAGCCTCACCAGCTGTTGGTGCAGGCTGCTCAACCACTGTCTGCCCATGCACCTGTTTGCCTGCCTGGACCTTCAATCCATCAGCTGCCTGCCCTAGATCGCGACCTGTCCCGTATCTTCACCTTACAGCTAGACTCATCACATCTTTCCTCCCAGCCCTGACTTTACAACCATCTGACTCTACAGCCATGAGTTCTTCCCTGCCACTGATCTGTGCTCATTATCTCATCTATACAGATTCTATTTCTATTTTCATCAGTCCACCCCTGAGATCGTTGACCTCTGTTGGTACCTCTTATAACTTTTATATCCATTTCTGTAATATATGCATATATGTGTAGGAAGAGATTTACTGTGTGATATCAGAGTTAATATTAATAATTACGGTTAGACTAAAAGAACCTATGTTCACTTTGGTCCGATTACCAAGGAAATTTGAATTATCAGTGAAATTGCTACCTAATGGTACATTGTTATTGTATTGCTTTTTTTTTCTTTTTAAAAATCTTTCATTGTGGAACGAGACAAGCATGTCTCCTTCTAGCATCTGTAGGAGACCATGCAGGCATGAGCCTACCTGCCATACTGTGCTTCTAAGTAAGGAACATCGCACACCCTGTTCCTAAGTATTCCCAGAAGTCTGAAAGAACACTGAATTCTGAGGTAGCACGCGTAGGCAATAGCTAGCCTGTTGATGAGTCAATACTCTTCATGTCTCCTTTTATGTGCTTCTTCTGTATAGAGACCCTGGAGGTATGAGCATACACTGTCCAATCTGAGGAAATGGGCTAACCTATCATAGTCAACAGGCTTCCACTCTGTAAGTAGTTACTCATATCCTTTAGTGGCATCTAATTTGTATTTTAATATGTACAGCTTGCCTGAAGATCAGAGAGTAAAACTGCCCCACTGGTCAGCCTTACAGACCAGGCAGTGGTAACACACACCTTTAATCCCAGTAACCACACTAGTTGCCATAGAAACTAGGCAGTGCCTCCTTTAATTCTAGTGGTGCACATCTTTAAACCCAGAAATAGAATGGATAATAAAATGGGAGGAGATAGCTCTCTGTCTCAGTATCATTCTGAGATTCTTAGAGGCAAGATTTCCATTTCTAACTGAGGTAGAGGTAAGAGCCAGTGCCTGGCTGTTTCACTTTTCGGACCTTCATGTTAGCTTTATTTATTACAGTACAAATGAAATACTATCACAGTGTTCAATAAAGCAGATCCTTTTCCCTAAAAGTGCCTCTGGTATGGTTTTCCTCTGCACCCTTTACTGATCCATGGGCCTGCAGTCTGGTTGGGGACAGACTCATGTGCCTTGGGTAACTCACATTTGATGACTTCCCTGCTGGCACACGCTTAAGAAAGTGTAATTGTGAAGTTGTAATCACAGTGAAATTTTGGTTTATACTGGTCCTGATTCTTCAGTATGACTAATTTAGTAGTGAAGCCAATCAGGATGATGAGAAGGAGGATGAAGATGATGAAGATGGTGATTCAGACTGACATCAAGGGTTTGTAGTGTTCTTAATACAGTAATACATGTTTCTCAGATTTTATCCCAGTTAAACCTATGGAAACATAATGAGATCTATATTCTTATTTTATAGTTAAGAAGAAAACTAGGGGAAAGAATGCGCTAATTATAAGTTTGAATACATCAGAAACTAAATTTGAGGGCAGACTCACATTCAGGTGTTCTGGATATAGACCTTTCCTCTTTTACAGTTAAGTTACTTCAGGAGGATTATAAGTCAATCTTAATTTCTCCAAATACACTCTCTAAAACACCATCTTGCAGAGTATTAGCTGACACTACTTAAGGCACATATTTTAATCATATTTAAATGTTTATGGGACATGGTTAATTAAAGCAGATTTTTTATAATTTCAGAGCTTCTAGAAGTCCCCAAGTTTTGCTTGATGCTTAAAAAGCCTGTTTGAAATTCTCTTATTTTCATTTTTTTTTTTGGCCTCTGTTTCTGTTTCACCTGAGCAGCCATTTCTGGTCTTACAAGAACAGCCATTTCTTGAATTACCTTGCTTTGGATGGAACCTCAAGGTTCCACATTCAGACTTTTATTTGACTGGTTCATTGGTCTTTTTCTGTTTGGGATGGTTGACTGCTCCTAATACTCAGAGATCCCTTTGTTTATTACACAGTCCAACTCATGTTTCCTGATGGCTTCTCCAATTTTATTTTTCTCATAAGCTTTTCCCCTTGCTATTCTTTCCGTGGTTTAATTGAGATCATTCAGAGTTTCCATGTTTTTTTTTCCTTTTTTTGTTGTTGCTTTCTTTTCTGTATTCCATTTGGCACCCTGGTCTGAAGCATACCAGTTCATTAGTTTATGAGTTACATTTCTAAAATTTGATGGTTGAAGAGGATATCATAGAAATGGACTCATGTGATTTGGAATCTTTCAGCAATTTTACAGTAAGGAGAGTGGTTTCCTTCAAGAAATTCAAGTGTTTAGAATGACTAAAAAACATGGAGTGATGCACTAGAGACTCTGGAATAGTCAAGGGAAAGGCACAACTGTAAAGATTTTGCTTTAGAACTCAAGAACTGTAAGGAATCTGACTAAGAAGAACCTGGGAACAGGGGGTGGGGCTTAATGGTAGAGTACTGATATCAAGAGGCCCAGTTTTGATGCAGGCAGAACAAGACAAACACAAATACAAATGAAAAGCCTAAGTAAAATCTGGAATCTTTGTTAAGGACATTTGAATCAGTTCGGCAACGTTGAGACCCAAGGAAGTGTTATCAACTCTCTTTCCTTGATGCTACTTTTGTCTTAGTTCGTGTCCCACATTGCTCCTCTTAGACCCTTAGACCACGGACGTCATTCTCTGGTCTGTCAGGTAAGTAGTGCTCAGGGAAAGGGTGGGGCACTGTGAACACTGTTTGTAACTGTATTAAACATAGACATGAACACTGTAAGCATGCAACATTCCCAGAGTGATAGGGGCCAGGCAACACCATCCTATAATGACAGGGATTGAGGACATCTTGTGTTCCAGCCAATCTGGCTCTTGGCAACCAGTGTGGTCCCAGCAAGAATGAGGAATATGAAACAGCTGGGACAATATCTACTGGTACTTGTGTTGTTATGGTTGCATTTCCAAAAGTTTGACCAAACCATGAATAATGGATTTTATAAGGATTCTACAAATGTGAAATATCAGAAATAATTCTTGTTCTCAATCTCTTTCACAGGAACAGCATTCCTTATAAATACCACCATGAGTACATAACTGGGTTAAATGTAAATATCACAATGCTTTTCTGTGTTGAAATTTGAAATGGCCACTTTTATACTATTGAAAATCACTGGTTATTCAGAGCTAGTTATAGAGAGCAGAATGTCTATGTGATTGCATGGTTTCGATTACTATCATTATGACATTATGCACAAAGGCTGATTACCTTCCATTTTGTTCAAACTTCTTGTCGAAACTGGGTTAACAGACTTCACAAGAACTTTTCTCATGAAATTGCTCATAGGAATATAATGCAATAATTTAAAAAATATATTTTGTTGTTGACTATCCTGTTCTCTAATTTCAACACCATGATAGACTGTCTCAAAATTAATATATTTATTGATTAAAATGATTCATTTATATGAAGCCAATTTTTGTCTCAATGGGACCTTCTCCGTTGTTTAGAGTGACATTCAGCTTAAGATAGATAGACTTATCATTGGTGATAAATCATGACTGTCTCCTTTCATCTGTAACTTAGTAAGGAATAGGAGTTATTATCTAGAGTAGATTTTGAGAGATTAGAAATATCTCATTTAAAACTATGCATAAGTAAAGTGGAATTTTAAGGCGTTTACTAAGCATAAACTAGAAGACTAGGAAGCATAGCTAGCATAAGAAATGTGTTTTTTCTAAAGGAGCAGAAAGGAATAGACTGGGAAATCGCAGATGACTCATTTCTAATTCTGAATTAATCAGGTGCCATCCTCTGCGCAGGCCACAATGCCCGTCTGTGTAAAGGGAGGGTGTGGTTAGTGCTGTGAAAGATCTAGTCTTTGTCACTTTCTGGGGAGCATGGCCATGGGATGGGAAAAGGACAGAAATAGGGTGAGAAGAGGGAGGTTTTCTGTGTCAGTACTCTGACAGTGTTTATTCTGAATCATTATAGTCTGTTGATTTTGAAGGCTATACCTCAACACTTTTCTAGTGGGAGATGAAGTGAATAAAAGATTTAGTAAAAGGAAAACATCTGTTTGCATAGTTTGGAAAATGTTGCTTATTATGTTCTGGCTTGTGGAATTAGGGTGATAACCGAAGGCAACCAAACCGCTGAGTAATGCAGCTTTAAATGTTAAAGTTAGGTTTGTATGGTGTGTCAGTTCTACTTCTCTGCTGTTTGTCTGATGTGTAATAAGATCACAACACACATAGACACATACACAGACACCCCCAACACTTATTCGTAGGGAACCCAGGACAAATGAAATTACAGATACCACCAAAGTCCAATGTGCAGGACAAGTGAGTTTTATTGGGGTTACTTACAGGAATATATGTAAGAAAGTTACTCAAAGACAGCTGCACCACCAAAGCCCACTCCAGCATGGGTGGCAGCTCACAAAGTCTCAAAACCTGGCATCCACTGCATAACCTACAAGCAATTCAACAGCTGAAGAGTGTCCTTTTTGTTAGTATTGCAGTATTCCCTGCGGAGGGACTGACTGGCCTTGGAGTCTTCTTTACAGCTTGGTTTGTCTGAGAGTGACTTTCAGCAGTCTTTATTATTTACTCATAGGAATAAGTGACCTGGTGAATCTGGCAAATTTCAGGGAGCTCCTAAAGCTGTCCTGAGTTGTTTATCCCCTGGTTTGCTGAGGTTTTGGCCAGATGGAATGTTCCAGTCTTGAGGAATCTTCTATGCAACATTATCTCAAGCTCACTTGTGGACACTGATTCTCATCTGGTGGAAGCTACCTGGTCTTACTAAATACCCCTTATGGCCCTTCTTCTGTGATGTTTAATATCCACTGTCATCCCCACAACAATGGACAGAAGCCCGTTGAATACTCTATTGACCCTGGAAATCATGATGGCTCTTTTAACCATAAAAACCTATTCGTTTTGATAAGGTAGTCAAATAACTCAGTTGACAGTCTATTTTCCCCAATTGTCTAGGGGTAGGGACAAGGAGAACCTAAAACTTTGTTTTTTTTTTTTAGATGATAACATTATATATTATGGTGGGAGGGCCGGGTACAAGGGGAGTAAATGTAAATTTTTCTTTCAACAATAAAAATTAAAAAAAACATTATATATTATGTCAATTATGAAATGGAGGAAAGGATATATATATATTCATTAATATTTTTGAATGAAATAGTCTGTAACGGTTTTTCAAGAGTTGGTTATTTAAGGTGTCCATAGGTTTTGGAATGTATAATCACTTCTACAATTTACTTGCATGAACCTACTCAAAGAAATAATCAAACCATTGGATAATCATTAAATTCAGATGTTCATGGCTGCATTGTGCATAAATGCTAAACACTAGAAGCAGCACAAGGTAAATGAATGTTTTAAGAAGTGCCCGTGTCATCAATACTGTATTTAATTATGATAATACGAATTGCAATGCGAAATAACAGGGAAATGCTTATAAAATGCATTCAATTAAAACAATCAGAATCACAAAGTTATCCAAGAGTCAGTGGAAGCCTTGTGACAGAAAGCAATGAAGTACCATAAACCTGAAGATTAGTGGAAGCTATGTTTGGGAGATGCATTGACAGAAATTCAGTGAGAAGACAACTGTTTTTTTTTTTCTTTCTAGTTGTCTTCATCTCTCACATTTCCTACAGCAAGCATTTCAATTAAGCTGAAAAAAATATAAGCATTCTACTTAGCCTTTCATTTGATTCCCTCCAATTCTCAGATGGAAAGAAAGCCAATTTTCAGGCCAAGCCCCTATCTCAGGCTCTCTCCCAGAGACTGAATGTTCCCTTACATCCTCCCTAAGCAGCTTAGCCCTAAAGCTGGCTCAGAAAGTTTCCTCCCACCCCAGCCCTACTGCTTCCTGCAGCAGTGGCTGCTCCCCTTCATCTCCAATTCCGAATCACATTATGATCCTTCTCAAGTAGCAGCTCTGGTTCCCCAGTCCCTTGGCACTGCCCTTCTTCTCTCCTTTCTTGATTTCCCTTCTGAACCTTCCTGGCACTCTTAATCCAAGGCCAGATGGCTGAGTTTCTGAAGCATTAACACTTCCTGTCTGCTGACTCAGAGCTGTTTAGAAGCCATCACCCATACCTGCCTGGTAAGGAGGGTTCCGCCACAGCAGGTTGCCTGGTGGGATTTGACAGCTGTGGTGATGATGGGGCTGGAGAAATTGTCCAACGGGAAATTGGTGTTACATCATTCATTTGGATCACTTGGGAAGCATGGAAAATACTTAATGAGCACCCATTAAAGGCTGTTTAAAGAGTTACCACTGTGTAAACTTGTTTCTGCAATTCAATTTAGTTAATGGACTTGCATACTTTGTCTTATAGTTGATGTTGCCATCACTTATGTCAAACTTGCTTACAGATAAAATATTTTCCTACTTTTTATAGACTCAAGCAGGTCGTTGCTTATTTGCTGTCACTACTGGCCAATTTGGAAAATGTGAACAGAAACACTAAGCTCTTCAAAATAGTGAAAAAGGAAAGTATACATCATGCCTTTGGTTAGGACCAATTTTCAACAAATAAGTGACACTCACTTTGGGCAAGCCCCTATGAAATGCATGGTACAAGAAAATAGGAGTATACAAAGTCTGAACTCTCCAGAGACTGTCAGTATGACTGTGTAGTCTCTCCTATCTACTTCTTTAAATGGAGAGCACAAAAAGATTGGGATGGGACCCAGTACCTGCAGAAAGTGTCTGGTAAAGGCAATGTCCTTTTGTCTTTCCTCTGTGCCTTCAAAAGACACCCTAACTGGAGTTTTGTACGATTTAAGATAGCAGGACATTGAAGACAGAGTTGAAAGGGGGAAAGGGCAGCTTTCTCATTTTGCATTGCTTTTGCAGAGGCTTATTTTGTCAGGGATTACTTCTATAGTGCATTGTTGAAGAGTTTCCTATATTGCTGAAATCTGAAAAACCCTGTGCATGGAGCTGTCTCTTTGGGGCTTCATTGATTGCCTTTTGCCACTGAGGTTCACTCTGTCCTCCTTAGGAAGGCTGCAGGTAGACGTGGGAGGAAATAAACTCTGAGTAAAGAAAAAAACAAAACCACAATTTAGGAAAAGCAGCATACATTTTCCCAAACCATTTATTGACAAGGTTAAGAAAGGAATGTAATGAGTACTAATTATATAAGACATAATATTCTGCTATAATAGATAATTCATTAAAATGAAACCTTTAAAATACACCTCAAATTCATAATCCTACTCAGAATTTCTTCATTTATGCATAATTTCTTATTATGTACTAGTGACACATCAATGCACACTTGGAAAACACAGGTGTAGCTCAACTTCTTTTAAGCTATAGGAAGCTGTGTGGGGAGACTGGACCAGTCATGGAGATTCACGAGAAAGTAGGACATCTGCAAAACTCTGACAAATAAGAATTTAAGGAACAGGAAATGAAATAAATCCCTAAGCAGAAAACTAACCAGGCCCACTGATTCACTGAGAAACTTTCTTTCTTTCTTTCTTTCTTTCTTTCTTTCTTTCTTTCTTTCTTTCTCTCTCTCTCTCTCTCTCTCTCTCTCTCTCTTTCTTTTTTCTTTCTTTCTTTTGATTGTTCATGTTGAATTCTGGTGTCATGTTGTCAAAAATCAACTCTGATAAGCCTTAGCATCCTGGAACTTGACTTCCTGCCATTCCAGCTGTCACAGCAGGAGAAGGCTTTTCTGCCAACACAAAATGGTTAGAGCTGAAATATTGGTCAATTTGAAGGGCAGAGGCAGCATTTAGTGCAGACTCCACATGTGAAATCGCAATTCGCTGCTTCAGACTTTCTCTCTGTGTTGAACTGTGTGTCACCTTATATCTCTTCAATGAATAAACCACCCACCAATTCGCACTGCTACTATTAGCAACTACACATTTGTATAGTTGTTGGTTACATGATTTTCTGCTGTGTAACACCTTTTGAAGTTCCTGCAGCTACTCAGTAAGCTGGCTGCTGTCATCACCTCTGTGCCTGTGTTGACATCAGACTCAGAGATGTGACTTGGTTCACCTATAAAGTAACCCAATCTGAAAGTGAGAGATGAGATTACTAAAACCCTACATCAGAATTGAGTAACATACAGTTGTAATTTGGGAAAATATATTTTATAGCTAGGAACTTTATAAGGTTCAAGCAAAGAGACTCACAGGCAGATTGTTCAAGTTCCTAAATGACAAAGCCATAAGGAAAACAGTAAGCAGGTAAGAGAAAGAAAACTCCCATTTACTGGAGTGCTTGTTCCCTTTCACAAATGGGACAATTCTATAATACTGCCTTTTGTGGCAAGACACACAGGTTTATTAAAGACCAAAATA
>JAQHUG010000253.1:373603-384761 GCA_028555095.1 Dicrostonyx torquatus | reverse complement strand
GCATAAGGGCTTGAAACACTGGAGGCCTCTTGAGTGCTGTATTAATATCAAAGTCAGAATTACCATTTTCAGGGACATCAATGGGTCCTCTGGTAAATTTACTTGTTTGGCCAGGTACAGCAGAAGACTTTAACAGTAAACAGATAGTAGGAGCAGCGGTGAGAGCAAAATCCTTTGAGTTTATGACTTAAGTTGATTACCTGTGGAACGCCCGGAGGCATAACTCGCAAGTACTAACCTCCCCTTGAACCTCCCATGTTTATATTACATAGGCGACGCCGCTGGAGGGCGTGGCAACAGCCTGGAGTTTAAGACCTTTTGCTTAACTCTCTACTAAATCCTTTTAAGAATGGTGGTCTCCTTCATGTCCTGCTCACTCATTGTTTGTCAGAATTCAGTTTTGCTAAGACAATAGGTGACAGTGAAATGTGATTCCTATGAAGTAAAAATCATCAAACAAGCTGAGCTTGCATTTTTAAAAAGTAACTTCTAGTGATGAGCTATCCTATATTTCCTGGGTGTAAAATAATTACAGTCTTTTGAAATGAAAGGTGACAGGGGAGTAAATTTAAGACAAAGGTCCCATAAATATGACATGCTGGCACTAGCCCCCTGATGTGGGGACTTCTGCTGTTGTGGTGGTTTGGTTACTTTTTTTCTTTTCTGCACTTTTTTAATGGTGACCATTTCCCTTCAGCAATGTAGAAGCAGAAATTCTGAAATTTTACTTTCTCATATTTTCCATCCAATGAGCTGTTCTTTGTTCCAGTCCTTTTACAATCTGATTTCTTTTCTTTTTCTTTCTTTCTTTCCTTCTTTCTTTTTTCTAGAACTTTTGTTTCCCCAAATTCCTGCATTTTCCTCACTTTTCCCACAGCCTGAGGCCTTCTTTGCTCATCCTACATATTTCATATTTGTTTTCACCTAGAATGACAAATACTTTAGTTATTATTATTGTTATCTTATCTCAACTGCTTCACTTCTTCAGGTGAGCCCTAATCTCTGTTACTGTGACAAATCCTGTGATCGAAGTAACACAAGGGAGAAAAGGGTTTATCTAGATTACAGCTTCAGTTTACAGTCCGTGGCAGCTGAAGTCAAGGTAAGCCTTCAAGTAACTAGTCCCACTCTACTGACAGACAGCTATAAACAGGGAGAAAAGAATGAAGCCAAGCCGCCTGCCTGATAAGGACTCAGCTAGCTCTCTCTATTCTTATTCTCTCCAGGCCCATATCTTAGAATGGTGCCACACAGAATTGCCTACATCTTCCCACATCAAGGCAATCCTCACAGACATGCCCACAGGCCAACCTGAACTAAGCAGTCCTCAATTGACTCTTCCCAGGTGAGTCTATGCTGTAGCAGGTTGATACCTAACAAACCCTTCAAACATGCCAATCTGGGTCACAGCCACAGTGGTTGTGTTTTCTCATTACTTGGCCTGGTGATAACTTTCACTTTATTGTTTTTCTTTTGTGTATTTGCAAGGGTGCTTATATTATGTCAAACTTCTAAACTAGTCCTAAACTGACCCAACCCGCGAGTCCAGTTATTCAGGGTCCGAAGAGGCTCCTATCTGAAAATCATGGGTGAGAGAAAAGAAGGAGACCAAGCAAAATCTCTCTTGTCAAGGTCTCCTTTTATTAGGGAACAAAGCCAAATATATATAGCCCCAGAAGCTGTGGGGCTGGTTCTTGAGGTGGGGGTCGGGAATTGAGGGTAATAAACACCTTGGGGCAGAGAGCAGGATACCCAGCATACCTATGCAAACTTTCCTTTGTGGAATGCTAAAGAGGGGAATCTATGTAAACTTCCTGGAGGCAGTGGCTTCCTTATCTTTGTAAATTTCCTAGAGTCAAAATTCTTAGCTGGCTCTGTTAAGCATTCTAAGTTAAAAGGCCTTATATGACCTTCTGTAAATATTAGGGCGAATGGTCCCTGACATATCTGTAATTATTAGGGGGAATGGTCCCTGACACAAAACTAAAAATGTATTTTTTTTTCACCTACTCTATGGAAAAGGTTCAGCACACAGTAAGAGTTAAACCAATATTTGCTCTGTACTCAGCATAATATTTGAGTTTAACCAGTATCCCAAGCCTAGAAAGTTCGAAGGTTCCAAAGTTACCCTGTAGTCTTTCCTTGCAAATTCTCTTTTGTGGTGTTCTCCGTGGTTATCATCAGAACTTAGTATTTTCCATTTTTAGTTCTAAACCCTGCGTGTCAACCTTGATTCCTATCTGTCTTTCACATCACATGTTTATTTCATGGCAAAGCTCATAGACTTGCCTTAAAAGTTTCTGTTTATTCAGAATCCAACTACTTTATCGCCTGTGCATTTGTCAAATCTTCAGTTCTAGTCTGTTGTCCCTTTGAATTTCCCTTCTTTGTTTCTTTACTACATATTTTTTCCCCATGTGATACAACTTTCTTTTTCTTTTCTGTTTCTCTTTTTGTTTTTTTTTTTTTTTTGAGGTGGGTTTGAGGGGGAGATTGCTTTTCTTTTTTATCTTTTTTTTGAGATATGGTTTTTCTATGGTTGTCCTGGCTGTCCTAGAATTTTGTTGGCCCGTGTGGCCTCAAATTCAGAGATTTGCCTGCCTCTGCCTCCTGAGTGCTGGGGTTAAAGGTGTGTGTCACCACTGCTCGGCACAATATTCTTTTAAAAACACAAATCACTCACATTACTTCTCTTTCAAACTCTCCAATAGTGTCCATTTCATTCATAGTAAAAGACATTAGAGAGATTTACAAAGTTCATGCAGTCTGCTACATGACAATAGGCTCTTTGCAACATTATGATTTCTGATATTATAATGCACAGATGAATAAATGGCACAAACTAGAATCTCAATAAATATTTACTCAATGAAGTTGTCTATTTGACAATAAGAAGTATGTCATTTCAAAATATATTCTCTCACTCAAATCAAAACAATCCTTTCTGGTGCTTTCTAATGGTGCCAATTACCTTTTAAGTAACTTACCCTAAGAAAGATCAATACATGAAGTGACATTATGAACCTTTTTTTCCAAGTCCTGCTCTTGAAAAACATGCAGAACTATACTTGCATTGTGACTCATTAGGACAGCCATTATTGCAGTCAATATTAGTGCAAAAAATCTTTTCAAGGTCATATTATACCATATGCTGGACTATTATTTTGTTGCCAGATTTAAAAATGGAAAAGGATATACTTGGTAATTTAACCTGTTTTTTATTCATTAGAACAACTGCTTTGCTGGTAGGGAAGTAGTAATTTTTTTTTTCAGGTAGTGGGAATCATAATCTTTGATTATTTTCAGTGAAATAATTTATTCATATTTTGAAAATCATCACATCACTAAATATATACTTCTCCACAAAACCATGTCTGTTATGTTTCTCTATCCTGCTGGTGTAATGACAGTCTATTATTGAATAACTTCGAAGATTAAAGGTGAAATAGGGCCAGGAAGATGCAGTCACAGTAAACTTTTGAAAACAGTTCCAGGGCTCTGTTTATTACTTTATGTACAGTGGAACCAATAGGACAGTGATAACATTTTATTTGATTTTAATAGAAAGTACAATGGAGGTTTAAACTGGTTTTGATCAGTTTAGTATAAGAAATTCTTGAAATGATCATAGTAAAATTAAATTATGACAATGAAAGAATTGGGACAAAGATGATGAAGTTAGAGAGCCATTGTGAAAGTTAGGCGTTTGGACGCTTTGTTCCTATTCAAGCTCATTAATTAATATACCTTCAGACTAAGTGGAGAATAATTCAGAAAATATTTTTGTTTCTGAGACTGGAGTTTTGTTCATTCCTTTTTCTTGTTTGCAACAAGTATTTGAAACATGTCGTTTGTGTCAGAGTGTTCTGAGCTCTGGGTCACATATTGCTACTACATATGCTTTGTTACCAACATGGAATGTCTCCCAGAAATAGGGCTAAAGAGAAGATTTGTCTCATGAAGAGACTGTGGTAGTTTGAATGTAATAAGCCCTCATAAACTCACAGATAGTGGCACTATTGGGAGCTGTATCCTTGTTGAAGTAGGTATGGACTTTTTGAAGAAAGTGTGTCACTGTGGAGGCAGACTTTGAGGTCTCATATGTGCTCAAGATACTCTCCAGTGTCTTATGCCATTTCCTGTTGCCTGTAAGATGTAGGGCAATCAGCCACTTCTCCAGCACCATGTCTGCCTGTATGTCACCATGTCCCACCATAAAGAAAATGGACTGAAACTCTGAGCTGTAGGCAAGATACCCCAATTAAATTATTTTCTTTATAAGAGATGCCAAGGCCATGTTTTCTCTTCATAGCAATAGAAATCCTAAGACAGAAATTTGTACCAGAAGTGGGCTATTGCTATGATAGGCCTTACCATGCTTTTGTTTGAAGGAATATGTACTTTGGGACTGTGGATTAGAAAAGCAATTGAATACTGTAAATGCTGCTTAATGGGACAAACTAGTGGGAGCATGGATATCCTCGTGCTGAGTATGATTTGACAAACTATGAGGGGCTACCTCAAGAGGTTTCAGAGGGGAAGAATTTTAGTATGTTGCCTAGATATTTTGTGACATTTTAGTGAAGAATGTGGCTTATTTTGGTCTTTGTCTGAAGTGTCTGTCTGAGGCTAAAGTGAAGGGTTTTGCATTAATTCCATTGGCAGAGGAAATCTCAAAACAGCCTGGTGTAGGAGGGTTCTTCTGAATTTCTTTGCTTTCATTGGTTAATAAAGAAGACTGCCTGGCCTGTAAGATAGAACACAGTCCTTAGGTGGGCGGAGTAGACAGAATGGAAGGCAGTGAGAAAGGAGGCACTTCCAGAGACGCCATGATGCTCCAGCCTGGGACGGATGCAGGTTAGAATCTTCCAATAAGTCACCACCTTGTGGTGACACACAGATTTCTAAATATGGGTTAGACTAATATGTATAAGAGATTAAAACTAATGGGCTAGGCAGTATTGGAATGAATACAGTTTGTGTGTAATTATTTCGGGTATACATTAGCTAGGGCCCCAAGCATCCTGCAGCCATACAACCAGGGAGCCAAAAGGGCCCGCATTCCTCTCAGGTGCTGGGAACACAGCCCGCACCTCATACAACAACAGCCTAGTAAAGACTCTATTGTGCGGTTATCAGTGATAACACTAATGAACATTTATAATGGAAAGGAGTAAGTTAAGCAAATGAAAATACAAGATCTATAGATTGAAAAAAGGAGTACAAGGAAGTAGAATAGCACTAAATCCTGTGTTCAAGGAGATAAACAAAAAAAGGAATGTAATAAAAGGAGTAGTGGTATCAGAGCAATATTCCAGCTAAGTTTCCAACTTTGGAAAAGGAACTAAAGCAAAGTTTACAGCTGCCGATGCACTCCTTTAGTCCTAGCACCCAAAAGGAAGGCACTGGTGTATCCCTGAGTTCGAGGCCACCCTATTCTACAGAGCAAGTTTGAGCCAGCAATGCTTAGGCAGTGAAGGACAGAAAGCTGGTAAAGGTGTAATTGAGTAAGGATCCCATGTTCCCGCTGTAGTAAGCAGGAGAACTTGGCAGTTTCAGTCTCATGGTCCTGGAGTTAAAGGTAGAGGAAAGGGGCTATGGAATTTGCCCCTGAGACCAAGGAAAGCCATTGAAGTCAAGCCTGTATTTGGATGACCCTAAATGGAGGTCTAGTAGAGAGGCCATTGAATGAAGCTATGAAGTTGAAGGCTAGATTGCCTTGGAGGCCCAAAATGTTAGATTTGCCAGAGCCATAAGATACTTGCTAAGCAAAGTGAACATGGAATGGAACCACCCCAAGGGTGAGAGCTATGTTACAGTCAACAGAGCTGAATAGAGTTGGAGATCTGGAGTGTTTTGATATCAGACATGGAGATTCAGAGTGTTGAGTTTGCCCAGCTGGGTTTGGATCTTGCTTTGGTCCAGTGTTTCTTCACTATGCTCACTTTCTTGAGTTTAGGAGTGATAATGTATATCCTGTGCTATTCTATGTCAGACATAAGTGATTTCCTCTTTGATTTTGATTTCATAGGGGATTACAGTTAAGAGATTGCATGAAGAAACTTTGAATTTTGGACTTTTCAAAATTGTTGAGACTTGATAGACTATGGAGACTTTTGAAGTTGGGCTAAATATATTTTGCTTTATGGTATTGTTACAAGCTTATGGGGCCAGGGAGTGGAATGTGGTAGTTTGAATGTCATTGGCCCCCATAAGCTCATAGGAAGTGGCACTATTGAAAGGTGTGGCCTTGTTGAAGTAAGTATGGCCTTGCTGAAGAAAATCTGTCACTGTGGGGGACAGACTTTTGCTTAAGCTTCACTCGGTGTCACAGACCACTTTCTATTGCCTGCAAGATGTAGGACTTCCAGCTGCATGTCTAACACTGTATCTGTCTGCACACTGCCATGTGGCTTAGAGTAATATGGAAAAAGCTGTAAAAGGCTCCTGATCCTATCTGATGATATTCTTAGATTTTGAATTGGTATAAGCTATAGTTTCAAAGTTACTTCATTCCAAATGATGTTATCTGATCATTTAAGGATGTTTTGTCAAAGAAGCGAGGTAGTGGACAATGAATGGATCTTAAGAGTGCTAAAGATAGACCTTAATAATTTGAGTATGGATCTGTAATATCCCAGCTGTCTGTGATCACAATGTTCTAATCAGTCAGCCAATCCTGAAGAATCTTTAATAGGAATGTGGCACCTTGTCCATGGAATTTCAATTCATAAATAACACTTTAATTTCCTAGAAACTGGGATATATAGAAATGTATGAGCAACACCACTTTAAGTGTATGTGGGTAGCATCTAATACAATCAAACAATTATTTTTAACCAAATAAGTGAAGGGATATTGAAAAACTATGTGTTAGAACCTTTACATAGAACATGAATTAACAGCAGCTTGGAATTAAAGGTAGAAAGAAATAGATAGCAAAACACAAAATAATTAAAAATCCAGCAGAATTAGCACTTGATGAAATTTTAGTTCAGCTCGAAAACCACCATGAACTCTTTAAAAATTATCTGTCATGGAAATATATCCCATCCATATTCAACATTTTGAAAAATGCATTAGCTCCTCAGGCATCCTTTAAAGTCTCACATGCTTAGTGCAATAGCAGTAAACAAAGAAAAATTCTAAAGCAGGAAACTAGTTCCTTTATTTTATCTGAGGAGGGAGACTGCTCAAGCAATAAGATCCTCCTCAAACCTCCCTTCCATCTAGGGAGGGCCTCGAGCCCATGTTGCTCACCCATAGCAAATGCCTCATGGAACCCATTACACTACAGAAGACCAACTCTAAAATAATAAAAATTACTTATCCTTAAAGAGGATTAAATACACCCTCAAAGCACAGATCTCCAAGTAGCTGAAATTCTGTACATTTGCATGCACACATTTAAGCAATAACAGTTAAACAAAATGCACACTATCAGAAACACTTCACTGATCAACCCAGCAATTTTGCTGTCAGCTACAATGCCACGCAGGGAATCTTACAGAGTGTGTCACCCTGCCTTGACTCCACTAATCTAAAGTCCTTCGTCAGGAAGTGAACAGTTCCCCAGGAGAACGAAAGCTGCTTTCTTCTACAAAACTATGATAACAACACATGATTATATGCTAGACTTTAATTTCTAAGAGCCTCTCCCTCACACACATATATGTCACAAGAATTTCTTAGTCTTTGAAGAATATATTTAAGCAAGGGTTCTCCCTAGCTTTATAACTAGATGAATTTTAAGCAAGACAGCATTGGTAATCTTAAAGGAAAGTGAGTCAGTTCAGGATCGTGGCAAGACAGTCCTGAAAAATAGGGAAGTGGAGTTCCAACCCAGTTTCTTTACGCATGGTCTAACTTAATAACGGTAATGAGGGCAATCCTAGCTGCACCTTGAGTATTCCATTTTAATGACTACTGCTGGGATATTGAGTGTGCTTTGTCTTTATTTGTTTTACTTGAGGGCATCTGCTGATCAGCTGAAGGAAGAACACAGAATGAAAGTTAGCATACTTGGAGTGACAGAAAAACCATAGACCCCATGAACGCATGAGGTTTCCTTTCTCCAGTTTTTCATGGATAAATGACTTTTTCTCTTTTGTAATCATCTGCTTGTGGGAAGCAGGATTTTTAGCCAGCAGAAACAAGTGCAGCAGCATTGTTGTAGGGAGGCCGTTCGTTTGTTTTCTGGCCTCCTGGCAGCTCAGACCCGAAATAATCACACAGAAACTATATTATTTAAATCACTGCTTGGCCCATTAGCTCTAGCTTCTTATTGGATAACTCTTATATCTTAATTTAAAGCATTTCTAGAAATCTGTGTATTGCCGTGAAGCTGTGGCTTGCCAGGTAAAGTTCCATCCAGCATCTGTCTCTGGTAGGGGCTACATGGCTTCTTTCTGATTCTGTCCTTCTTTCTCCCTACAATCAGTTTATTTATCCCTCCCTAGCTAAGTTCTGCGTTGCTATAAGTCCAAAGCAGTTTCTTTAATCATTAATGATAATCATATCATACAGAGGGGAATCTCACATCACCGTACCATTTAGATAGCCATAGAAAAGGGAGCCCGTTTTCATGTACAGGAACCAACAGGATGCCACATGGTGCTCTAATGATGTGTGGTTTCCTTTTCTTTCTTCATTTTAGGAAGTAAAGAGGATGTCATCATTGGATTTTGCAATAATTAAATTCTTGAGAGCCCGAGGCTACCTTTTCAAGGTCCAAAGAGCTAACACCATATTTCTGCCTCTTAATGAGGATGCTGCAGTCTGCTCAGTGGACATACGTTTTTTTTTTCATGCCCATGGCCTCACCAAAAGTGTCTAGGCTGCTGGCCACAAAACACAGTTCACCATGAGTTGAGCACCAATGTTTTCACAAATTGGCAAAAGAGCAAGCTTGTTCTACTTTCTGGCCTCAGAAATTCCTATTGGTACATATTTAAGTTCCCTTAAACTATTCTTCATGTGGCCTATGTGGTTAACCAGTTTCGTTGGTTTTTTTTTTTTAAATAATAACAAAGACAGACCCATTCTGACTTTTCCTTAGGGTCATTGCTCTTTCACACAGAACTGTACTTCGTTAAGGACGTCCTCCATGAAGAACACATTCTCAGTGATTTAGGAGTAGAAGATGGAGTTTTACACATTGTGAGATGTTGGCTCAGAGTCAAAGGCCAGTTTTGTCACATTAGTGTGGGAATGATAATCTGTCTTCCTTTCTGAGCCACAGAATAGGTCATGCTTGTCCAAGGATACATCAGGAAGGGCTAAATACCCCTTAATAGCCCTTTCTTTGCATGGTGAGGGGGCCCAATACAAGGAATAGCTTGGTAATTTAAGGCAACTTCAAGTCTAGGGCTATACTGCAGTAATACTCAACTATGACCTATTCGTCTCGCCAAATACATTTGGCACAATCTGAAAGCATTGCGGCTGTGGTGACTGGGGAGTCACAACTGGGAGGAGGCCAATGACACTGCTGAACATTCTACAATGCACAGGGGAGCCCTTCTCCTCTTTTACCTTGACAACAAAGAATTACTCTGCTTAGAGTGTCACTGTCTGATAGAAATTAAGGAAGTATCTAAATCAGCATGAGAGAGAATTGTTAGTATGTAAGGTTATGATAAAGTTTTTAAAATAAAAATATCTATATTAAGTACAGAACCAAGACTTTTTTTTTTTCAACTTCAATTTGGATCCCAGTGTCTGGAAGCTACGCACTCAGTACAACTGTTTTCAGTTTAGCCCATGCTTAGCTATGCTGAGTCCCTACATAATTTCAGGTGTATATACCAATCAGTTTTGGCTCTTTGTTTGTGTAGCTGCTGGCCAGGATGGTGCCCAGGACTTCAGTCATTCCCAGGCTACCTGATACTACATTGTAAGGAAATACCAAACAAAAGCAATGTAGGAACAGAAATGCTTATTCTGAATCAGAGTTTGAGGGACCAGTGCATTCTGAAGGGAAAGTCATGGCAACAGTGTGGGAGGCAGCTAGTTGTATTGTGTCAACACTCAGGCTGCAGAGATGAATGTTGACACTCAGTTTGATTTCTCCTTTTTGTCATTCAAGGACCCCACCCATTAGGAGGTGCTGATTGAGGGTTGGTGTTCCCTCCTAAATTAAACCTTTCCAGATATAACCAGATGTGTATTTCTGTGATGTTTCTAAATCAAGTCCAGTTGACAATTGTGGGTTTCCAAGCCAGATGAGGAACAGTAGAGTGTTGCCCATACACAGGACAGCTCAGAGAGCACAGCAGGAGTGAGGCTGCTCCCTACCCAAATCAGGTCTGGGTTCATTCATCTTCACAGAAACAAGGACCATGTCATGTTAGAGTTTGTTTAGCTTCTGTTTCCTTACCAGAGAACTGGTTTCTCAGAACTCTTATATGACCAGCAATCTGCTAACCTAACTAAATGGCTTGGAAAGTCCCTATCTCTGCTGCAGCACTTCCTCCCATGTACTTCGGTGTTTGAATTGGGGTATCATTTATATTTGCCTGTCTTCAATCAGGTTTACATATGCAAAATATGTGGATTTCCTTCATTTGTTTGTTCTCAACCCATTATGGCTGGAGCTACATAAGCATGGAAGTTTCACATGCATCTTAATCTTAGATGTCTGGTGTTTAGCTATTGATTCCAAACTCTACCCACCCAGTTTTGATAATGGCAGTGGCTATAACAGTACATTCTGTTCTCAAACCGAATATGTAGGCACCAACCATTGACTCTTCTTATTTTCTTAGTTTCCATAGCTAATCCCTAGTAAAGTCTTCCTTCAAAACGTATCTCTAGTCTAAGCCTTTCTTAGTAGGTTTACACCCTCCACCCTTTTCAAAAGCTCTCAAGCAACCTCTTGCTAACATTCCTTATTTCTTCTTCTTCTACCTTTGATTCCCATGAAGACTTTTCCTTGCAGAATCCTCAGTGGTCTTTACAATGCATAAGGTAAATCATGTCACTTCTCTGAATGAAGCTCTAGTAACTTCTCCCTACCACATATAAGAGACTTCATGTGTTTATTTATTATGTATTTGTTGATTTGCATATATTTCTGTATGTATAAGGAGGAAGAGACCTGGTCATCATCTACTTAAACTATGAAACCCAGTATGAACGAGTTCAATAGGACCCCCAT
>JAQHUG010000253.1:332869-361439 GCA_028555095.1 Dicrostonyx torquatus | reverse complement strand
GGGAGTAAATGTAAATTTTGCTTTTAACAAAAATAAATAAATAAATTAAAAAAAAAAGGAGAAAATTCTCCAAAGAGAATCTATTTTCCTAGATTTGTCAAGTTGACAACCAAGAATAGCCATTACAAGTTTCATGCATCAAATTTTAACTGTTTGTCTTAGTGTTTAATTTTTTTGAGTTCTTCATATATTCTTGACACCAATTCTATGTATAGGTGCCAGAAATATAGGTAATAAAGGCTTTTTCCCATTCCATTCTGTAGGCTGCCTCTTCACTGGGATGAAAAACTGACAGTTTTTCTGAGTATTCTTTATTAGGCTAAGAATAGTATAGTGCACATAATTTTAATAGAAAAATACTTTAAAATCATTATGAAGCTAAGAAATATTGACACACCTAATTGCATTATGTAGCTTAGCTTTTAAAGCAGATATGCTCCTACTCTTAATATAAAAGTACAGTTAACTGAACCCACACTTCTTTTCAAAAGCAAGCTAGAAGGTTTCTTGCATCTATCTTACCCAATCTTTCATGGTACTCCTAAACAACAGTTTTCTCTTTAACTTGTCTGTTGTCCTGATTTTTTTTTAGCTTAATAATTTTAGATGAATTACAATTCCTGTGTCTAATGTTGGCCTTAATGCTAATGCCCAGTAACTGCTTTCAATTGTTCATTATCGCAGGTTGATAAGTTCTAGGTGAAAAATCAGGTCAGTTTCTTTAGAAACTGAAAGTAGCATCCATTAATGAGGTTCAGTCATTTCAGGAAATGATGAAATCGTGGTTCAAGTGAACCACCAAGGGGACTCTTAACAGTGTCACACAGTCTCAACTAACAATGTGAATACAATTATTAGAAAAGCTATGCTGAAGAAAACAGTGAACGATGCCTTAGCAAATTTTAAATGAACTAGCTGTGAATATGCATTCACTTTTAAAAATAATTAGATTTTGGAGAACTTTTGCATCAATAGTATCTAAGGTCAGATAACTCTCTCTCTCTCTCTCTCTCTCTCTCTCTCTCTCTGAGTGTGTGTGTATTCTTGTGGTTAGTAACGCCTTCCATATTTCCCTTTGCTTAATTGGCTTAATTTTAAACAACAGCCATCATTTTTTGTACATCGTATCTTATTTGGTGTAAGAATTTGTGAATATTTTTTAAAGTTGATGATGTGAAAGCGATAGAATGGCCCTAAACAGTACAGACTGGCAATTAGGATTTGACAAGCAGGCAGTCAGTAGCTATCATTTTCACATATATAATTTTTCTTCTTGAACAAAACACAAAAGTTTTGTAAAGGATTCTGCTAAATTATAAGACAATGTGTTTTATTGTTTCACAAGTTGTTAATTAAGTGTTAATGAAGTCTTCAACAATTTTTAGACAGTCAAAGTTGAGGTTTGGACTAACAAATAATAATTAGGAACCTTATATTGGATATTTTACACAATTAAAAATTTTACCTAAATTTTACCCTAGCCAGGAATGGTAACACCAGATGATTGAGTGGACTTACATGAAACTTTGATAGAATTCAAGGGACCTATGAAATGTGATAATAAAGGCCTTATATTAAATTAACACTAATTAGCACTAAATTTAAAGATTATGAATTAAAGACAGTGATCCATAGAAATATTGTAAAAGTGGTGACTATCATCTTTTATTTTAAATAGTAATGAAAAAGTACATGTACTATATAACACAAATTTCGTTCTGAAGCACATTATGCCAGCTGTTACTAGATGATGTTTTTTTAATTTTATTTCATTTAATTAACATTTCCTTCATTTATTTTACATACCGGCCACAGTTTCCCCTCTCTCCTCTCCTCCAGTTCCTACTCCCTCTCCATCTACTCTTCAATCTACATTCAGAAAGAGACTGGGCTCCCATGAGCTTGAACAAAGCATGACACATCAAGAGGTAGGACTGAGTCCTTCTCCCTGCCGAAAGACTGCAGGTTCCCAAAAGTCAGTTAAGTGTCAGGAACTGGTCCGGATCTCACTGCTAGGAGCCTTACAGACCAAATTACAAATCTGTCACACACATGCAGAGGGCTTAGCCTGGACCCATGCAGGCTTCCTAATTCCTGGTACAGAGTCCATGAGCTCCCAGGAGCTTAGACCTGTCTCTGTGGGTTCTCTGGTCATGACCTTGACCCTTTCTCCTTCTCTTCTACAGAATTCCTGGAGAGCAGCCCAGTGTTTGACAGTGGATTTCTTCATCTGCTTTCATTAGTTCCTGGGTAAAGACTCTTTGATGACAACTAGGGTAGTTACTAATCTGATTACAGTGGATGGCCCGTTCAGGCACCTCTCTACTATTGCTTGGAGTCTTAGCTGGGGTCATCCTTGTGGATTCCTTGGGTTTTCCTTGGCACCATGTTTGTGAGATGATTTTGTAAGTGTGCATTTTACTTTGCATTTTGTGGCTGTATATCTGAGAAGAACTCTATTTTTATCTCCTTTTACCAAAGGCCCCAGAGGACACAAACCATAACCCAGAGTTTAGGAAAAAAGAAAGTTGATCATAGGTGGCCTCAGAATGGATAAAAAATCTGCCCACCACTCCAGGTTAGGTCATCTAGACTGTATCCACCTGGCCTTTCTGCCCCAGACATACTAACTGCTTTGAAAATTCCAGATTAAGTTATTAAGCAAACTGAAGAGCAAATCCAAGATCTCGAGTCTATTTTTGTCAAAGAACCTGCTTTAAAAGAACATTTCAAAAAACACAATACAGAATTACCCTGGCTTTAAAAGAAAGATAAATATGTCACTCATCTGAACAGGTAGGAGAAAAGACAATGCCCTCAAAGGAAAGCAAGGCAGCTCTGACTATGATTTCTTTAACATTGTGGGTTCTTTGGTTTTCCCTTTGTGTCCTGTAACCTCAGGGTAACGTTAGAATACCTTGTTACTCTGGCTTTTGTATGCAGATACATCAGAATATAATAAAAGGAAAATAGAGGGTCACATAATTCTCCTCATGTACACAGAGAAATCTCATATATCTTGTTCCAAATTCATGTGATGTTCGTGTTTCTCTTCCAAGGCAGGCACCACAAGTTGGGAATCTCTGTATTGAATTCCAAACCTCCTGTACAGCACATGTGAAAACCCCAACATGGTATCTTTGAACAGTAATTGTTATAATTCTAAGAGGAAAGGTCTTCATTTTTCCATAATATTCAAAATGTTCTTCTATACTATATTCTTGTTTTCTTTCATTATGTTATAAATATTTATAACATGGTTTTGATGATATGTTTAGTGGCCTGCTCTAGATAGTGGTCTGGAACTTAAAAACAAGAGCCCAGGAAAACAAAAGGAAAACCATCTCTAAGGTTTCAGCTTAAAGATGAATTAAATCCATCAGGCTATTAATATGCAGCTAGCATGAGGATTAGGTTGGATAATATTCATTTTAAGGTCACTGGTATTAATCACTCAGTATATCGAGTCAAATTTAATATGTATCTGAGAATATGATTAAATAAAAGGAGACACTATTAGCTAATAAAGGTTCCAATATATGTGTTTCAGAAAAATCTTTGAATGATATTTTCAATCCTTTAGAAAAATAAATGGAAATAAAACTGCACCATCTACTGTGATGCTCTAGATCCAAACATCTAAGTTTCTTTTGAAAGAAAGAAAATAAAAAATGCAGTAATCTTCCTAAGAAATAGAAGGCACAAGACCCTTCACTTTCCCTATATCAATTATTTTCAACCACTTAAGTTTGGTTACAAAGTAGGACACAGAGCCATTTGAAAATGTTTTGTTGTTTCAGGAAGGGGAAAATAAAAGACTTCAATGTGGGGAATCAGGTAGTCAATAACTCCTTAAAGTAGTATTAGCATTTCTTTCTGGAAGAGATGCTAACAGTATACTTGTAAATAAACACAGTGAGGCAAAGGGACTGATACAAAGATACATAAGCCTTTGCTGTTTTTTAACAAGTGAGTCTTGCATAGTTTTGCATTTACATCATTTTTCTTTCTTTTTTTATTGATTTTTATTGAGCTCTACATTTTTCTCTGCTCCCCTCCCTGCCTTTCCCCTCTCCAGTCAACCCTCCCCCAACGTCCCAATGCTCCCAATTTACTCAGGAGATCATGTCTTTTTCTACTTCCTATGTAGATTAGATCCATGTATTTCTCTCTTAGGGTCCTCATTGCTGTCTAAGTTCTCTGGGATTGTTATTTGTAGGCTGGTTTTCTTTGCTTTATGTTTAAAAACCACCTATGCGTGAGTACATGTGATAATTGTCTTTCTGTGTCTGGGTTATCTCACTCAAAATAATATTTTCTAGCTCCATCTATTTTCCTGCAAAATTCAAGAAGTCATATTTTTTTCTGCTGTGTAGTACTCCATTGTGTAAATGTACCACATTTTCTTTATTCATTTTTCGGTTGTTTGGGTTGTTTCCAGGTTCTGGCTATGACAAACAAGGCTGCTATGAACATAGTTGAGCACATGTCCTTGTGGCACAATTGAACATCCTTTGGATATGTACCCAAAAGTGGTATTACGGGATTTTGAGGAAGGTTGTTTCCTAAATTTCTGAGAAATCGGCACACTGACATTCAAAGGGGTTGTACCAGCTTGCATTCCCACCAGGAATGCAGAAGTGTTCCCTTTTCTCCACAACCTCTCCAGCATAATTTTTCTGGAGGGACAGAACCAAAAGGCATCCAGTGTTCCTTGAGAGAATAACCACATACTCAAATCTATCTTCCTGGCTATAAACACTTTGAATTCACAGTTTTTATGGTGATTGCTCTCAAAGTTGGATTATTTTTACCTGGTATAATTGACTCTGGGACAATTCCACATTGACCTGTACCTGAATAACTTCTTATCCCAAGGCTGTGGTTAGTAGTAAAGATCTCTAGAAAGACAGAGGGAATATTGGATTTGAGCAGAGAGGATCCTCTCCACTAGGGAACAAATTAAAATGTATCCACCCAAGGCCTTATTCCTCAATGGTACTAATTTCATATTTTTCATATATTTTGTTTTCCTTTTAAACTCATTTTACACTATAGAATTTATTCACAGAGTAGAACAGAGTGAAACGTAAAAGGCAAATACACTTCTGTATATTGGGATTACATGCTTCCTGTATTTTTTTTTTTGAGAAAATGTGCTTTTGTCATTTTCAAGACTACTGTTGTGTGGTGCTTTTTCCTCAAGTTATATTAAGATCCTATAACTTTATCCTATAACTGTGGAAACTAGAGCAGAAAAGTACAGTGTGAGTCAGAACTATAACAAGTAATGGCGTTGAAAAGGTTAGACAGGGTTAGCAGAGCTTTTTTTAAAGACCCTGGCTACTAATGTCTTCCTCAGCTATAGATGATTTTTGAAATGCTAGATTATACAAGAAGAGAAAGGTTGAATTAAAGCGATATTCCACAACATATCTTCCTTGAGGATGCCATACACGATAGACCAGGACTCAGTGCTTGATGTTCCTTGCCCTGCAGAAGCCAAATAAACTTGTTGGTCTCACCAAGTTGGACTGTATCAGGTCTTGCTTGTAGGACTTTCTTTTGGGGCACCAGCCTCCAAACAAGAACACGGAAACTTATTATTAATTATGAAAGCTTGGTTTTTAGCTTAGGCTTTTTCCCAACTAGCTCTAAAAATTTCAATTAACCTTTTTCTATTAGTCTACATTCTGCTACGTGTTTTTTTTTTAAACCTCTCCTTCATTTTGTATGTCTGACTTCTGACTCTCTGGCATCTCCTGCATGTCTATATTCATTTCCAGTTCCTCTCTGTCCCTGGAAGTACCACATATTCTCTCCTGCCTAGCGATTGGTCATTCATCTCTTTATTAAATCAATCATAATGACACATCTTCACACAATGTAAATAAATATCCTGCAACAGGGATTTGGTGAAATTATACTCTGACCTTTCACAGATTTGATGTTCATTTGTATTCCTCCAAAACAGTTAATATGTTCTGATTAACTGTGTTACAGATCTGCTTTCTTTGATTTTGTTAAGAGTTTATGGTACTAGACATTTGGTTGTGGAAGCTATTTTCTTCACTGTGTAGGAAGAACATTTGCCCATCTGAAGTGTGTTATCTTTTTTTCCCCCATGCATTTTTAGCCTATAAATACCTATTATTTAGGTGACTATTCTTCACAAAGTTAAAAACTGAGTGATGCTAACATGCTTATATGTTTTATATGCATCGCCTGTAAGTGCTTGGCTTATCTTTTCCTCTTTGTGGTTATTATAACTCTTTTTTTCTACTCTTAACACCATCAGTTTAAAATGATAATCTCTCCCTCAAAAAGAATTTCTATCTTGTCTCAGCATGCCTAGGGAATGTAGTTAAATCCATTCAAGATACAATTTCAATATAATAAAGACACACATTTAAACTTTGACAGAAAAGAAATTCCATTTACAAAAGTATAGCACGGAGATGAATAGAAACCAATTTCTAAAGGGCAGGGTATAAATAAACTCAAACTCAGCTTCTGCCTCTTGACTGTCACAGCACACTTCTCTCCAGGTATGCGAGGATTTTTCTTCACAATCAGGCAGTGCGGTAGCAGGCAACATTAGCAGGTGTTCTCCTTCTCAGTTCTGATGATATCCTTCTGAGAACAGGTCTAGATAGCACACTGAGAGTTCAGACCCACAGGACAGCAGTCACAACTACGAGCCCAGCGACTTAGCACACACAAATTGGATTCCCACAACCCCTTTATTGACTACAATTAATATGCTGTATCTATACCCAGAACCCAATATATTTGTTCTTACTGGCTCAGCAGGAAGGATATTACAAAAATTACCACTGAGTGAAGGCTTATGGTAAAGTATGAGTAAGAGGAAAGGTATAAACCACCCCATGCCCTTATTATAAGCTCTTGAAGCCATTATATGCTTTTTTATAAATGCTTCATCTTGATAGTCATGGTTGACCAAGCTCCTGTCATACCATTGGCCATCAGCTTTACATCTCTCTTGACGAGAGTTTGAGTCCTGTGAGTATGTGTCCAAATGACAGCAATGCATCCTGACAAAGCTGGTGGGAATAATCACCACCCGTGCAAAGAAGAACAGACTAGAATGTTGAAAACGACTCAATTTCAAGTCTTGCAAGGTCAATGTTTTATAAAGTGCTTTCTATAAATATGTTACTGACTACTTTTTTAAATATTTATTTATTTATTTATTATGTATACAATATTCTGTCTGTGTGTATGTGTCTGCAGGCCAGAAGAGGGCACCAGACCTCATTACAGATGGTTGTAAGCCACCATGTGGTTGCCGGGAATTGAACTCAGGACCTTTGGAAGAGCAGGCAATGCTCTTAACCACTGAGCCATCTCTCCAGCCCTGTTACTTACTACTTAAATTGTCCTGTCATTAATATATTTTTGTTTGCCTTTGCTTGTTTTTATCTTTTTTCTTGTAATACTGCTGTGCCAATTATAGGGCTAGAATAACATAAAAGAAAAAGACATATCTGGTTTACAGACTAGCTGTACTGTGGAACACTGAAGCAAGGCCATGAAAGGTCATAGACATCTCTAGCTTAACTCTAAACGGGCACTAAGATAGGCAAAGCTAGGCTATTTTTTTTTAATCTGTCTCCAGTGTCACTTTTTTCCTTTGTTACAAAGAATAAAATAGATATTTCATCATCTGCAGAGAGGGGAAAAATATGTCAACCACTCTGATTGTCTCTATTATTTAATGATGACTCTTGAGAAATGCCATGTATATCATTTGTTTGTCCTCTTAGCATCTGAAGAATTCAGCTTCAGTTACTCCTTATGTTCAGGTTCAGAATATAATATACATCTAGAAACTATATAGATTTTACTAAAGTTGGCCTTTTCTGGACCATAGACTTAACTCTTGTCTTATTTAACTTTAACCTTCAACTTGATGGAATTTAGAGTTACTTGAGAAGGGAGTCACATTTCAGGGATTTTTTAGATAAGGTTGGCATGTGGCATGTCTGAGACGGGTTATTTTTAGTATTAATTGATACAGGAAGGGCCAGGCCACTGCAGGTACAATCTTTGTGTGTCTAGGATCTAAAAACTATCCCAGCATGACCCCCCGAATATGCCAGCAAAGGTCTTCCTCCATGGTTTTTGCTTCTAAGTTCTTGCTTGAATATCTTCCCTAAGTTCCTTAAAGGATGGACTGTAACCTGGAAACATGAACCAAATAAAACTTCTCTGCCCCTAAGTTTTTTTTTTTTTTTTTGTCAGAGTGTTTTATTGCAGCAAAGAAACTGAAAACAAGCCTCAAAAATTGTCACAAACCAGTTATTGTCCTCAAGTCCTGAGTCATTCTTGTGAAGACAGTTCTTGTCCTCTTGGGAAGTTCTCTATCCCAACATACCATTAAGCACTGCACCCAATGACACAACCTACTGCCCCACCTCAGTGCCTCAAATCTAACCACTGATAGCACTGAGTTCATGCATACTGTTGAACTGGATAAGGAGAAGAAAGAAAGAAAAGGGTAAGAGCATAGAAGATCAGTTCCTTTATGGCTTTCAAAACCTGAAAATACAGCTCTCTTGTTTTCTGGAGCAAGGTTTCAGGCCCAGGATAAGCAGCTGTACTCTGGGTTTAATTTGAATTAAGAGTAAACAAAGTTATTCTTTAATCTTTGCAGTGAACTGAACCATTTCAAATCCAAATTGGCTGCAACTATTAAAAGCAGACAAATGAAACACGGAAAGCAGGGAAGGAGAGATTCATGATCATTTGATATGGGTCGCTTAGGATGAAACTTAAAGGTATCTGAAAAAATTCTTGACGACAAAGACGTTTGTCCAAAAAATCCACATCTAAAATATGAGTATTTGTGCCTGGTCCTATTTTAATACAATCCAATACAACTTTTTATATTGAACTCAAACAGCCAAAGGAGAGAAGGCAGGCAGGCAGAAAGGCAGGGAGCATAATAGGATCAGTATATTTCCAAGAATTTTCTCTATTTTAAATAATAAAGTATCTTAGGCTGATATGTGTTATTAATCTGGATAGAATCAGTTTTTATATTTATGGATATGGGTACCTATGCATTTTTGATTGTACCAATGGTTCTCACCCTTTGAGTTGTGACTTCTTTGTGGAGGGGTCAAACAACACTTTCATAGTGATTGCCTAAAACCACTGGAACATACAGATATTTACATTATGATTCATAACAGTAGCAAAATTAAAGTGATGAAGTAGCAACAAAATTAATTTTATGATTGGAGGTCACCACAACATGAGGAACTGTATGAAAGGGTCACAGCATTAGGGAGCTTGAGAACCACCGGACTAGAAAGATACATTTTATAGTCTGTATACTTGTCATTTTCAGTCATATTAATTGTTAATTTTTGTTTTTTAAAAAAATTGCATATTTGCTTAACCTATCTCCATTAATCTGTGTATCGGCCCGTGGCAGTGGCTTACTGGAGCATCTGTCTCAGGCAGAGGATCCATGGCTTCTCTCAGACTCTGCTTTCTTCCTCCCAGCATTCAGTTCTGTCTTCTTCGCCTACCTAAGTTCTGCCCTATCAGCAGGCCCAAAGCAATTTCTTTATTCATTAACCAATGAAAGCAACACATTAACAGAAGGATGCTACACCAGGATGGTACCACTTCATCCTTGATGGAATTACAAAAAGTGATCTGAGCATAAGCTTTCATCACTGCCTGCTTTCGTGACCAGTTGCTTCCTACTCCAGCTGCCTGTCTTGGCTTTGGCCATGATGGATTGTATCCCCTAATATTGTAAGCCAAAATAAATTCCCCCTCTTAAATTACTTGTTCGAGTATTTTGTTGCCATAATGAGATAAATATACACCGTTTTAATTTAGAAATTATAAAGTGATTTAATGCACACTGAGTATTCAAGGAAGCTGTCTTCTTTATCCTACCCATTAACCCTGTCGGATTCTCAGGTTATCAGGATCTTTCTCACATTTTGATCACAATTTCCTTTTTATTTGAGTAAAAAATAACTATGTTATTTTTTTTTACCATTTCTGCTTTTCTGCTTGCCCATTGAAATTTTGGGTGAAGTTTATGACATTAAAGTAATATAAGTACATTGTAAAATGAATAAAAATTTGAAGAGAATGTTATACCCTCTGCCTTATTCTGACATACTCTTTAGAGAAATCTATAATTATATTTGCGACTACACTCTAAAAGGCTTTGTATGTATTATCTTTCAATTCACATTTTTGTTAATAACATATATTGGTCATCATTTCACATCAGTATGTGAGTAATTCTTCATTTTAACTTCCACAAGCATGGCATTTTAAAACCTGCCCTAATACATTTGATTAATCTCCTGCAATGGCCATTTCCTATCAGTTCTTTGTAAAATTTCATTGAATCATTGCTCTCAGGGTTCTCTCTTTCTAAGAAAAAAAAGAGAAATGGAATTGGAATACTCTCCGAGAAAGATATGTTTTGAGATTTTGAGAGCTAAAAGTCCCCAAAATACCCCACAATTTATTTTTTTAAGTTCTTAAATAGATTTCAGAGAAAAACATCACTAGTGACATAATTTCAGCCAAGGTTCGTTTTTGAGAGCTAGCCAGCATTTTGGTGTGCTTGATAATTTTTGGAAGTACTTCAAAATTCAGTTAGATTTACTATATGTTGTCTTTAGCTATTTCAAAGTCGTGGTTCGTGATCTGGCTACTGTCCAAACTCAGTTCTCACTCTTTCCCCACATGCAGCCAAAGTTTAGTCACTCCAAATGCTGGCTGCTAAGCACAGAGGCCATACTTCACCCATCTTTACTGTTAAACAGGCTGTATGCTATGCTACAAATCTTGTCTCCTGGAGACTGTAGTAATGTACAGTTGACCCTTGATGTATGGGGTTGGTTCCAGAACCCTTGCAAAAATTAAAAACTTCCCATACTTGCCTCTATTCTATTAAGTGATGTATTAGTTGTGCAGAATCCATGAATCTCTCCTAGTATACTTAAATTATCTTTAAGTTCTTTAGTGTGCTGATACAATATTAATGCTGTAAAATTAGTTGGTGCATTGTTCTGCTCAGGGAATAATGACAAAATCTGCCATACAGTTGGATTTCTTCCCCCTCAAATTTTGATTATATATTAGTTGAATCTGCCAATGTGAAACTTCCCAGCATTGAGAGTTGTTTCATGATGTTTTCTCAAGTCTCTTTCATTTCTTCTCATTTTACAACACTAACATCAGATCCCTTCTTCCTTACTCCCACCTGAACATGCCTATTTACCTAGTAAAGTACCATTATTTAATATCTGGCAGCTCTCTTCAAAACTGGACATTTGAGATAAGGGACTAGAAAGAGAATGTTCAGGACAGGAGATAGCCCTCAGATGGCACCACCTAGAGATCAGATGACACCCCCCGCCTTTGTCATGTAGGGTATAGTGGGAGAAACTGACAAGCAGTAATTGAGTTCTGACTGTACCTGTAGATAGTTTTATATGATGCCTGTTTCCAAAGTTGCTTTTTTCTGTTCAAGCTGCCATCACATTATTCCATCCACCCCTTATGCACGTGTTTATAGTAGTACTAAACAAAGGTCAAAAAAGTTCTACATATTCCAATATAACAGTATGTCCCGTGTGAGTCCTCACACACTCATCTTTCTGTTTGATGACAATTTATTTATTTATTTTAATATTTATTTATTTATTATGTATATAATATTCTGTCTGTGTGTATATCTGTAGGCCAGAAGAGGGCACCAGACCTCACTACAGATGGTTGTGAGCCACCATGTGGTTGCCAGGAATTAAACTCAGGACTTTTGGAAAAGCAGACAGTGCTCTTAACCATTGAGCCATCTCTCCAGCCCTTGAGGACAATTTATAATGGCAGTGAATATTATATTTCATATGGTAGGCTGATGGGAGCAATCCAAGGATGCAGACTTAAGGGGCCAGAAAGCAAGACACTGGATCTAATGGCTCCTTTATTGCACAGTTGTTGTGAAAGGGCACTCAAGAGAGATCTGCTTTTTCAGTGTCCTGTGATTTTTCCATGATCTGATGAGGTTGTATCAATTCCAAAACAATAGCTGCTGTGACATTAGTTGTTGTTTTATTTTACTAAAATTCAAACCATTAATCTAATTTGCTTTTTTCTGGAGGTTCAACAGAAGTAACAGCACAGATTTAAATAAGTTATCATTTTTAAAGTTTCTGGTACGCAAGCAGAGTGATTACCATGAATAGAAAGGTGAGCAGTAACAGGGGGTCCAATAACCGAGTCAACAGGACACTAACCAAGGTGCTGTACCTCCAAGGCTCTCCAAGAAGTACTTCTGATCAAAGCATTAAAGTGTCCAAATCACATATACCCCTAAATGGTTGAGAGACAGTGGCCACTATAGTAAATATACAAAAAGGACAACTTTTCCCAGATTTCCACTTTCCTATCATGGACCCTAGACTTCTCGCATTTTGAAAAATCCCTGCAGCATCTGGAGCAAATATCATCAACCAGAGGTTTCACAAGCATAAAACATTACCTGTTGAGGTCCGAATTCCTTGACTCCATTAGTTTACCAGGAGGAAAGGGCCAGATTTATCTGTTTCTAATACAGCTTTGAACAGACAGTCAAGATTTCCTCTGCTGGTACTGAAAAAAAAAATACCTGTAAAAACTTTCTTTTTATGGGATCGACTCTCTTAAAATGCCAGGAAGTAGAGAAATAACCAAGAAACTGTGACACAGCACTGCTGCATCCCCATTCTTAGAAACCTTGGTGTGCAATCCTTTCCCCCTGTGCCAAAATGTATTTGCTTTTCACACTAAGCCTCTATGACTGTGAAAAGTGGAAAATCTGAATGCCATGACTGCTGTAATTTACTGGAGTTTTAAAATCAGTCCCCCAGAACATCAGCCTTATAGGTAATGGATTCCAGGGCACTTTACACTACTAAATAGCTGTTTTCTACAGGTGTCTTTGACATGAAATAACAAATTTCTGAACGTTTTGGTAAACACTTAATTCATACTTGGACAAAGCACTGGTAGTACTCATTAAGCTACAGAGCAGGATGTGTTCTTTTTACTTTATAAATTCATTTTGTAGTGACATGAATTGAACCCAAAGTCTTGTATATGTATGTAAAATATTTTGACTGAATTTTGGTAAGGAAGAAATTTAGTCAAATTCTGTATTCGTGACTGATTGGCTTTCTTGTTCTTTTTTTGTTTGTTTGTTTTTTCTCTTTCCTGATATATGCTTTATTTCTAGAAAAAACTGCTTACTTCTGGCAAGAAACAAGTGTGTTGCTCATATGGGAAGTTCAGTTTTTATAAGGTTGTGAAAAGATTAACAAATTATTTTGAAATATAATTTTAATTGTATATTAATGAAAATCAACTAATTAATAGAAATAGAGTAATAATTATAAGAAAGCTTCCTTTTGAAGTAAGAAAATAATTACTGAATGCTAGGTAAGTTGTATGCATAATTGCCAGTTCACAATTTTTGAATATTTTACAGTATTGAATTGGTTATTAAAAACTGCTTGAAATATTAAAAATGATGAGATCTGGGTAAACCACATCAGTACTATGACAATACTTGTATCAGACACATGATATCTAATGTTGGGGTTTCTCTTCTAGAGAACAAGGTAAAATTGGTTTGGAAGGGAAGCACAGCATAATCCCATGACTAATTTTGCCCAGTGGGTGTGAGCAGAGGTAATATGTGTCATTTCCAAGATAAAGGGCTTAATAAATGAACATTCTTCTTCTGTGTTTTGTGCTCACTAAGTTGACTGACATGAGCCTGCATAAACTTGGAAGTAACATAAGCACAGTGAGCAGAAGCCTTAAATAGGACCCGAGTCTTGGCCTGAGTAAAGAAACCCTCCCTGACATCAAGGAGCTCTTGCAAGTGACAGTGAGCTGTTAAATTCTGTTTCTGACTTTAGTTTCATCAGTTGATATCACTCTAAGTCAAATGTGTCAGTCATTGTTTTGCTCTTTAAATGGAGCCAGAAAGTCTGTCAACACTGTGACTTCTGAGTATAGTTATCTCTTGAAGACAAACTTGCTGGTGGCAATTCCTTTCACACTTCCTAGAAAATGGCCAACCCAGCCCCCCCTTTTTTTTAATTTTATTAGCTGTAAAAATAGGAGAATAAATATACCTTATCTTTTAAAAACATTTATTTATTTATTTTATGTGTATGAGTACTTTATCTGCATGTATGCCTGCAGGGCAGAAAATCCCATTACAGATAGTTGTGAGCCACCATGTGGTTGCTGAGAAATTAAGCTCAGGATTTCTGGAAGAGCAGCCAGTGCCCTCAAATACTAAGTCATTTTTCCAGGGCCCCACCCCTTTTTTGTTTGTTTTTCAAGACAGGATTTCTCTTCTCTTGGTCTTCTTGGAACTTCCTCTGTAGATCAGGCTGACCTTGAACTCACAGAGATCTGTTGACTCTGCCTGCTGAGAATTGAGAATAAAGGCACTTAATACTACTACCAAGCCTTTTCTTTTTCTACTGTGCCTAGACTACACAAGACCCTGTTTCAATCCACAGTACTAATAAATAAGTAAATAAGTTATCATCACAAATGATAACTTCAAGTAAGTAACTAAAATAAAACAAGATTCAAGATAAATATCCATTTAAAATAATAAAAACACCAGAAACATAAAACAAAGCTGAGTACTACTTTATTAAAAATAAGTTCAGAATTTCTGATATCACAAATTTATTGTAAAAGTCCTCAGTGTTTTACAGGAGCAAATGCTTGGGATAAACCAACAAAGAAATAGAACTGTAAGTAGAGCCCTGGTCAACACAGAGGTAGCTAGTGCTGGCAGGGTGAGGCCTTGTTTAACATATTCTTCACAGTAACAAATCCCCTTCCTGAATGAAAGCAAAGGTGTCCAGCAGGACAGACCTAGGAAGAACTTTTAAATATCTGAGAGCTCTCCAGCCTAGAAGGAGTCAGAGTCACACTTGCAGATGCTGCAGGACAATTAAGATGAATGTCTGTGCTGTAGGACATAGGTTATGGGATACTGGAGAAATATGTGTGCTTTTCCAAATATGTCAAGGATGATTTGGGAGAATTGTGGAGTAAATACTGAATAACCCTTTAGTAGAGTCCTCATGGAAGTAATCCCTTTATCAGGAAGAAGGTGAGTACCATTATCTGAAGGAGTGTTCAGATTCATAGAAAACTTGATCTCAACAGGGAATGTATTAGGAGGCCAGCCTTCCCATAAACAATTAGGTAATGAAGGCAGAGACTACAAGATGGGATTAGTGTCTCTAATAAAGGTACTCAGAGAGCTCCCTAAATCCTTCCACTTTCTCCTTGTGAGAACACACTGAGATTGGCCTCTGTGAACCAGGAAGCAGATGCTCAACAGACACAAAATCAGACAGCATCTCATTCTTGGATTTCCCAGCTTCCAGAATTTCGAGCAATTAGTCTCTGCTGTGCATAAATGCTACTAGTGAATATGGTTCTATTACAGAAACACGATGGACTAAGTAAACTGAAATGACTAAACAACCCGAACAGTCTAGATTATCTAAGTGGACTCGGACCATCCCAAGTTTGTTCCAATATGTGCGGGAAGTGAAAGACCAGGACAAATCCAGACCCCCTAGCACGAAGAGTAGAGCCAAAAATCTAGGTTAGCCAGTTCCATGACTCTGTTTCAGGAACTGGCTGACCACAAAATTAGATTATAATCTTGAGAACAATCTTGAGAAACAGGGAGTTACCCCCTTGTGATTATCACCGGTGTTTTCAGAATTTTCCAATGACACCCTCCCTACCCCATTTGGGTTGTGGTTTCTTCCCTTAAATACTCCTTCTCCCAGATACTTAGGGTCGAACTCCTCTACCCCTCCATGGGATATGAATCTCAGCCCCAATGCGCTAATTCCTGTCAATAAACCTTGTGTGATTACAGCAAGGATGGTCTCTCGTGAGTTCTTGGGTGTTGTGTTATCCTGAGACTTGAGTGAGAGTCTCCCAACTCCGGGGGTCTTTCATCTTTCAGAAGCTATTTTTTTCTTATCTCCCTTCTCTTCTACTTTGACTCTCTCTCTCTCTCTCTCTCTCTCTCTCTCTCTCTCTCTCTCTCTCTCTCGCATATATATACATACACATATATATATATACATACATATATATATATATATAACCATTATATAACATACTAACCATTGTAAGTCAGACAAGATAGCAAATACTAGGGTACAATTTTGTTTCATTAGAGATGGGTGCTGTAATGTTTACCATTACTCAAGGACATAGACAAATACTAAATACAACTTATTATATTATATATATTAAATCCTATTAAATATATATTATATATATTAAATCCTATTGAAGAGATTTAGATTGCTATGCAGGAACATTTAGGAAGGATTATTTATCCAATAACAGGGTTCATGTGGAAAATAACATCAAATAAGTAGGCTTCTTGACACAAATTCAGTACTTTAAGCATTGACAGCATCAATGTGGCAGACCCATGGTAACCTGATTCTTTTAACACATTTCCAAAATGATCCCAGCACTCTCTAAATCATATTTTAAATCACCAAATGTGAGTTCATAGCATGCACAAGTCCCCAACACAGCAGGAAAAAAAATTCTGTGTAAGAATGACATATATGGCATCCTTTTATAGCCACTGATATTTGTCAGGGCTGGCAAAGTAAGTTTGGAAAGGAAAAAAAGAAAGGGAGATCAGGGCAAGAGCAAGAATGCAAGGGAGAAAGAATGGGACAGCAGTAGGAAACATGCTATCTCTCAGGAGACTGTCTCTTTTGACAAGAAAGATTTTATTTCCAGGACTTAGAATTAGCTTTCCTTGAATCGGAAATGGCTAACATGATTGCCTACAGAGCCACTGTCAATCCAGAGTCAAAACTCATTACTGTAAATTGCCTCGAGATACCTTAAGCATGAAAAATGCAATAAAAAACAAAATACACTTTACAAAAAAGGTGGTAAATGTGCAAGGACATTTTTTAATGAGTTCTCTTTACAGAAGTGAGCTGAAGCGAATCAAGGGACCCCAACTCGCCTATAGGCAATAGTGGTCAATGTTGGAAGGAAGGGAAAACAAGACCAAAATACTTTGCTTTGACCCACAAGAAACAGCAACAACAAAAGCCATTAATTGAGCTAGTTTCAAAAGAGCATCTTTTATTATTTGCTGCCTATTAAGATGTTTCTACCCAGAAGCCAGTGGTGATACATGCTAATTGCCTCCTATTTGTGTTGACTGCTATGTTCTCTTTAATGATCATTTGTTTCTACAAAATAGCCACGTGTCAACAATTCAACCTAAGAGTCCAGTTAAGCCATATGTGTCTCTGGTAGCATAATCTGAGCTGGTTTTCACTCTTTGTCAGTGTGTCAAGGAAAGTCAAGGAATCAGCCCAGCACAACTGGATATGAGATTAATTTAGTACTGAAAAATGTATTACGAATGTCCTTCTCCCTCTTTGAGTTCAATCCTTCTTCTCTTACTATAAAAATCTTACTTTAACTGATAATACTCTCACCTTGCTGTAAAAAAAAAGTTGTTGCTGACTTACTATTGTCACCACTCATGCTATTATCATTACTGTATGTATTTCTCTGTGTGGAAGCACATGAGACATGCGCAAAGCACACGTGAAGAGCAGAGGAGAACCTGAAGACTTGGGACTCTCTACCTTTATGTAGGTTCTGAGGATCTAACTTCGGTGGTGACGCTTACATGACAACCCACTGAGCCATCGCACTGATCCCGACATAAGCATGAAATATCAGTTACTTTAGTTTGCTTTAAAAAAATGCAGTGTTTATTCGGAGAATAAAATTTTATTTGGAACTCTGATTGACCTAGGATCATTGTAAACTCAAATTAATAGCTTCACCTGTGAACATGATGCTCTCTGGAAAGAATAAACTTGAGGGGAGAGTACAAGAGAACAGGGTTTTTTTCTGGTTCTCATGATGCCCAGCTGAGCAATCATGTGCCTCTTTGATAAGTCTGTTCCTTGTGTAGAAAATCCAGAATATCTCTGGTGACTCCATGTTTCTATTGTCCGATACTTTTGAAATTGTTTGAATTTCCTCTTCAATGCATTTATCACAATTAATTGTATTTAATAATATGCATGTGCTTGTGTATGCATGTGTGTGTGTATGTGTGTGAATGTGTGTATGTGTGTGTATGTATGTGTGTATGTGTGTGTGTATGTGTG
The DNA here is from genome assembly GCA_028555095.1 of Dicrostonyx torquatus. Lineage (NCBI taxonomy): Eukaryota > Metazoa > Chordata > Mammalia > Rodentia > Cricetidae > Dicrostonyx > Dicrostonyx torquatus. Next base: position 343,158 of record JAQHUG010000253.1, on the reverse strand, counting down.
TATGTGTATGTATGTGTGTATGTGTGTGTGTATGTGTGTGTATATGTGTGTGTATGTGTGTGTATGTGTGTGTGTGTCTGTATGCATGTGTGTGTATGCATGTGTGTGTGTGTGTGTTTGTGTGCTGGGTACTAAACTCAGGGTCCAGCATATACTAAGGCTGTAATATATTATGAATCCATACCCCTAGCCTCTTGTAGTTTATATAATCCTTTGTTAGAAGTTTCCTACCCATTGCTGCTCAGTGGGAATAGGTACCATGTTGAAATTAGTCAATATCTAATTTTTTGAAGCCATTTCTGAGACTTCTAAGAATGCAATGAACTTTTTTTTTTAATAAATGAAAGGAAGCACAGCATTTACAAAAAAAATCTTTCATTCTTATTCTTGGAAATGGCACAGTCTCAAGAATACTGTGATGATTAATATTAGCTTGACAGGATAATATTAATTTCAGGATGTAGAATCACATGGGAGACACAGCTCTAGGCACGTTTATGAAATATTATCTACATTAAGTTAGCCCCTGGGCATACTTGTGGGAGATTTTCTAGGCAGGTTAGTTCATTTGAAAAGTATCACCTTTATTTTGGGTGGTGTCTTTATCTTGGGACCCTGAACTGAGTATAAAGTGGTGTAAGTGAGCTGAGTGCTGTCATTACTCTCTCTAGGCTTCCAGAGTGTGGGGGTCAAATGACCAGTTACTTAATAATCCTGTGTCATGACTTCACAGCCTTGCTAGACTGCACACATAAACTGTGATCCAAAATAAACTCTTCCTTAATTTTGTTTGAATATTTTATCAGAGTAATTAAGACAAATACTAAAGAAAAACCTAATTTCTATGTGACATTTCTGGGTAACTTGCCAGCGACTGTAGAAACATTACACCATTCATTACAGTCATTTGTATAAATTCTTCTCACTTTACTTTTAGTAAATGCTGATTGCTTTATTTATAATAGACATTTAATAAGGATGTGTTGAATGTGAGGCAGTATCCCTATCTTCTTTATATTTATATTCAAAAGCAAAAATGTGTTGTCTTTATTAAAATGAAGACTATTTCACCATGAAAACAGAATGCTCACATGAAACTGTTTTAATCAATAAAGCTTTAATGATGACTCATAGCTCAAAAATAGATCCTTAGGGCTTACTTCAGAAGGGGTATACCATTGAAACCCTATGTTTGAATGTCTCCAGTTTCTGATCCTTCCTAGAGCTACATTTATTTTCTGAAAAAACTTACTTTGTTCCAAGAACTATTTCAAGTGCTTAAGAAGTGTGGGTTTATATGTCTTAAACTAAAATTCCATATGTAGAAATTACTATTATATCCATTAAGCAACTTTTCCAGGGTCACACAAAGTGGAAAAGACAGGATTTTAACTGAGGTGATTGATCCATCTATTCCAAAGCATGCATCTTTTCACTCAGAGCAGTATAAATAGAACTTCTCTTATGTTGGTGATGGAGAGAGAAATTGGAAACAGCATCTCCGGACATGGCCCATACATATCTTCTTACACTTCATTGACCTGACAGGACTCATTCATTGCTCATTCCAGTCACACACTAAAGACAGCATCTGGAATGTGAGATTTGCTTTAGATCTATTAGAATTACATTCTGGAGCTCAGTAGCTAAAAATCTTATGTTCTGACAAGTTGGATAATAAGGCAATTCATTGATGTAAACTATTATTGGTATTTGTAAGAATGTGTTTGGAGGAAAAACAGCAATTGTCTATTGTTTTCTGCAAACCCAAAAGACTTTTTAAAAGCAGACAAAGAACAAAAACAAAATAAAACAACTTTTGTACCTTCAATGGATGAAGAGAATAGCAAATAGCCCCACTGATGAATAGGAACTATAGTTTGTGTACAAAATAAACTGCATATTTTATAATGTTGATTAGAGGGAATTTATTTACATGGCCATCAAATTTAAGTGACTGCACTGGCTAGTATACCAGAAGACTTGTTGGATCAAATTCTACAACGGGAGTTTGTGTAGTGTTTACACACACTTTTAATGCAAGCTCTTGGGAAGCTATGCAGATGGGTTTCTGACTTTGGGACCAACCTAGTCTACAGAGCAAGTTCCAGGATGGCTAGACCTGCCAGAGAAACTCAGTATCAAAATAAAGTAAAGCAAACTGACAAAGAAAGAAACAAACGTTACAACTGGAATTGTTCTGTTCTATAAGAGAATGATGTAGAAATCACTGGCCCCCGATTTCAAGAAATGCAAACTGTATGCTTGCTGAACTCTGATTTGTAAGGATATGAGTGGGCATTTGGCTGAGAAATGCTTGGAGGTTGTTGTAGTGTGAAAACACTGAAGAGTGGCAGATCACCCACAGACCAATACAGCACCAATTATTATTTAACGAGAACGTCCTATCAATTTGTAGACATGTGTTTAAATAAGCATTTCTGTAAATACTGTCTAGGATGTATCTGAACTTCTAATACATTTAACTAAAAAGATAAAGGATCTGTATTGAAAATAGCTGATCTAAGCTGGAATCTAAATGCTTGAAACTCAGCTGAAATTTATGGAGTAAATAAATTATGGACAAAAGCAACATATTAGAAACTCTTGTGTCAGTGAGCTAATAGACAGCTCCAAACAAAGACTGGAGAAGAAAAGATGCTATTTGGGGATGGTAATAGAAGTAATTATCTTTTTGCCAAAAAAAGGGAACAAAACACTATGAGGCCATGATGAGTCTCAATAGAAATTTTCAGAATTATTGACCTAATTATAATAGAGTATTTGCTGGTTGTTTTGTAAATGTCTTGAGGTTGTAACACTCACCACAGAATGAGGTAGCTTGGTGAGTAAATTGTACATTATTAAAATCTGAGTCAAAAATAGCTTAGAGACTCTGGGTAACAAGTAAGTGAAGCACAAAGAATAGAATGAGCAAATCAGTCACATAGAATAGAAATAGGAAAGAGAACATATATGAAGAGAGAACCCAAGGTTTTAGTTTACCCAGTGCTAAAATTTAAAGAAATCAATACAGACTCTGAGACAAGTAAGGTGTGAAGCAACTTCTAATTTAAACTGTCCTAGTTGAGCATCTTCAACTTATAATTATCCTTAATTATAAGGATATAATTAATTATCCTTATAATTAAGGATTAATTATAAGGATTATTTAGGATATGCAGATATGACTTGAAAAGGATTGAAGCCCATTTGTGTTGAATAATTAGCAAGAGATGTTATTCTTGACCTTAAAATTTTATTTTGCCAGTTCATTATCATTTATTGGGTCCATTCCTTAGGCACAGCTGGTCACAGAGGCAATCCATCCAGCATATTCTAAGTTATGTTCTTACTAAACTTTTCCTAGTAAATGCTTGTTTCTGGAACATTCTGCATTCTGGCAACCAAAATAACTGTCGTCTCTGATACTGCTTTTGAGCTACTAATAAAAGCATACTACCATGTGAGTTAGTATCCTGCAGATATGTGAACTTATACCTTCACACTGGCCTCTATGTTTACTAGGATTTATTAACATTTCTATTTGCTCTATAGTGCTGAAAAGAATAAAAATCAACTATGTAGCTTTTCCTTTCAGTTCTTGACATACATAAAAATGCTTGTCTCAAATTGCACTGATGAGTTAAGAATTAGAAGCACTCAATTTATGTTATAATATTTCCCATGTAGTGTTGGACCTGCACACATATGAGCATTCTCCATCCAACCTGAAGGGAAGACACTTGAAGCCTTGCCATAGCAATCCATGATGACTTCAAAACAATTGCTTTCTCATTGTGAGAAAGAAAAACACGTGGAAACTTAAGAAATGTGGTTCCTTCTCTGCCCATCAGCTTTGGTTTCAGGTTCAGAAGCTTGGTGGTTCTCCCCTTAGCATTTAGGTGTGAGTTTTATACCATATCCAGTGGCCTCTCTTTAGTTTAAAAGTGGAACATTCCGCTTTGAGCCAGGGAATAAAAGTCTTATCCCCAGGTAGCACTTTTGAAACATTGTAGAAAGTTTAAGAGATGGACTCTGTAGGATTTCGTTACATTATTTTGTGATGCTGTCATAGGAAATTATTGACATGAGTCTCTGTGTTTAGGTGTCTTATTTTATTTTATTTTTTTCGAGACAGGGTTTCTCTGTGGCTTTGGAGCCTGCACTGGAACTAGCTCTTGTAGACCAGGCTGGTCTCGAACTCACAAAGATCTGCCTGCCTCTGCCTCCTAGTGCTGGGATTAAAGGTGTGCGCCACCACTGCCCGTAAATGCATGTGTCTTAAAGTGAACTGTTGTGCTCCACAGGGTATCCCTACCATGGTGTATGACACAACACAAGGAAAAGGTCCAAGTGACCGTGAACTGAAACTTCTAAAGGAGTGAACCAAAAAATCCCGTTTTTATAAAAATACAAAATGAACAGGCAAGATCTTTGGATTCTCATACCTAGAGTCTTAAGACATTGGTAGCGAAGGCAGAAGTACCAGAAGTTCAAGATGATTCTCAGACACATGGTGAACATAGTGTAAAGAAAGTCAGTCTGTACTACAGGAGATGAGACCCTGTCTCAAAACACCCAAACCCACAATAATTTTATGCATTATCATTCGTATTAAGAAAAATGAAACTTTTGCATCAAATCTGTGATTTTATAAATAAAATTTCTGATAATAAATATGTCATTAAATAAAAACACTTGGTATGTTAACAATCACACTAAAAAATCAAAAGTAAATAGTAATATCCAATAATGCCAGAATTATTACAGTGGCTAGTTCAAGTATCAATTAGTTACAAAACTATGAGTCTATTACAAAAAACTTCTGGTCCTTATAAGGTCACACAATTTCTTCCAGAGTCTGAATACATCTCCCTCTCGTGACTTCTCTCACAATTTCCCATTTTCATTTACTTGTAATTAAGCTACGTGTTGTTGTTTTATTCTATCACCAAGAAATTACGTGGTTTTCGTGACAACCCTCTCCCCCCCATTCCTGCTGCCTCCACTCACTGTCTGGACTGGCATTTACTGGTTACTTTTCTCTGTATCCATCTTGACATTTTTCAAACAGAGCCTCCTGTGGAGTATTTGAGGTTTAGGATCACCCTGTCAGAAACACAAACATGAGATTTAGAGGTGATAAGTTAAATTCCTGACTCTTAGTCTCTTAACTCTTTAGTGAATATAGTCACAGAGCTATCTTATTTTGTGAAGGAGCAGAAGGCCAAGGGTCTCTTATGCAGTTAACATCTACTTGTGGCAGACTGAGCACAGCAGTAGTACAATGGCCCCCTAAAGACAGTAGGGCATTAAAACATCCTCTAAGTCTAGGGATGTAGCTTAGAAGTAGAGCTCTTGCCTAGTGTGTGTAATTTTGTGGGTTGGATTCTCAGTATTATGTTCCTCACTAAGGAAATGTTTCATTTTCTGTATAATTCTTTAAATTCATAATGGAGGAAGAGGTGTTTGCTCCCTTGTCACCCAGTGGTCCAGTATTGTTTGGAAAGCTGGTGATATAAACTCAACCTTCAGTCTGATCCTTGAAGCCCCACAACCCCTAATGTCTTGAATTATGTGATTTACTGTTTAAATTAGCTAGATTTATGTGATCATCTAACAAGTAAATTCTGACCAAAAAAAAAAAACTGCTGTTTTCAAATATTCATCCACAATTTTGACTTTTGTTCCACATTTTTGAGTTTTTAAGGTATAGTTATTATTTGAAAGCAAATATTTGCATATATTATTATTAGATGAGTAAATATAATGATAGGCATTTATATGATGTATATAAAACATTGGGAAACAACAACAGAGATGTGCCCACAACAAAAGAGTTCCACTTATAAAAAATCTTCTAGCAAGATAATGGCTTTGAGAAGGACCTCTGCTATATTCTTCTATAGCTTGGTTACTTTATATCTACTGTTTATTGAATCAGTCGGTGACTTGCTAACTCTTATGGATCAGTAAAATGTAGACTGTGAATTCCCCTCTCCCTCCCTGCCCTTTTCCTTCCAAAAGAAAAAAAAATGTGTAAGAAATAAAAGGTCTAAATAAGTGTCATGGTGTCTAAACCAAATCCCTCCCAGGTCAAGCTGATATTGCCCCAAAGTCAGCAGAGTCTCTGTCTTTCTTGGCCTTCTACTGTCCATCTTAGCCTTTGAAGTGAGAAGGTCTTATTTGTTTTTTATAAATTTTGAGCACAGTTCCACCAGGCACTGCCTGCTTTGGTTCAGCCTCATTCTTGATGTCTTAATTGACTGTTAGCAGAACTCAATGTCTCTGGTGGATGCAGGTTAAAAGGCCGGCCTTAGCCGGAATGCTGCTTCTAATTGGACTTTCTGGCTTGGTTCAGCGTTTATTCCCTTCATTTGTTTACTTACATCTTTGCTTATGTTTTCTCTTGCTTAGGATTTAACCATGGTTGTGTCTACTTGTCCACAACCTAGGAAGTAATAATTTATGGAACAAATCAGGTGTGATAGTCCATACCTTTAATTCAGGTACTCAAAGGTAGAGACAGGTGGATCTCCATGATATTGAGGCCCACCTGGGCCTATGTATATATAGTGAGTTCCATATCAGTCAAGTCTAAATAGTGAAATTCTGTTTCTGTTGCAATGAGGAGCAAGCCACATTCTCGGCGCCAGGCTCCCAGCCGTCGGACTACTTTTGGTCCTGGCTAGCTTACACCTAAAATAACCTTACAGAAATTGTATTAATTAAATTACTGCCTGGCCCATTAGTTTTAGCCTCTTATTGGCTAACTCTCACATCTTGTTTTAACCCATATCTAGTAATCTGTGTACCACCACGAGTCGTGGCTTACCAGCATGAGTCTAATCTACGTTCATCCCGGGTAGGAGCATCATGACATCCTCCACACTTCCCTTTCTTCCAGAATTCTGTTCTGTCTGCTCCACCCACCTAAGGGCTGCCCTATCAAAAGGCCAAGGCAGTCTCTTTATTAAACAAATGAAAGCAACAGAAATATAGAAGGATCCTTCTACACCATGTTTCAAAACAAAAACAAATGAAAAACAAAAAAAAGAAAATTCAAGAACAAATGTCTTTTTATAAACTTCCTTAAACATCACACAGGCACGCCCCCCCCCCCAGACACATAGACCCAGAGAAAGACACACACACACACACACACACACACACTGACTCTTAAGGGCATTCCAATGCCAGTATCCCTTTCTAGTTTTGTATCTATTTAGACATGCTAACACTCTAAATCAAATAAAATATGGAATCAACAGTTAACACTAATTGAATATTTAATAAATTCTGAGTGAGTCAATACTAAAATCCATTTAATTCTTACACACATCCAATGAGTTAAGTCCCAATTTCACAGTTGAGAAAACGGAGACTTAGGAAAGCTAGATATGCTTTCAACTGCTGTGAGAATCTCAAGGTTCGTATACTGCTGTTTCTCAGAATATGACATTACTCAAGCGGTAGTCAATTCATATTTTTTGAAAAGCCTTTGTGTCTCTTAATATGTTTATGTTTAGAACTGCGGGTTCTTCTGACTCCAGCAACACCGACATGAAGAGTATTCTGTGGAGTTGCTGTGGTCCTTCCATCTTCATCTGTCCTTCCACTTTCTTCTACAAATTAGCATGCTTGCTGCTGTTTCTATTCCTATTACACCAGTATAGATTTTGTCTTTAGGAATGAACATTCTAACTCCAATAGTCCATATTAAAGCTGAAGAAATGGGAAGTCAGAGCCTTGAGCCATGTCAGCCTCGAAGTGATATAGGAAACACTGGTATAAAGCAGAGCAAACCCAGGTAAAAGATCTAACAAACAACTAAAACATGGAATTAAATTTCAAGTGTGATTAATGTGGCAGGACACAGAGTTCCACTATTGAGAAATTGGCTACAATATCCAGAGTGGAAAAATCATGTTTTATGCAGGATCCCTGATCAATCCCTCCATCTTTCAGAGTTTTCACTTGTCAGCTGAAAATGCCAGTGTTGATTCAGAAGCTATCTGTGACATTCACCAAGTAAGGGACTGATGAAAAGAAGCTCATATTTTCCTTTCAAAAGAATAGGCACGGGGCTGGAGAGATGGCTCAGAGGCTAAGAGCATTGCCTGCTCTTCCAAAGGTCCTGAGTTCAATTCCCACAACCAAATGGTGGCTCACAAACATCTGTAATGCGGTCTGGTGCCCTCTTCTGGCCTGCAGGCATACACACAGACAGAATATTGTATACATAATAAATAAATAAATAAATATTTTTTTAAAAAAGAATAGGCACATAACAGACACTCAATAAATACTACTTTTTGATGAACACAGGCATGCTGACCCAGAAATGCTTATCTCTGATAATCAGGGGTTAAGACATACTCAGAAAGTTTGGACTGCTCAGAACAGGCTCCTTTATTTTCAATCATTCAGAATTCAGAGGTGCTTCTATCATTTGTTACTTCATTGTTACTTAGGACTGCCTGGAAAATATATTGGTTTAGGTGGAGAAGACTTTCACACCTCACATGGAAGCACATAGGACTTCCTCAGACATGAAATAACTCTAACGATGGTTTGATGAGTTAAGGAAAGTGAATCAGGAATTTATTGATTCAATTTCCTCTTTAATACACAAGGGTTTGAGAATTCAGGGGAAAATGTCATTTGAAGATATCAAGTTTAAAAAATAGAAAGCAAGACTTCACTGAAGTGATTTTACCAAAATTCAAACGGGGAATGCCTTTAAGTTTGGTTTAATATAAAAATAGTTGAGCCTAGGCTATTAATTCTGCTCTTCAGTTTCTGTTTACATAAAACTAATTCTAACTAATAGTCATTCTAGATCTAGTATCAGCCAAGCATGATTCTAGGTGCTTTACAGAAATTACCACTTTGAATTCTCCCTATCATCTTATAAAGCAAGTAGTGCTGTGTGAACAGGAAGAACTAATAAAGCAAGGGGGATCAGGACAAACAGCTAACAAACCACAGCCATCAGCCTCTGGCCCAACGTACTTTGAATTCCTTAATAATAAAGTCCTTTATGGTCTTATATTACTTTACTAACTGTCTATCAGTTCTGGGGCTATTAGAACTTAGAAATACTGTGTCTCTAGTCTTACCGAACTCATGGAGAGGATATAATGCACTTAAATAAATGTAGCTCTTTTAATTAATATTAATCAAGCCATAATGAGCTATTCTGAGATTTCTACATGCCATAAAGGAAGTGAGTTTACAGCATGAGCTGAAGTCGGAGCTTTGTCACTGAGTTTCTCCCAGATTCACAGGAGCTGGAGCAGGGGGAATGCTGGGTGTTTCTGGTTTCACAGTGGGTCAAACAAATGAGATTTTCGTGTCTGTGGGAATTATCCTGCCTGGGGCGAATCAACTCCTGCTTGGGATGCTGCATAGTGCTGGGTCATTCTCTATGAAAGCAAGTTTAAATTTTGTTACTTCAGCATATATTATAGGCAAATGTGTATTTATCATATCCTTATTTGGAGATGTGGTACTCAGTATTAAGAGGAGTTAAGTAATTAAAAGATAGTAAAAATTTACAGAAAATGATCAAAACTAAGATGTTGTTAATTACATTAAAATAAGATCATAAACAGGATATTCTTATAACTTAGTAGTAATATTAGTAATTCTGTGTTTCTAAAACATGAATAGTTAAAACAAAATACAGGAAAAGAGAAAAAATAAAATAAAATATTGAATGAAATTGTGAGCATGATTATGTAAATAAAATGACTCAAGTACAGAAAAAATACTGAAAAAATATTAATCAAAATATTAATACAACTTGTGACTCAAGGCAAAATCATGCTTTATTTTTTTTTTCTGGATAAGAGTTTTATTTCCCAAAGTTAGTAAATTGAAGATTCTTTTTTTATTATCACAAAATAAAAACCCAATTTAAAGATGCATAAATAATTGTTAAAATGCTCTCTAAATTTTACTAACATGCCCAGTTTTCATCAATGCTATCGGACAGCACTATACATGGCAAGAGATGTGCAACGTATATTTGAGAGGGAAAAATAGATTATGAATCAGAGGCTGTGCTTTCTTAGCTTCGCTGTTCCCAGCCCGAGCTGAACCCTCGAAAAATCATTTAACCTCCCCATCTCAATTTCTTCATCAGAAAAGTAGAGATAATAACATTTGCCCTGTATGTCACTGGTAGTTGTCAAGAAGCCTCAAAGCATACAGAAATGCTTCAGAAATTTGAAAATAGAACCAGTTCTTGGTAAAGAATGATGGTTAACCATTAAAACCTC
>JAQHUG010000253.1:273282-293749 GCA_028555095.1 Dicrostonyx torquatus | reverse complement strand
TGTAGGCCCTGCAGAACTGCTGCACCATGGACTCACTGCAGCTGTAGGTCCTGCAGAACTGCTGCACCACGGACTCACAGCAGCTGTAGGTCCTGCAGAACTGCTGCACCATGGACTCACAACAGCTGTAGGCCCTGCAGAACTGCTGCACCATGGACTCAAGGCAGCTGTAGCAGCCTACAAAAGACATGCATAAAATCCAGACAGTCAAGGTTCTAGCTTGGACATGGGAGAGAGGCAACCTCCTTCCTATCTGAGGAAATACAGACAGTTGATGGCTGCTAGATCCATTTTTCTTTATGGGTTTGGCTTGTATGAATGAGCCATTGTCTAGGGGATGCCCCTACCTCCATGAGTATATGGGCTGCACAAAGTGAACTAAGTAGCTTATTTAAAAGGACAAGAGGAGTAGGATTAATCGTCATGGATCTGAAAGAAATTTAAGAAGAGAGTGTGTGAATATGCTCACAATATGATGTATGCATTGTGAAACTCTTAAAGAATATCATTTACTTAACAGCTAATATCCTCTTATAAAGTAAATGTGTAACATATTTGTCTTTCTGGGCTTGAGTTACCTCCCTCAGACTTTTTTTTCTAGTTGTACCTATTTGCCTGCAAATATTTTGGTGTCATTCCCTTTAACTGCTGAATAATATTCCATTGTGTAAATGTATATTTTTAAACCCATTCTTCAGTTGAGGGACATCTAGATGATTTTTAGTTTCTGTCTATTACAAATAAAGTTGCAACAAACACAGTCAATCTACAATCTGTAGACTCAGAGAGGTTATGTAAAGAGGATGACTCTAGGTCAGATGTATTGGTATCCATCAAAAGAGGAAGAATAGATCTTGGTTTACTGGGGGCAGGTGGGAACAGGAACGTGAGGGATAGGGTGGTGTGGGAAGTGATAAAGGGAGAGAGTTGGGGGAAAGACAGCTGGAATTGGGGTCATGTGGAGTTTCTATAGAAACATAGTGCAATGGATACTTCCTAAAATATGTAAGGGTAACCCTAGTGAGGACTCCTAGTAATTGAGGCTATACAGTCTAAACTAGCCATCTTTTATAGCAGGCAAGGGACTGGGTTCCATTTGGTTGATTTGTTGGCCAAAGAGTTCCTGTGGAAATCCCCTCAACAACCCAAGTTGATGCTAGGATATAGCATTGTTTTGACTGCTCTCCAAAAGCTGATGGGTGAGTGGGGGAGGGGCTCCATTGGAGAGGGTAATATCTACACAGCTCATTGAACTTAGAGATGTCAAGCTGATGCCCACATGGATCCTTCATTTGTATGTTCTAGTCTCTTTGGCATGGGAAGATAATCTGCAGGCTATGGGAAAAAAATCTATACATCTACCCAGCCACAAAACTGTCCACCTACAATCTGTCCTGTCTGCAAGATGTACTGTACAATGGTCTTCCAATGGTGGTGTTCCATGTCTGGTTTAATTTGAGGTTTACACCATGAGAAGGAGCCCACGATCCAAGATATCTTCATGGCCAGGAAGCAGAGACTAGATAGCCCAAGTACAACCAAAAAAAAAATACATGAAATGATTCCTAAGGATAGTCTGATACACTCATAGATCCTTGTCCAGTCATCATCAGAGAGCTTTCATCAAGCAGCAGAGGGAAGCAGATGTGGAGACCCAGAGTTAGACATGCAGAGAGAGAGTTTAAATTGAAGGTCTCCATCTACTCCCTCTCCTAGTAGATTGGGGAATCCCAGAGGAAGGGAAGAAAAGATTGTTGCAGTCAGACTGGACAGAAGATACCAGGAGGTCTCAGCCCACTGAGTCAACTAAGCAGGGCTCATACAGGCTGATAGAGACTGAGTCAACAAGCACATGGCCTAAAAGTCTTCTCCAGTTCCTCTATGTATATGTTATGGCTTGGTGTTTTAGTGAGACTCTCAAGCATAGGAGTCGGTATGTATCTGACTCTTTTGCCTGCTTTTGGAATTCTTTTCCTCCTACTGAATTGCCTTATCTCAGCTTCAATATGAGGGTCTTATTTTATCTTCTTGTTTGGCTGTCATACTTGGAGGCCTGCTCTTTTCTGAAAGGAAACAGAAGGGAAGTAGATGTGTGGGAAAGGGGAGGTATGAGGAGTGGAGGGAGGAGAATCTGGGGTCAGGATGTATTGCGTTCAGAAAGAATCTATTTTTAATTAAAAAAAGAAATTCTCAAAGTCTAAAAAATAATTTCAAAAGAGATTAGCCCCTGGTACATCAATCAGTGTCCCATGGACAATCACACACCCAATGATATTTTTGTAGCACAAATTCATATTGAAGGATCAAAAAATAACATGAAGTTGGGTGGCTAGGGAAAGGGTGAATTGGAGAAAGTTGGACGATTGGGGCAAACATGATCAAAACATGTGGTATGAAACTGAAGTATGTAAACAGAGACTGTACTTTAGATTTCCAGCTGCCTAGACCAGAATACTTACACAAAACTATATTAATTACAACCCTGCTTGTCTGATGACTCAGGTAGCTACCTCTTATCTATTAAAATAACCCATTTCTATTAATCTGTGTATCATAACGTGGCTGCGGTCTACCAGTAAGGTTCCAGCACCTTTCTCCTTCAGCAGCTACACGGCATTTCTCTGACTCCGTCTTCTTCATCCCTGCATTCAGTTTAGTTTTCCTGCCTCTTTCTCTTCTTCCCTGCCATAGGCTGAAGCAACTTCCTTATTAACCAGTCTTTATGGTAATAAAACATATTCACAGCATACAGAGGGAAGTCCCACATCAGAAACATCTAATAAACATATAAAATATTTAGAAAGTTTATCATGTGAATTAAGTATATGTTAATTAGTTTGCCATAGCAAATCCATAACGTATACAGATGGTGGTCTCCCCTCATCACCTGCTTATACATCACAAGAATTTCCATGGATGTCTGAAACTTCATGTGTAACTTATGCATGCTGTTTCCTTCTACACATCATCATACATAATACTGTGCATTTTTATCTCACCTTACTACCATATGATTATAACTTTTTGGATTTGAGATATGAAAGCAAAATTTCTTTCCTCAAAAATCAAACACTTTCATGTTTTCAATGAGAACACACTTTGTAGTTTTCCTTGACTATTTACATTGCTAGAATCACCACAACTGTATTTGGAAGAATTATTAAGTGATCTGATATCCAGATTGCTACTAAGTGATTGATGTGAGTCTAGATGGGTAGATGGATGGTGGATGGAGCCAGGTTGTGAGAGGTTTAGTAACACTACAAAGAAATGGTACATAATTTGAAACTCACTGTCAATTTCTGTAGTTTTCTACTGGATATTTTCAACTTATGATAAAGCTTTAGCAGTTAAAAACAGGAAAAGCAAACTTATGCATAAGTGAAATCTATTTTATTTCAAATCACCAGGTTTTGTAACATAAATATGATTTTTATCATGCCAACTAAAAATCAATTAAATATAAAGAGAAGTACATTATCAAACTTTTTATAAAATATCAAACTATAAAGTCAATTCTTCCTTCATGAAAGATGCCTTTTTATATCATAATATTATATACATACTTGCTTCTGTGCATTTTTCTGGGTTTATAGGTATTAGCTTTCCACATGATTCTAAAACCAAACAAAGCATGAATTTGTGATTTCTATGAAACGTGAAAGCATAGAGATGACTATGTCTTCAGATCTTCCCATATGTTTGCATATTTCAGGGACTAAGCCTTCTGCTGAGAGAGAATAGGGATGCATATTTTGTCCTGCAATGTGCTCTGGACAAAAGTTACAATGAACACATTAGATTCAGCAACAGCATTTGAGAAATACTGGTGAACTTAAGACAAAGAGTATATACCTTTCCATTTCAGTTAGATAAATCTCTATCCTGGGGATAAATTATGGAACTGGAAATGAGAAAGCCAACAACTTCAAATCATAAATCAGAAAGATATCAAATGAGAAAATTATATCATGCATTCTACTATACATAGAGATCAGAGTTCAATTACAGAAAAGATTTAATCTACTGAATTAGTTGCTTTAAAAATATGGAAAATCTTGAGATGCAGTCTCCACACAGAAATTCCACAAATATATCTGAAAGCAATACTGAAGATTTACCTAACAGAAGAGTGTGCACTTTTAACACAGGAAGGAAGGGAAGGTCAGGAAGGTGAGGGAGGAGGAAACAGATGCCTGAATTGAGAGGTTTGGAGCACCTTCCTGCTCACAGTCCCAATGTATTCCATACCAAGAGACAGACAACCAGACTCAACTCATGCACAACAATGGACTGGTACTAGAATCCCTGCATTTGCTGCTACCATAGTATCAAATACTACATGGCTGAACTTACCAACCTGAGTCTCCCATTATACAGTTACCCATGTAGCTGATTTGCGGGAATGGAGTGACTACAAAATTCAACCTAAAAGGCACCTGAGCCATAAGGCATACTCTAGAGGAATTAGAAAAGATTTGAATGACTCAATAGTTACCATATGCTGTAGTATGGTTATTATCAGCAATGAAGCAAAACAAATTTATAAGCATCTCATAAAAAACAATTATGATGAGAAGAGTCTGTAAAGCTACCAGTGGTTAGAACGGCAGTAAAAAATTAGTTGTCTCAATTTATTTTCATTTTAGGAGTTTGGACATCAGTGCTCTTTTCTTTAAATATGTTAATTTTAGACAAGGTTAAAATATATCCTGAAAGCTTCCAGTGGCTCACTTAGAGACTCAGTCTCTCTTACTTCTCTTTTCTCATAGTTATTTTTATCACGGATATTTCAAATACAAGGATAAATTTTATAAAATTGTTAATGTTTGAGGGAATGCATTTAATAATTTTATTATTTTATGTTGCTAGGGGTTAAACTCGGGTCAGTCTCACGGTCTCAGGCAAATACTATACCGCTAAGTTATAACACAGCTACTTATTTAGGTTGACCTTGAACCTATGATCGTTCTGCCCTGGCCTCATAAACTAGAATTATAGATATGTGACACCACACCCAGCTAAGACTTACTTTTAGTGAGCTACAACACCACATCTCTAGCAAGGAGTACCTGCCATTTACACCTTTGTCTTTTCCTTGTTTTGTGTTAGATTGTACAGGATATTTCTCCGAATTAGTGGTGTTTGGATTCCATAAAAACATACCTTTGGAAATAAAAAGGGAAGGGTTATTTATAGAAAATCATTGAGGACACTCACTCAAATATTTAGGTGACACGGATGAGAGTAACAGGTTCAATGTCACCTCTGTAGAATCTGCTTAATTCAGAGTTAGGATGTAGTGCTAGAAAGGCACTGGGTTCAGTATTGTATAGCTTTCAGGATGGCCTGTGAAGAAATCTGATTGCAGAGTGAGCTGAAAAACTATAAGCCCTTAAATGTTTGCAGAACTTCCTATTTAGAATATTCATGGTTATAATGTATGTTTTTCACATATTTATTAATTCTATATTTTTTAAAGTCTTTCTAGGTGATAAGTATCACATGACAGTGGGAGTGAAAGTTTAACAGCATTTCTACATAGGAAATATGATACTGAAGTACTGAGCATGAGCTGGCTCTAGGAAAGAATTACCGATTGTTCAGAGGAGAATACTAAAAATAAAGATGTCTCAGGAAGATTGGCCATCACAATTTAGAAACAGTTCTACTTGAATAAAATAATATCTTGTATGGCTTAGATATTGGTATTAAAAATACTAAAACTAATAGCAATGTACTATCATGGATAAAAGGATAAACTTTTATGGCATAGTCATAGAATGGAATAATACTTGGTAAGAAAAATGGATCAGCTTCTGCTTCCTTCTGAAGGATGAGTGAATCTCAATGAAGAACTGGCAAATGAAGACAGAAAACAGTCAAAGGTTTCATGTACGCTGGGAAGGAATCACAGCAGTAAATGTCTGCTAGGTTCTGTGTGCAACACTCGGCACTGAAATAAAAAGCTACATGCCACATGACTCCACTTATTTGATAGTTTTGAAATGAAAAAAAAAACTGTAAAGAAAAGAGAAATTTCACTGGTTGCTGCGGTTCAAAGATGTGGATTTAGCTGAATACATAGGGCATGAGGCAATTTTGGCAGATAATCTAAGTTTTCTATAGTTTATATGTGGTATGGGATTGATTGCATGGTTTATATATGCATCAAAGTTTAGAAATATACACTTAAAAATAGATGACCTTTCAAGTATATAACTTATGGTTCAAGTGGTTTTGATTTGTTAAGTTTAAACCCAAACTGTCTTCTACTATTTCATATTTCTGTACATTGAGTGAATTACTTTGTTTATTCAGACTTATTTTAGAGTCTTTCTTATAATACAAATTTCATGATAAGATTTAACTCACTAAGTTGTCATACAGATTAAGTGAAGTAATCCATGTGAATGGCCTAGCATATGATTTCGATTGACTTTCAGCAAACAGAAATCACGAGTTCATGAAAATAGCAGCATTGTGATTTCTGCCTTGCCATGCCAGAGATTCCTCTGGTGTTCCCACACATCAGAAAAGTTCTTCCACACAGCAGTTTAAGACTGGCCCATGTGGAACTGAGAGTTGTAATGGCTGATGTGGGTCCATCGCTGTTCCAGCATTCTACCATTAGATTTGGGTTTATAATACCTGGCTCTAGCATAATACCTGCCTCCATGGCAGTCTTCATCTCCGTGGCAGTCCCATACTGTGCTTGTCAACATCAGTTAGAATAGATGACAGAACACAATTCAACCATCACTCACTGCTGATTTATTCATGATGTCTGACATTTTCTATTTTTTTCTCAGCCAAAATATCAAAGAATATAATTTACAAACAATAATAAAGAATTTAGAGAATAAAATATGCAAGTACTTTTTGGTAATTTACTTTAAAGCATACATTATTAAGTTCTGAAACTTCTCTAGGCAGCGTTGAGAATGTAGAGAGTTCAGTTAGTTTGGAGGTCAAAATAGTTGAAATTACTTTCTTCCAATATCAGTGCTAATGGTGAGGAACCATGGCACGGGTCCTCTAAAACAATGGACGGCGCCCAAGTTCCCTACATGGTACACTACTTCATTTTGAAAAGCATTATCATTTCTTTTTCCAACAGATTGCTTTTCTAATTATATTTAGCTTATGTCATTGCCATTACTTTGCATTTTCTGAAAACTCAACAAAGGACACTGAGGATGAGAGACAGAAAAATGGCCTAGAAATAAGCTGGGTTCAACTTGCAGAAGCTAGACTGTTACTGCACAATTCTACTTCAATTTTCTTAATGCTGCACAAACAAAAAGAAACTGTGCTCATATCATAAGCCTGGTCTTGTCTGGGAACACAAATGTTTCTGAAGAAACACCATAGTCCACTTTATTAGCTGTTTAACCTTAGTAAGAGAAAAGGTGATTGTTGATGGGCACACACTGGCAGACTAGGAGATAGTCTTAAGAGAGGTTAAAAGATCTTATACAGAAACTTCGTAGCTTCATGAGGTCCCAACTGCTAAGTGTTGGTCTTAATGCCTATAGTATTGGTACCATGTTCAGATAGTCCTTTCTTTTGCCCAGGAGTTCTAGTAATTTTGGGGATGTGGACATAGTTTTCTAGGATACTTCCTGCTGATTGGGGGCACTGACAATCTTATGGGGATCCAAAAAAAAATCTTAGGATTATGGTCAAGTCCTGACTGGAGTATTTGTGAGGCTGGATCATCTCAGCCAGCAGTCTTGAGACTGTTCTGGATATAAAACTCAGGAGAAACTGCAAGAGAAGTGCTTTGAAATGTTGGATATCTGGGCCATCCTCTCCTATCAGAGATTTTTCAGGGGGTCTTCTTTAATCAAACCTGATTTTTCTTAACACAGAATGAATCAAAACCCTCTCATTTTCTTGAAAACAAAAGCAAAGCTTCTTCTAAAAAGTAACATATATTTTGACATAAATTTTGAAGTCAAGGCATTTTCATAATATATAGGCTGAATTAATCCAGTAGCATTTAAACTAAATGGCTTTTAGCAGCTGTTTTTCCTTCGTCAGCAGTCAAGCAATTCGAAGACAGCACAATAGCATACAGTTTCCAGACTATTTGTGTAGTTTTCCTCTTAATGTGGCCTTTGAAACTCTATTTCTTTTATCTTTATTTTATTTTTTGAGACAGGATTTCTACGTGTATCTTAGGCTCTCCTGGAACTCACTCAATAGACCAGGCTGTCCTTGAATTCACAGAGATCCTCCTGCCTCTGCCTTCCAAGTGCTAAGATTAAAGGCATATGCCACCACACCCAACTACTCTCTTTTTTTAAGATTTATTTATTTATTATGTATACAACATTCCTTCCATGTATGCTTGCATCCCAGAAGAAGACACCAGATCTCATTATAGATGGCTGTGAGCCACCATGTGGTTGCTGGGAATTGAACTAAGGACCTCTGGAAGAGCAGTCAGTGTTCTTAATCTCTGAGCCATCTCTCCAGCCCCTACTCTCTCTTTTTTTAAGGACTTTCTCTGTCCCTCTCTTTTTCTATCCAAGCGTATGTATGTATGTATGTATGTATGTATGTATGTATGTATGTGTATATATTCATACACACACATATATTTGCTTTTTCAAGACAGAGCTTCTATGTATGTTTTTAAAGACACTTTAAACTGTTCAGAGGTTTTTGGGTTTTTTTTTGGTCTGAATCTGTATTTACTGTATACCTCTCTTTTTCTGACCACATGAGTCTTTAATTTTCTAAGTGATATGGCTAAGATAAAAGCCATAGCTTTGGTGGCTGGGTCTACCCCACTTCTTTGCCTCCTCAGTGTCTAGCTTCATGGCAGAGGTACTGGCTGGAGTCATTTTGTTTGTTTGTTTGTTTGTTTGTTTGTTTTTAAATCATAACTCTGTGGAATTCCCAGGTCCATTCCACCACCAAGAAGCATGCCACCAACTGCTCATAAACACCATTTCAATGTTTGGTGGCAGGGTCTCTTAAGAGAGCTACAAGGGATTTACCACTAATACTGAGTCAGAAAGCCTGTTTAAGGGAACCATGCTTTCCTCTAGCAAACACAGCCCACCTGAGGATATGCTGCTACCAAAAAGCCATGCTTAACTCTGTAGTTTTGTATCTAGAATTCCTTCCCAAGCTGTCTCAGGTTTTATGTGGATGCAGTTGCCACATGTTGGCACCATTTGTAGATGGAATTTCTCTCCTACCTGGTCCCACAACTGTTCAGTCCCAACAAAACACACAGAGACTTATATTAATTATAAACTGGTTGGCCTATTAGCTAAGTCTTATTATTAACTTAAATTAGACTATAATTCTTATGTATGTTTAGCCACATGGCCTGGTATCTTACTTAGCGAGGCATTCTCATCTTGATTCCTCTCTTGCCTGCAGACTGAGCTTTTCCTCTTCCCAGAATTCCCCTAGTCTCGTCTGGTTGCCCTACCTATACTTCCTGCCTGGCTACTGGTCAATCAGCATTTTATTAAATCAATACAAGTAACAAATTTTTACAGGGTACATGAGCATCCCACAGCACCTTCCCGCCCTTTTTTCCTTTTGTTCCTGGCTGCCCATACCTGCAGTCTAAAAAACTATGCACAAATTCCAAAATATTGTTTACTGATATTTGTTTTCATTTAAATTATTAATAGTCACAATCAAGTACTTTCTAAAGAAAAAAGGGTGATATGATATAAAAATTATTACATTGGTATGAATTTTGGTCTATTGATACAAATTTAATATATATATAATATATATAATATCTATACAGTGTAAAAAATTGACCTTAAATTTATATATATATATATTTCTACTATTGTTTAAGTTATTATGTTTATAAAGCTCATTTAAAATGTAATGTATGGTTAAGAAATATAGATCAATAGTTATCTATAATAAACTTTTAATTTTATTAGGTTTCCTAGATATGCAGAGATATACTTCTGTTAGATAGATAACCTTCAACACTTCAATGACCTACAGAATATGGCACTTAAAATGTTTTAAGAACTTAGAGCTTTCTCATGAGACATGTCTATTTCTGGCAGCACCAATCTACTTCAAAGGAATAATGGGCATCAAACAGGCTCCTTATGGAATGTATAGCCATGCTCTTGTCTGGATTGCTTGATGGTATACTATATGAACTAAATATGCAGAAATCACAGAGAAGTGACTTCTGAACTTTCCAAAAGAGGGGATGGATCTTCAGGGTTTCTGCTTCACAGAAAAAATTGCCAGACATTCTTCAGGACACATAAGCAAGCAACTGATGAAATTTGTCAATAAAGGCAGAACCGATCTTCAAATATATATACATGACTCTGCTAAAGTAGTCAGGCACCTGAGGCCAGATAGGCTATAGGACCTGGGGGAAACTTAATAATAATATTCTACTATGTGAACATAGCAATAAAATAACTTATAATGGCATATTGCTATATTCATAAATCAATGAATTCTCAACCCTGATCACAGAAACTTTTTCTAGCAGTAGATGGTAATTAAGACAAAGACCCACAACTGAACAATATAAAGGGAATAAGAGATTTAGGAGCACCCAGTCCTAAATAGGTCTTTATCAACACCCCCATTAAGATTTAGTGATCTATAAAATTACACTTAATGACTGTAAGACCAGAAGTGGCAGATGACGCCAAGAAGTCATCTTCCAGATATAAAGGACCAATACAAATATGAATTTACAGAGATCGTGACAGCATACTCAAGATGGCATACATTCAAACCAGAGAAAATTCCAGTATGGAGAAGGTGAAATTGACCGAAATTCTGTCTCTTACTCAAAAAAAAACCATTTGTAATTGATACCTTCTGGGAAAGAGAATTGGTGTGGGTTCTCCCTTTCTATGCTGTGAATTTGTTTTACTATCAATGGTTAATAAAAATTGCTACTTCAGTCTATAGAAAGGCAGAATATAGCCAGACTAAAAGAGATATATCTAGTGAGAGTAGGCAGAGTCAGGGAGATACCATGTAGCTGCTGAGGGAGACAGATGCCAGAAAACCACGAGCCTCATGGCACTACAGAAAATAATAAAAATGGGTTAACTTATAATGTAAGAGTGTGCTAATGAGCCAGTGTTGTATTTAATATAGTGCCTGTGTAATTATTTTCGGTTTGGGCAGCCAAGAAACTAAGGAGTATCTTCCACCTAAAAAAAATGGCATTCAACAAACGTTTGGGGCTGATGCCTGTCACTCACTTCAAGTCTGGGTGCTTGTGTGCCCACTAGGGGTTGGGAATAAAGTAGCTGAAAGCATGTCCATAGCTCAGTGCTCCCCACCTGAGGCAATTCATAAAATAATAAAAATGGGTTAATTCAAAATATAAGAGCTAGTAATATGCATGAGCTAACTGGCCAAATAGTTTTTTAATTAATACAGTTTCTGTGTAATTATTTCAGGTATAGGTGGCCAGAAAATGAATGAACATCCTCCACCTACAGATAATCAGTTGTTTCCAATGTGTTGACAATGATACTGGTCATTATTAATCACTCCCGGGCTGGATTATGGTTTGAAGTAGTTGATTAACACAAAGTGGGGTTCGTATTTTTGTGTGTGTGTGTGATTTTTTTTATTTGTTTGTTTTTATTTTCAGTATTTTAGAAGGGTGGAGAGAGGAATAGAACATGATATTGATTAGGTGGAGAGGATCAGGGAGGAGTTGACAGAAATTAAAAAATATGATCAAAACCTATTGTTTAAAAGAAAGATGTTAGAAAGTGAAGAAAAATGTTAAAGTAACATAAACAGAGCATTTTAAAATATTTTTAGTTGTTAAAGCTCATAACCCTTGAATCTTAAAGTAGCTTGTTTTGTAGACTGAAATATTTTTAATTATTTATACAACGTACCTAGTACTTCTGGTGTTAGCTGCCAAACAAACAATCAGACAAATCCAGAAGTAATATTTTTTGCTCCCAGCTAGTTATATAGTCACATTTGATAAGCATCACCTAATTTGAGACTTGGGAGAGTAGAATCACACATGTACACACATGCATACACACCCTTTAGAAACATACATATCTACTTGTCTCTTTTGTAAATTGAATAAAGTTTAGTTTCACTCACTTCTCTGGATTGATTGGTAGGCAATCCGAAAGGAATATTCATTGGTGACAATTTGCTTTCATCACCTCACACTCCAAATTTATTTCAAACACGTATCAAAGTCCTTTAAATTTTTTCAGATAACAGTTTCTTGGTAAAATTATTCAGGCTACTAACCAAGTAACACAGCATATTTCCCATCTCCCTATATTTGGACTGGCAGACTGACTTGAGAACAAGAGAATTTAGTAAAGGAAGTGGTATTTGAAATTGCTGAGGCCAGACCTTCAGTGGATTGACAGAGCTTTCTCCTTTTCCAAACCCAGTTCACAATGCACAGGGACTAGACTGCATATCAGAGACTACCATGCTGTACCTGGTCTGGAGAAACCAGCTAGAGAAGCATCAAGAACAATATGTGTGTGTGGACATTAGTGGATGACTGCAATGATTTAACATTGAGCAGAAGAATCATTCATCTAAACTTATTCAACTCCTTAGGTCAAGATCAAATGGCTGTAATTTTAAGCTACTATGTTTCAGAGCAGCTTCTTGCTTTGAATGCATATCAAGTCTCTATTTATTTCACATACTCTTTCTTCTCTAAGAAAGGCTAAAAAGAAGTCAGATAAATACACATGACAGTAATTAAGAAGGAATTCATACACATTAATAAGTAGTAGTTCTTACAGAGAAAACTTTAGTGACTATAATGACTTAATCATTGTTTTATTTATACTATGATGATCAATAGTTTTTATATTAAGAAATTAATAATTTTTGCATGTGTGCAGTCTTTCTTCTAGGTGATGTCTCATTCTTAGAAATAAGCTGAAGTTAGTTAAGCAATCAGAAGCAAATGCAATTGAAAATCACACCCATCTATTTATTCATGTTATTTTCTATAATCCACTATAAAAAAAAGAGCTCCTTTGGTATATGTGAAAGAAAAAAGTGAATAAAAGTGGTTTATAAAGGTGATGTCTTCATGTCATGAATATTTCATTGAGGAAATACAGAAACCATCAGGTTTTTTTTCTTAGTCTTATATGATTACTTTAAGAATGAACTGACATATTTTATTATCAAAATAATGACTAGATACATGGGAACACCACTATGATTGCAATACAAATACTAGTCTCAGAAGTTTCCAAAAGTGAGAAGTACAGTCAAGCAAAGGTTAGTAAGGCTGTTGTGATTAAGACAGCAAGGAGAGAATAATAATTTTTTCATGTCTTTAAGAGAAACATGAAATTGACTCAAATCACACTGTCTTCAGAAGAATATCACTTTTTTCTAGGAGCATAGTGTGTGTATGTCTCTATCAGAAGCTCTTCAGTAGGAAACATGGTCATTAATGTCCAGTAGAAACCTATTGCCTTTGAATGTCTCTACTTACTTTGGGAACTCTGGAAAACCTAATATATACAAAGGACAAGGTAAAAGCATTTTGTGGACAAATAAACTAAACACATTCAGCAGACTTATAGTCAAGTAATTAGTGATACAACCAATGACACAATGAACACCCATCGATCCCCAAAAGAGAACGAGGCCGCACAAAGCACAAGGTAAATTAGAAGCAGATCAAAAGAGAAACATATTCAATAAAGAGCTCAGGCAGAATGTCATCAAGGCCAGCTCATCACTGAGGTTTGAAATGGTAAAGATGTAGGAGGCTGGATGGGATACACTGCACACTTTATTCAATAAAGTTTGCAAAGGTTACCCATGGTGATGAGATTTCATCTCAAGCTATTGATTTCATTGAAGAAATCCAAAACTTTGTTAGAGTCGTCAGAAAGGGCACACAAAGGGTCAGAAGTTAATGCAACAGCAGGGGTACTCACTCAGTCCAGCATGCTTCCTTCAGAGGAAATTAATCATAGATCTGTGGACAGCCTCTACACGGCTTTGAATAACAAAGTCTCCAGAGATGTTCCCATTTCCATATGTGAACTTCTCAACTTGGAGCTGAATGCAATCTGCCTGCACTGACTCAGCACAGACTGACTGGGAACATGGGGAAGATATTCAGGTGACATATGAGAAGGTGCATCAGAAGGAGGAAGCATGTATATGGTATGTACCAGCTATCCTGAATCTGACTGCCATTTGTTGGAGGAGACAATTAATGCTCATATTCAAGAATTAGAGAAGACATTTTAAAACTTTATGCAAAATATTCCTTCATCTTTTCCTCTTAATATAATGTTGCAAAATATTTCCTACAGGTATGAATGTAAACTTGCTTTGTTTATAAAGTCTGTAATGTGAAAATGGAGTATGGTATTTTATCTTCATTGCCTAGTATGTAGGCACTTTTACTAAAAGGATGAACGAAATAAACATATGAAAAATGTTTTAGAGATTTTCTGGAAACAAAAGGCAGACTCAGATTTTCATGCAAATACTTCATTTACCTTATTTGATTAACCAGCATACCCTAATATAGAGTTGACTTACAGCCAATGTGGGTAAAAGCACACACACACACACACACACAAAATACCAGAAGATAATGAAAGATAATGAGATGGACAGAGAAAGACTTATATTCATGTTTCTGAAGTTTCACTGACTGATTAGGGCTTTGAGATTTCTGAGTTTTACACTTCTCAGCATGAAACATAAGAGGGCAGGTAGGGTTTATTTTTGTTGTTGTTGTTCAATGTAGTTTTCAAAGGCAATTTCTATGAGTCTATTAAAAAGGTGTTGATTTTGAGAAAATTGTAGGGCTTTTGAGTAACTGTGAGAGATGAGTGAATCTTAGTGCTCGCAAAGGAAAATCTCAACTCTAAATAGAACAGGAAGAAAACATTTTAAGTATCTACTCAGCCCTATCCCTTTAGGAAGATGTTACACTACCATATTCAAGGTTAATGTAGTCTATATTTTCTAAATATTTAGAGTTATGCCTGTTTACCTAGTGATTGATCTGAGATTATTGGACTGACCTAGGAGAATCTTAAAGTTCGGATGGTTGTCTCTCTCTCTTCCCTTGCACCAGGTACTCTAATGTGGGAAGTCATGCACATGAACTTTTGTATGCAAACCACCACCAGAAAAATCCACAGGGCTCAAACATCAAACATGCATTAAAAACAAGACACAGCCTCAAGGATTATATCAGTCTGTGGCTAGCCAATAGGATCACAGAGTTGTCTTTCTCTTGCAAGTTCTTCATTTGGCCACAGGTTATTCTGACTTTCATTGAATAGTAAAGACATTTGGGGATTGAAATGATATTTTTATATCTGTTAACAGCTCCATATTTTTGTTATTCATTTCTTGGTCTACAGTCTTTCACATGGTGATATTTAATTGGAAGATAGCAGGAAGCTAAAGTAGTAGCTGAAATGAAGTAAATAAAAACATATCCTAATTCCTTTGGTTTCCTCATTACTCTCAGTTTTATTCTTCCATCATTGATTGACTACTAAAGTGATTCAGATAGTAAGTCTGGATAAAAAAATGCATAATTTTCTCTAAAACCAGACACTACTAATTTAGAATATGTCATTTTGGACGTATGGCTTATTATAACATTTGGTTCACCTTCAAAAAAGGAAGATTTATGCTGGAATTTCCCTCCATTCATTAGTAAAATCGATTTGAAGGTCTCCAGGAGGTAAATTATTTTTAGAATTAGTTTTTATTTTATTAGTCAGGTTGCAGAGTGTCAAAATTGCATTGAAGCTAGTGGCACTTCGCTGAACTCATTAATATTGATATGATCACTCTGTGTTCTCTGCTGAGTGACACTACTAACCTTTTGGGATGGCAAGGATTATTTTTAAAGGGACCACACATTTAAAAACATAGATTCTCTGGTCCTTCATTCTTGTGATTGTTAAAAGGATAAATACAGTGTCTCCAGCAGTTTTATATATGACTCGTTCCATTCAGCAAATATTTCCCAAGCTCTAACTGTGGCCAGATTCTTTGTTGGAAGCTGAAGCTGTAAATGAGCTCTCCAAACAGGCCATTCTTGTTCTCTGGATCTGTGTGTGCTGGCAAGCACTGCACATCTCATCAAACTAATCAAAATACTAAGTGTGGTAGGAGATGACTTGTTCCATTATTATGACCACACTGTCCTAGTTTCCTTTGAGTTGCTGTGATATAAGAATGGGTTTATTTGGCTTCCAATACGAGGCTAAAAATCTCATTCACAGTCAAGAACAAGGAGAGAACGAATGCGTTCATTCCTACCGCTCAGCTCATGTTTTCCACTCTTGTGAAATCCATGATTGAAACTCAGGGAATGGTTCACATTCCGGGAAAGTTTCCCTACCTCAATTAATCCAACTTAGAAAAAAATCCCTCACCTATTTTCCCTTATGTGCAGGCCCACACAATCCAAATAATTCCTCATTGATACTCTCTTCCCAGGTGACTCTATACTTAATCCGTTAGCAAACCTGATCATTCCTCGAAAGGGTTGATTATTTCACCAGGAATAACTTTTCCATGACAGATGGTGTTACAGGAGGACTCTGATTTGGGGCTGGTTTTAAAAGATAGGCAGGTTCAGTCATGGAGTAAATGACAAAAGGGATGCAACAGAATTGAAACTAAAATGGTAAATAGCTTGGAAAGACAAGCAGAACCATTTAAATAAAATAATGTGTTTAGGAATCAGTGGTTGGTGGAAAAATTATAGTATGACCATGTTGCTGAAACTAGAGTGATGAATTTCTAAAGAGTGAGAATCTAGAAGTTTCTATGCATTTTCCCTTATTTGTTAAAGCACATTTTTTAATACAAGTATTATTGAATAATGTGAGAGGGTGGTATTTAGTGAACAATTTCAAGTCTTCTACATTTTTAGGATAATTGAAAGCCAGATTCTTACTTTTGATATGATCTATTAATCAAATAGTATCCAATGATTATAGAAGAGTTGAGTCAACATTCTCTTTGTGGCAGGAGAACATTTCTCACAATTTGGATCACATAGACAACAAGGGTTTTAGTACAATATATCTCATTTTAGTGCGGTCCCAGCTGCTATTGATAGGACAACGGAAACTTTTTAAAAAGACTCAGAAGGTTTCTTTCACTGCACTGAAAACAAAACATTGAGATCAGAATGGCTTGACTTGTTTAAGAATGTAGTTAGGATCTGAAGGAGAACTTGGAAAACATTATTTTATTATGTGTAATATATTATATGTAATATAAATATATGCAAAATATTCTACTTCTATGTATTCCAACCCCTTTTCTAAAAGATAGAATAAAACATGCTGAGTATTTAGAAAAGTCACTATAGCAGTGATATGTACTGCAGCATATCATATGACAAATCATATTAAAACTAGTTTTCCTCTCCTACTAAGGGAGATACTATGAAAGAGCAGTAATCTTTGATGGCTGATTCCATTGTCATTCTCTCAGGAATACTGACCAGTACACAAACCTCGATACTATTATCATTGATTTTGATATTAGTGAATGCACCAGTAAACCATTCTTATTCTCATTTTTCCACCATGGATCACACTCAAAAAGCCAATAATTTCCCAAACTGGCATTTCTTTAATTTATAGAAGAAAAGGTTATTGAACTGGAGTTCTTCTTTCTGCCATATGAAACAACAACATCTTCCATTACCTTGTTTGTGCTGCTCATGATCCTAACTAGAACCAAGTCCTTCAGAAAACATTGTGAAGGAGGAAAGGAACTCCATCAAAGAAACTCAAGTGTCCTAATTATGAACAACTTAGATGTGCATAACAACAATAACAACAACAACAATTGTACTAGTGATTATAAAAGTGAAATGACTGCATTCAGGCCAAACCTAATCAAAGAGCTCATCCAAGTGTAGAGAATCCCAGAACAAGTTCAAAGGAGCCAGGGGTATGGTCTCAGGAAATACTTCACAAAACTCAATCTCCTTTGTGGGAAAGGGGTTGAGAGCAGGTAAGTCAGGTAGTGTGGAAAAGCACCATTGCAACTTTGCCATTTCCCCACCCATCCCATTAGTCTCCTTCTGGAATTTTCCTTAGAAAAAATTTATTATCACAATCCGTTTTCACCAAAATGGGATAGGACTGTGTATTTATGCACCTGTGTAGGTATTTCCTCTCTGTTACACTTTGTGTCTTCTTAAAGTGAGCTAAGAAATTCCATGATTATTGTAGCTTGTGAGATATTTGACCTTTTAGACTGTATTAGCTTCTACTGTTTTAGAGGTGTGTTGTGAAGCCTAGTGAAAAAAAAGAACTAGACTAAGTAATGCTAATTGGAGTGGAAGGTGAATGATGCAGATCTACGAAATGAAATGGCCTGGTAGAGAATTCCATCCCCCCAAAAAAACATAATATCAAAAATTCTTCTAAATGAGAAAGTGATGTGTTGTTGGAATAGAGCAAATAATATCGTGGCAGGTGCCAAATAGTATAGACCAAAAGGCTAAGACGTTAGTTGATAGAGCACCAGTCTTGCTTTTATGATTAAACTGTGAATTATGGACTGTGTTCATTGATAATTAGAGAGCAAAACAGATGGAGAAGGTTTAGTTTAAAATTATGTGGCCATTAAAACAACCTGCACTCCCAAGTGTCTCTCTACATTCATGACTACAGCAAATTTGTTCTGTTTGTTAAATGTGATTGGAAGATAAGGACTAGTTGTCATTGTGTTGGACCTATCTTCTCATGATTGGAGTAAAAATCCTCTGCAAATGTCAAATCTTCTTATTACCGTGTTTTGCTCTGCAGAGGGCTTTTAATTTTAGCTAATATAAAAATTCAGACTTTGACATCTCTATCTCTTTCCCCATTATTTATACATTACTCTAAAAAAAAAAAACAAAGTAGGTACCAAATGAGCATAGTCATTTTAAAGAGTTACTTGTAGTAGTAGGTGATTTAGTGTACTGTTGGAAGGGCAGATGGCAACTTTTAAACTGTAGGTTGTAGATTTCAGTTTTCACTACGTATATCTACTTTTAGTTCCAGCCATTTGGAAGGCGGTTCAAAGGGATGACAATGCAATACAGTCCCGATTTCCTGTATATTCCAGTGTGAGGTAATATCTAAGGTACCACACTTGAAGGGATTTCACTGACGTCAGGAATGAGACAGAGGTGTCCACTCTCCGCATTCCTTTTTAGTAGTATGCTTTAAGCAATAGCAGAAGCAATAAAGCAGGAGAGAGAATTTAAAAGTTTTACATATAGAAAAATGAGAAGTGAGACTGCTCCAATGATAGGATGGTATACATTAGAGATCCCAAAATTTCTCCCAGAAAATCTCTAGGAAGAATAAATAAATTTATCAACATTGCAGAATACAGAATCAACTTCCACAAATCAATAGGTTTTCAATACACAAGAATACAGAAACAGAGATTACTGAACCACCACTATTAACAATAGTCTCAAAAAATATCTAAGTATAAACCTAATTAAAGAAGTGAACAACCTCTACAATAAAAATTTTAAATTTCTGAAGATCTAGAAAGATATTGGAAAATGAATCAACACCCCCATGATCATGGATTAGAAACATTAGGATTATTAAAATGACCTTTTACCAAAAACTATTTACAGATTCAATGTAATCACAATCAAAATCCCTAACTCATTCTTTATAGAGATAGAAAACAAAATTTTCTAAAATTCATATGGAACCACAAAAGGCCCTGAGTAGTCCAAACTATACTGAAGAAGAAACACTCTTGGAGAGATTGCCATTGCAGATCTCAAGAAAAATTAAAGAATCATAGTAAGAAAAAATATAGCATTGTCACAAAATAGACATATAACAAATATAACAAAAGACCCAAAATATGAGTATATGGAACTTCAGCCATTTAATATTTAACAAAAAGTTCCAAACACTTATATTGGAGTGAAAAAAAGCTTTTTCAAATAGTGCTGAATAAATGGAATGTTTATATGCAGTAAAATGAAATTAGGTCTGTATCTATCACCATGCACAAAGCTAATTCCAAATCGATCAAAGACTTTAACTTGAAACATGGTATATTGAAACTGCTAGAAGGAAACACAGATAATACCCTACATTATATAGATATAAAAAAGTGATTGAACTCCATTTGTTCAAGCATTAAAGCCAACAATTGACAAGTAGGACATTATATAATTAAAAATCTTTTATGCATGTGAAAAAAAAGATAAAAAAAGCAAATAAAATCAGGTAAAGTGGAAGCTAACAGAATGGGCATGAATCTTTGCCACTTTGTACATCTGATGGAGAAATAATTCCCAGAATATCTAAGAAACTTAAAAAATATTCCATAGCAAAACAAAACACAAAATGATCCACTCAAAAAAATGTGCCAGTTATATTGAA
This sequence comes from Dicrostonyx torquatus, assembly GCA_028555095.1. Taxonomy (NCBI): domain Eukaryota; kingdom Metazoa; phylum Chordata; class Mammalia; order Rodentia; family Cricetidae; genus Dicrostonyx; species Dicrostonyx torquatus. The sequence goes on along the minus strand of JAQHUG010000253.1, from coordinate 273,326 downwards.
CCAGAGAGTTCTCAAAAGAAGAAAATAATGGCTAGCAATTATAT
>JAQHUG010000253.1:210067-225877 GCA_028555095.1 Dicrostonyx torquatus | reverse complement strand
AAAGGGCCTTCTTCCTTTCTCAAAGCAATGTGCCTTATAATCTCTGAGGAGTGGACGGGTTGGGGTGTGGAGGAATGTGGAGGGGATGGGAGGAGGGGAGTGAGTGGGAAGTGGGATTGGTTAAGTGAGAAAAAATAATTTGTTTTCTTTTTTAAAGAAATAAAATAAAAAAGAACCGAAAATAAATAAATAAATAAATAAATAAATAAATAAATGAAAGGACAAAACTTCTATACAGCTAGATTATATGGAGACATTTTCTCATTTGAGGGTTACTTCCTTTCAGATAGCTCTATCTTGTGTCAATTTGACATACAACTAGCCAACATATCATTCCTACAAACTGAAAACTCTTATTATTCCTTATAACTTTCCTTTAGTCCTATAACTCAGTATATGGCATTAAGCTGGAGTTGATCTTTAAGGTCACAAATGGAGATGAAGACAATGAATAAAGTCTCACCTGGAAATGGAAATGTTGTGCCTTATGACATAATTCAAGAGGTTCCCACAACTTTTCGATGAGCTCTGCTTTCTTTAAAACTACCTGCTGGATACTGAGTCTGTGATATACATGTCAGAACTCTTGGATGAAGCTGTAACCTATTTGATAAATTGTTTAATTAAGTCAAATCCTGTATGGTTGGAGATGTAGCTCAGTGATATAAAGCTTTTCTAGTATGCACAAGGCCTAATCCCAATCACTAGGTAAAATAAATTAACTAAATAAATGAAAGTTTAATCAGTTTAAAATCATCCTATAAGCAGTTAATCACCATTACCAGAGGAAAAAGAATTAGATGGCCAATGAATATTTTTGCTTGGAGATAATTATACAAACACATGAAGCTTCATTCATAGAAGGGTATACTAATTCATTTTCATATGGTGGTGATTTAAGGAAGAAATGTCTCCCATATGCTCAGGCATCTGTATAGTTGGTCCCCTATGGTGGGTGGTGTTCTTTGAAAGGTTTATGTGTTCTGTTTTTGCTGGAGGATGTGTGTCACTCAAGGCAGACTTCAAGAGTGTAAAGCCTCGACACACTTCCTCTTTGCTTTCTTTGTTTCATGCTTGTGGAAAATGAAGCTGCTTCTCAGTTTCCTGCTCCTGACATCACACCTGCTGCCATGCATGTTACCATGCTTCCACATCGTGATGAACACGTAACCCTCGGGAACCATGAGGTCAAATAAACTTTTGCTTCCATAATTTGTTTGGTCATCAATAGGACAGTAACTCATGTAGAAGATGGTACCAGGAGTTTTGCTATAAATAATCTTCAATGTATCTACACCAGAATTGAGCTAGTATGTACACAAGAAAACCTGCTACCATCTTCCTGCTACCATACTTAATAACAAATTAATATTCAGGCTCTTAAAAATCTTACCTTTGTTGAGATTCTTAAATTGTTTTCTCCAATTAGAGAACAGCTCCCAAGTAACCTAAGCCAAAACAGTCCTCTTACTTCCAACCTTCCTCCAATGTTCCTCTGACTTTCTACCTTGTATGTATACATAGAGTTCTCATTATCATTCATAGTATTGGTCAATTAATTTATCTGCTTAAATTTGAATAACTACTTGCTTTGTTTATAAAGTGTGAAAGATTTCCTTGATATTGAGACATTTGCTAATATTATATTGGTTACATTTAGGCTTAACGTAAGCACCCTGTTTTTTATCCACCTAGTCGTATGTCTATAATGTCTTTAGCATTTTGTTTATATGAAATCTATCTCTAGTTAAAATAAGTATCAGTTCTGTATAACTTATACTTCTTTGAGAAGTACTAAGAGAATCTCTTAGATCCATAGTCACAACTGTAGACTTTCAATTCAAGAAACACACTTACTTGTCATGCTTCCTGCAATGCTTGTCATAGCACCAAGCACGTAGATATGTGGACTCAACATTCATGTTCTTGAAATAAAGCATTATTACTTTTAAATTTTCCATATGTTTGATCCTTGATTCTTTTATTCTAATGAGCCTCTCACTGGGGACCTTGTATGTTCACATCTTGTTCATTACTTTCATCAGCTCCACTCTCCAGTCAATCTTGCATCATTCACCATTTTGAAATCTTGTCTCCTCTCTCTGTCCCAAATAACTTTGACTGGCTACTGTAAGAAAACCAAATTTTTCTGAGCATTTTCTGTAACTCACTGAAGAATTGTATATTCTTACTTTTCAATCCACTTCTATTTTTCTATGCTATAATGTATCTTTTATGCGATTCAGAAAGAACCATGCACTAAATTTCATCTGTGTCATTATAGTCCCACTTTCCCCTCTTTATTTGCATTGTTTTTTATCTGTAATATCCAATTTTCAAATATGCAAAGTCCACCTCAAACTTTATGTTCTCTTTCAAAAAACATCTATTACTATGGTTTTTATGTGTATGTGTTCTGGGGTAGATCACAGTATCAGAGAATGCCCTAGTCCTAGAGAAATACATGCTTAAAGATTGAGCCATTTCTCAAGCTCAAATTTCATGTTTTTGGTAAAGCTATTTCATACTCTTACTGTATTTATGGCTATTATACTCAAAACAAGAATCCAGGATAAAATATCTGCTATTATTCCATTGTTTCAAGTCAATTTGCTTCCTCCCCAATTAGATTATAAACCCAATTAAAAGTCTTATGAATGAGGTTGCATCCTTAACAAAATAGGGTTCTATATCTCATATAATTCCAAGACACTATACCTAGCTCTGCTAGGAAGTAAGACACTCAGCCCATGACTCAGGCAAACATAACGTGGGACCAGAAAAGCATCAAGTAGAGCTTTCATAACTCACCCAAATGGTTTATTATTTCAACCTCATCTGCTGACCCCATCAACCTTAATTATTAAAAACTAATTCTGTAGGTTTCTTAAACCTATTTCAAGAGATGGTGCATTATGCAGAGCAACCATCATCAAGTAATAGAACTCTGTCCTCATCAAATTCCATCTAGCCAGTCAAGCAGAAACAACAGTGTGCATTAATGTTCCCATAGAGGTATACTGTTTTTCTCTTACAAACCTCATTTCTTTTGTCAATTATATTTTTTTTTTGCAAAAGGCCCCGATAGGTATGTTATTTAACTATTGGAATGCATAGAACAACATAAAGAAATATTTTATTTCAAGGAGGAACCCACCTTGGTTCTGCAGAGTTTATTAGTTGGAGTAAATAGTGAAGGAAAGGGGTCGAGAATTCCATGCTACCTTTATGTTCTCATGCAGCCTCCTATGCTTCTGGGCTATTTAAAAATAGGTCCCTAATTCAGGAAAACACTGCTGTCCTATCCTGATCAAAATTCTGATATGCATTAACTAGAAATTTTAAATGAGAATTAGGAGATTAAGCTTTAGAAATATAAAAGGAAAATGGATTGTCCCTTTCTAATTTGGGAGATGATACTAGTCAAAGAGGCACTTGCCAGATGAGAACCACTGATCTGCAGGGAAAGGAAAGGATAGTCTTCGAAATGATATAAAATTTTCCATAGATTCAAAGGAACATTCTGTATAAGAGACAGGGAAACAGTTGGGGACACTTTTGTATTCTGTGTTGTAAGGACACATTACATCTTTATCTTATAAAAAGGAATCTGCACATATTATAATTAGCCCAACACACTGCTAACAGCTTGTGTTGTAACCCTTTAACCCAGATGGTACTTTGGGAGGAATGTGAGACTCAGCAGTCTTGTAAGTACATGAACTCCTGCAATAAAGGAGAGAAGATAATGAGGGGAAAGATAAGAGAAAGAAGCACTAAAACCATACAACCCAGAGTAAAGCTGACCAGTCTGCTATGATTAGTTACCTTTGTTCTGATTCTCCATAAAATATGCCGATTGCAAAGGGCCTGGGGAAAGCAGATCTTTTGGGATGTTAACATGATCTTCCCAGGTTCCCAGCTCTTTGAATAAACTACAATTTAAAGATTAGATTCCTACTTCTGTTCATTGGCAGTTGTAGTGCAACGTAGCTCTATTCTGACCAGTCTAATTTAAATCCAAAGCCCAGCTGTAGCTAAAAGTCAAAAAAGAAAAGGGAAGGGAGTGTGGAAAGGAAACCAAGCTAGCTCCTTTCCAAGCAGGGCATAGGCATTAGCAGTTCGTGAGAACAATTTGTCTGTGTTAGGTAAAAATGGCTTTGCATTTCTCTCAGTTGTCTGTAATCGACTGGTTACTACTATAGCTGCCCTTTGACTAGAAAGCTGGCTCCTTAGTCTGTATGACCTGTATGAATGACTGTTCATACAGAGGAACTGAATTCTACTCCCAACTCTCAATTGGCAGCTTTCATATATGTTTAATTCCAGTCCCAAATGATCGATTTCACGCTTCTGATCGTCTCACCCACTGCATATGTATGGTGCAGACATACATGCATGCTAAACATGCATACACCTAAAATAAAATTGGGGGGGGGTTACTATCAAAATCACACCATCCAGAGGGGTTTGATCTAAATGATTCAGTTTTCTGTGGGTTTGTAAAACAAAACTTGTGAAATATAGTGAGCTCTCCCTGAATTAAGTGGTAGAATTTTTCTAGGAAAATTTTAAAGGAGAAAGTATTAAAAATGATCATAAGGTGAAGGCCAACTCTTCTCCCAGATTTCCTCAGCTGCCTATAGCACGCAGAAGCTGCGTGAGCTTTCTCCATCCACTCTGGCACATTCGTTGGTGATACTGTTCCATTGGCACAATCCTATTACTAAGAATGTGTGGGTATAACTCATTCAGTGCCGAACAGTCAGTTGTGAATATATGTGTATTTACATATGCATATGTGCATGCAAACACAGTGAATAAAGAGGCCGTGAATGGTGGGATGTGTGAGCAGGTTTGGAGAGAAGAAAAGGAAAAAAGAAATCTAATTAAATTACACTCTAAAAATATTTATGAAAAAGGAAGCTATTATAAATGTCTTATTAGTCTTTGCCTTTATGAATGGGGCAAAATGAAATCTCAAAGTAGTTTTAATATGAATTCCCCTGATTACTAAGATGTGAATGTGTTTTTTGTTTCAGCTTTTGATAGCTCTCTGCTTATTCCCCATTTAAGAAATTGAATTGTTTTTGTGATGTTCTGTTTTCTTTTAGTTCTTTGTATATTCTAGATACTAACCCTCTGGGAGATATATAATTTGGTAAAGATTATTCCCCCATTCTGTGGGCTTCAATTTTGCTTGAATGTTTGTGTCCTTTGCTGCACAGCAGGTTTTTAGGCTGATGAGGTCCCATTTATTAATTGTTGGTCTTAATGCCTATGTTATCAGTGTCTTGTTCAGGAAGTTCTTTCAAGTGCTAATGAGTTCAAGTCTATACCCTACCTTCTCTTCTGTCAGACTCAGGATATCTGTTTTTATGTTGAGGTCCTTGATCCATTTGAAATTGAATTTTGTTCTGGGTGATTGATATGGATCTATTCTACATACAACTATCCAACTTGACCAGCAGCACTTGTTAAAGATACTGTCTTTTTCTACAGTGTGTATTTTTGGCTTTTCTGTAAGAACCAGCTGATCAAAGGTGTGTGACATTATATATAAGCTTTTAATTCTCTTCCATTTGCAACATGTCTGCTTTATAACAATACCATACTATTTTTATTACTATTGTTCTGTAGTGCAACTTAAAATCAAAAATTAATAAAACAAACAACAATAGATGGTTGGCAAGGATGCAGGAGAAAGGGAATAGTTGTTCATTTCTGGAGAATAGAAACTCGCAGTCACTATGAAAATTTGGAAGCTCTTCAAATGCTAAAAAAATCAACAGACCGGAAGAGTTATATACCACAAGAGCTTGGGCACACACCAAAAATACTTTCATCTATATAGCAGTATTTGATCATTTATGTTCATTGCTCTGTTCATAATATCCAGAAATTGAAAACAGCCTACATATACATCAACTGATGAATACATAATGAAAATGTGGTTTATTTACATAATGGACTATTATTCAGTCTTTAAGAAAAATGAGATTTGCTGGTAAATAGATGGAGCTAGAAACAATTCTATTGAGTGAGGTAATCCAGACTCAGGAAAACAAACTTATGTGTGGATATTAATTTTAATGCTTTATATATGTGTACTGTATTCAGATATCCACAAAGTTTAGGTGATTAGAACTTTACTATGGGTAGCAAGATCTTTCAAGGAAGAGGAAAGAGAATATAGTGTTTTGAAGAGATTAAGGGAAAATTAGACTAGAAAGAGTAAATGGAGAAAGAAATAGAAGGACATTATAAAAGAAAGAAATGTGGGTATAGAAAAGTAACACAAACACGTAAAAAGCCTTATGGAAGCTTACTAGTGTAGAAACTCCCTAAAATATATGTATATTACAAAGGAATTTAAATAGAGTTATCAAATATTAGGGGAGCCATGCTCCCAATGTCATATACTGTCATGTAAAGTCCCTAATACTAGAAATGGCTTAAATTTTTTTTATTCATCAGCCAATGTGGTTCAATAGAGTTCACAACATAACAATCTTTTTGTCAATGGTATACGTTTGTAGTGGTAAGGCTGCTTGTTTGTTCCCAGCTGCTCAGCCCTGAAATAATCACACAGAAACTGTACTATTTAAATCACTGCTTGAAGACCCCAAACAATTCTGCATAAGAAGGAACTAATGAGTAAGTTGGGTAATGAAAAACTACAAAATGTGACAAACGAGTGAGTCACAGCCTGAACAGGCAGGATGTTATGTAGTCAGCATGATGTCACGTACTTGCAGTTTTTCTGGGATTATGCTAATTTCATTCTTGGTTGAACTCTGGTTTGAATGTCTGGACCAATCCCAATTGTACCCGTACCCCATATTATAATTCATGGAAAACTTGTGGGTTTTGCCTATAAAAGCTTGCTTACTCGGATGCTCCGGGTGTCCAGCTATTCCAAGCTGTGCACCTGGTTGTGCGATTGTGAAATAAACCTCGTGCATTTGCATCTGACGGTCTGGTTATTGAGTCTGTGGGTAAGACCAATCTTGGGATCTTTCAGCTAGTGCTTACATTCTAAACTAACCCATCTCCATTAATCTGTGTATCCACACTTGGCTGTGGCTTACTGGCAAGATTCCATCAGGCCTCTGTCTTTGGCAGGGCTACATGGCACCTCTCTGACTCCATCTTTTTTCTCCCAGAATTCAGTTTAGTTTTCCCCACCTAGTTGTACACTTTTGCCCTATCACAGGCCAAGGCCGTTTCTTTATTCATTAACCAATAAAAGCAATACATAGACAGAAGGATTTTCTACACCATAGATTACTCTCTAATACTTAACAGAAAGAATTTATTGAAGGCATCAAATATTTATGTCATTAAACATGTAGAAATCTAGCCACTGCTCAATTAAAAGCTGCGTCTCTACTAGCAAGCATTCATAGAGTGTGAAGGTACCACACTTGCTCCTAGAGGAGAAAAGTACTAAACAATTCCGCCCATCCATGAATACTTTCAGCTGTAACAACATTCTCTCTGTGGAAATATATCTAATGGTACAATTGTAGCATATATACTTTGGGAGTGATCAAAAACTTATTTTTAAACACACACTGCATGATGTGGAATGATGGACCAGGCACTGTTAATGAGGCCATAAATCTGAAACTAGATAGGTCATGGGCCTAGGGGAGAATTTACTACTACTATTCTGCTAAATGAGCAGAACAGTAAAAAAAATGACTTTTAATAACATATTGCTATATACATAGACTATTGTGTCACTCAACCCTCATCAGAGAAACATCTTGCAGTTCAGAAAAATTAACACAGAGACCCACAACTGGTCTATGTTCAGAGGGTATGAGAATTTGAAGCACTCAGCCCTGAATAGGGTATCTTTATTACATATCTCCCCTCAAGGCTCAGGTATCTAAGAAGAAGAGGAGTCGGAAAGATTTGAAAAGCCAAAAATGGTTAACTACTTTCAGGAAAGCAATGTTTTCCAGACACAAATAAGGCAGTTGCACATGAAACCACAGATACTATGACAGCAATAACAATAACAACAACAAAAAAACCGTACAAGTTCAGCCAGATAAAATCCTGGCATGGAAAAGGGGAAGTGGACTCAAAATCCTACTCTTCACTAAGAATTTATTTGCAATTGATATATACTATGAAATGGAAAGTCAGTTTTCTTCAGAGCAATGCCACTGAGTATATCAACCACACCCAAAGCAGGATCGTGATGAGTGCTGGCTGGCCAGCACAAAATTTACTTCCTGTTTTTTGTTTGTTTGTTTTCTTGTTGTTGTTGTGCATATGTACATGTGAGTTCATGTGTAACCATGCACTTCTGCATTTTTTGGTTTTGTTTGTTTTTGTCTTTTTAAAAGAGAAATTGCGTGATGCAGGGTAGGTAGGAAAAGGGGAAGATTATGTAGGAGGTAGAGAAAGAAAAAGATCAAAATAATTATTTTATTATTAAATTTATTTTCTAAAAACAATCTCATCTCTTGAAATTTGCAGTCAACTGGACCTTGGGAACTCAGTACTGTGCTCTGATGTGAGTCTCTGTCTCTGTCTCCATCCGTAGCTGGATGAAAGTTCTATGGTGATATTCAATATAGTCTGACTATAGGACAAGGCCAGTTCAGGCACCCTCTCCTCCACTGCCCAAGGTCCTAGCTGGGGTCATCCCATGGTCTCCTGGGAACCCCTCAAGAACCAAGCCTCTTGCCAACTCCAAAATGGCTCCCTCAATTAAGATATCTCCTTCTCTGCTCCCATATCTGTCCTTCCTTCATCTCAACCATTCCACTCCCCCAAACTCTCCCAAAGCCTCTCCTTCCCCCTCTCCCCTTCCCTCTACCCACCCCAACCCCATGCTCCAAACTTTTGCCAGGTAATCTTGTCTGCTTCTTCTATTGAAGAACGGAAGGAGGGAGAATATTAGCAAGGAAGTCAGGACCACGAGGGGTCCACCCACTGAGACAGTTTGCCTGAGTTAATGGGAGCTCACCAACTCCAGCTGGACTGGGACTGAAAGAGCATAGGATCAGACTAGTCCCTTTGAATATTGTTGACAGTTGGGGCAGACTGAGGGACCAATGTCTCTACTGCTTGTACTGGCTTTTTGGGATCCTATTCTCTTTGGATGCACACCTTGCTCAACCTGGATGTAGTGGGGAGGGCCTTGGGCTTCCAACAGGGAAGGGTGCCTTGTCTTCTCTTAGGACTGGAAGGGATTGGGGGGAGGATATGTGTGGGGGCGCAGGAAGGAAGTGGGAGGAGGGAAATGGGAATTTTGATTGGTATTATATTTAAAGTAATAAAAAAAGAAATTTGCAGGCAAATGGATGGAGCAAGAAAACATCATATTGAGTGAGGTAACCCAGACCCAGAAAGACAATTATCATACATACTCAGTCATAAGTGGTTTTTAAACATAAAGCAAAAAAATCCAGTATACAAATCGCAATCCCAAAGAACCTAGACAACAATGAGTATCCCAAGAGGGACAACCAAAGTGGATCCTGCATGTTGTATTTACATAGGTATTTTTATATAAGCATGCATACATATACATATATATTTGTATGTATATGTGTGCATGTAATAATAATAATCCAAGAAGAAAAGGATATCGATTTAAGAGTTTGGAGGGATGGGACAGGTTCAAGGAAGGATAGCTGAGAGGGGTTGGAAAGAGAAAAGGGACAGGAAAACACGATGCAATTGTATTCCAATGAAAACATATTAAAAACTATAAAGAAATGAAAGAAAGAAATGAAGAAATGAAAGAAAAAAAAGAAAATTACCACATTTAAAAGAGAAGTTGTAAATGTAGCCTCCATGTCTGCTTCCATTAATGTACATTAAGAATATATCTTTAAAATAGAATGGAGAAGAGATCAGTGTCTTAGAACAATGGTTTCAGTATCAGATACCAGCAGGTTATTGAAGAAAGACATTCTGAGGGAAGGGGGAGGTTGGGCTCAGCAACTCAGCCACTCTTTTTTTTTTCAATTTTTTTTATTATTATTACTTTATTAATACTAGGAATCAAAATTTCCACTTCCTCCCCTCCTCCCACTTCCCTCTTGCTTGCTCCCCTCCAGTCCTAAGAGAGGGCAGGGTACCCTGCCCTGTGGGAAGTCCAAGGCCCTCCCTCCTCCATCCAGGCTTAGAAAGGTATGGTGTAAGAGGGTTCTTCTATATTTTGTGTTATTTTCATTGGTTAATAAAGAAAGCTGCCTGGGCCTTTTGATAGGGCAGGACTTAGATAGGCTGGGAAAAGAGAACAGTATGCTGGGAAGAAGACTGGGTCAGGGAGAGAGTCGCCATGAAGCTGCCAGGGTCAGACATGCTGAATCTTCCCAGTAAGCCCACTACATCGTGGTGACTTACAGACTATAAAGAACAGGTTGAAATAAGATGTGAGAATTAGCCAAGCAAAGGCTAGAGATAATGGGCCAGGCAGTAATTTAATTAATACAATTTTCATGTGGTTATTTCGGACATAAACTAGCTGGCGGCTGAGAGCCAGGCAGGAAGGAACAAAAGGGCCCTGCATTTCTCTCAGGTGCTGGGAACACAACTCCCACCTAATTACAACAAAGGTATGCATCCAAATAGACTAAAATCCCAAAAAGCCAGTACATGCAAATCCCATTGCCATTATCATTGGCTTCTTAGTCTGCCCCAATTGTCAGCCACATACAGAGGGTCCAGTTTGATCCCATGCTCGTTCAGTCCCATTCCGGCTGGGTTTGGTGAGCTCCCATTACTTCAGGCACACTGTCTCACTTAACAGGATGAAAAACATCTGGCTCTGTCTGTAGAATGAATTATGTTTCCCTACCTAGAATAGGTATTAATTTTAGATAGACACACAAGCTGCAAACAGAAATTCCAACATTTTCCTATGTGTACTAAGGAAAAGGAGGTAATAATCAGATATTTATACAAGTTTGTAAAATTTTGAGCTTCTTAGGGAGAAAAAATAACTTTTACTTAGTAAATAATAACCTGTCATAGTTTATGATATCCAAATCAAGGGCATCACAAATGTCTTTTAATGGTGAGCAGAATATTTGTATATGATAATGAATATTAGTAAAAACAAGGAACTGATGCACAGACATTTCCTCCTTTCAGGTGCTTAATGCAACATAAGTACCATATACTGCTTCTCTTTTTTCCTTCCTCAGTAAATAAAACACAAGTTTAATTAAAATTTCAATTGTAAATTAAGCAAATTTTAGTTGATGATGTTTATTATAACACACACACATACACACACACACACACACACACAACTGGAAATATCTTTAATAGTGATCCATGATGTGGATGTGTCAGTTCCAACACATAGTCTTTCCAAACATCATTGTTATGTTCCAACAGTCTTTATAAGCTCTGTCATTCTCTCCAAGATGTATTCTCTCTAGAAAGGGTTCATTTACTCCTGAAAATATGTCCTTTCTTTGTTTCACTCAAAGCTCAGTTTCTAAACTTGGTGGTTCCTTGGTAGAACAGAAATATCCCTATTTAATAACAGGAAGAGGAAACTGAGACCTCTCCAAATCTAGTATGCTGCTTATTTCCTTAGAAACTTCAATAATAGTTTTTAATAATTATATATGCTATAAATATTAAGTGTAAACATTAGTGTCTATAAATAATCTTATTTGAACATAGCTATATTCATTTATTACCTATCAATAGATTAGTTTACAGTACAAAGTCTATGCAGAGTAATTAGGAAGAGACCATCTGGTTTGTGTAACCTAAAATACTACGTGGTCTTTTGCAGCTTATAGACTGGTTTAGGATTCTTTGGCACATAGTAAGTTCTATGTTAACATTAACTATAATACTTATTATCATTTTTCTTTTTCCTTATTTAGCATCTTTATTACTACAGCTGCTTCTTTTAGTGTTCTGATTTACATTTACTAATGTAAATGTTTCTTCAATGTTGCAGTTGTTCTACTAAGTTTTAGATGGATCTTCTTACTTTTCTGTTCTTAAAAATAATAAGTCAGAGAGCAAGGAAAGAGATATCTTGATTGAGGGAACCATTATAGGGTTAGCAAGAAACCTGGCTCTAGAAAAATTCCCAGTAATTCACAAGGATGACCCCTTCCAAGACCCTAAGAAACAGTGGAAATAGGGCTCAATCTTGACTTGCCCTGTAGTCAGATCAATGAATACTTTAAATATCTCCATAGAAGTTCCATCCAACAACTGATGGAAAGAGAGTCAGAGACCCTCATTGAAGCACTGGACTGAACTCACAAACTCCAGTTGAAGAGTGGGAGGAATGAAAATATGAGCAAAGGGGTCAAGACCATGATGGGTACACCCACTGAAACAGTCTACATGAATAATGGGAGCTCACCAAGTCCAGCTGGACTGGGAAGGAACAAGCATAGCACCAAACTAGTCCCTCTGAATGTGGTTGACAGTTGTATGGCTGGGACAGACTGAGGGGCCACTGGCAGTGGCACCAGGATTTTTCCTTACTGCATATACTGGTTTTTTTGGGAACCTATTCTCTTTGGATGGATACCTTGCTCAGCCTAGATATAGTAGGAAGGGTCTTGTACCATCCACAAAGCAATGTGCCTTACCCTTTATGAAGATTGGATGGGGGTGGGGTGGGAGGATATATGGAGGGAATGGGAACAAGGGAGGGAATGGGAACTTGGATTGGTATGTATGATGAAAAAAGAGTTTGTTTTCTTGAAAAAATAAATAAAAAAGAATTAAACTTCTATTGTGTTACCCTAGTGAAAAAAAATGAGTCAGAAACCTGGTAAGATTACATAGACAATAAGAAAACTAGTAAGTATACCGATTCAAACCCAGTTCTATTTCCAAGCACAAATTCACTCTACAAAATAAGTTCCTTTTAATCACTTTTTAAAAAAAATTAATTATTTTATTTTTATTTTTTCTAAAAAAGTAAGTCAACTATCTTTTTTCTTTATACATACCAATCCAATTTTCCACTCCATCCCCTCCTCCCATTTGCTCCTTTTGTTTTTAGTAATGGAATACTAATTTCTCCCATGATCAAATTTTATACGACTAGATCACTTTGGTGATTAAAAAAACCCTTTTTCTTCTTGTTGATTCTAAATCTATGACTCTGACTGCCCTTTGCTCCCAAATTGGATCCAAATAATTGTGAGTCTCCTTGAACAAAGTATGATAGTGGTTGCTTGAACTAGATGATGGGCCCATTCAGCAGCACTGAAACTTAGGCCTTTTTCAGATGACAGACTACTTCTTGAAGGTGATTCAGCCTAATGTAAGAGATCACAACCTCTTTACAGATGCCATAAACTTAGCTGCTGTGGTAATATCTCAATGTAAACAGATTTACTCCAGTCATGAGGTCTTTGTTAAAAACACAGCTCTACCACCTTCTTGTTCTGGCACTTTGGTTTGTCTGTGTGCTTCAACAGTCTTAATTATAATCCTACCCACAAATTTGAACAGTTTTCAGAAATAACATAAATGACCCAAATGCCATACATCTATCTAAGATTCATAAACCATATAATACTGCTTCTATTATCTGAGAGTACAGAGTTCATATTTAGAATTCTAGAAAATCAAGACAACTAGTAGATAACATATAATCTTTTCCTTCACCACTCTACCTCTTTTGCAGACGCAGGCTTTCATTGCTCCTGCTTATATCACCCTGACATATGAATCCAAATTTCTCTGTGGTTCTCACAAGTAGTCAACCTGTACTTATCTCTTGACCACATGCCTTGTTCCACATGTTCTCTTAGTGCTATAGATAGTTTTTTTTTCAGTCACAAAGAGGGTACGATGGGCAAAGAATCCTATCAAGTTGAGAATCGCTTGAGGATCCCTTTTGCCCTGGCCTACAAATGGTATACATTTTTTGGTATGTTAGAGATCAAAATCGAGTGTCCATTGTAGTGAGAATTAATAAGTAAGTGAGCATCTTGTACTTAGAACAATGTCAAGTATGTATCAAGAATCATAGGTTAATTGTTATTATTAGCACAATTGTCAGTGACTAGAAATATGCTTTTGCAAACAACTGATGAAGAATTTGATGGATCTTAGATTTCAACTTGAGACAAAATTATATGCTATGAAATGAGCTCATGTAAAATCAATATTGATTTTTAACCAAATATTCTTTTTTCATTTAATTGTAAACAAACATATGCTACACAAAGAAAGACTTGATGTTAAGGTTAAAAATAATTGGCAGAATGGCAACTGAGAGTCTATAGATCTACTAACTTCCATGTGTCAATAAACCAATGACAAGCAACTGAGATGCACACATACCTTTCCGATCAAGTAACTCTAAATTCGTCCAAGTTTTGAGAGTCTCCACTGATATTCCTAGTGAAAAGGGACACTTAATAGCCCTTCTCTACTATGTGTGATAGCATATCAAAAAGCAAAGAGGTAGCCTTCTAATAACATGCATATAAAAGTGACCAGAGAAACAATCCAATATCATATTAAATAAAAAACTCAATGTTAATATAATCATAAACACTCACCTTAGAGTGTAGTCATAGATACTGTTTCCCAGAAGATAACTATGACTCCCAAATATCCAATAACTCATATGAACTTATGTACTTAGTCAGTAATAAAGTCTTTAAATTCAGAGTAATCTGATCCTCTGTTACCTTTTTCTGACCACCCTAACCAATGTAACCAATGTGATGATTCAGGGGTTTTTATTTGTTTGTTTGTTTTTTGTGCATGTGTGTGTGTGTGTTGAGTGTGTGCCTGTCTGTCTGTCTGTTTGTGTCTGTGGGGCTGCTTCCCTTCCAGTTAAGGTCATTCACCAATGTCTCCATCATGGTTGGTAAATTAAGCTATTCTATCAAAGTTTAATAACACTGACACTTTTATAAGCATTGGATTCCCACTGGCACCTGAACAAGTTACACTGCCGGTTTTGTAGGATTTTGTAATCACTTTCTTAGCAATTAATCTTTGTTATTTTCTTTCTTTTGGGGGGAGGGGTTGGAGAGATGACCAAAATCATCTCATGTACCCGCCACTCTTCTCTCAGCCCTTTCCCTTTCAGCAGTCCTGTGTCCTCTTCTACTCCCCACCCCACATCTACAGTGTCCCTGCCACCTGGCTGCTCACAGAAAAGGAACAAATTCTAGAACATCTCTTCCCAAGGTGAAGTATATCCATTTCAATCTCTAAATGAGGAAACTGCTGGTGCAGAAAATCACTAAACAAAAAAGCATCTCCTTCAAATGCCCTCATGAAAGGACACATTTCCTGGCATTGGAATGAAGAAGCAAGCAACCATTACAAAGCACCAAAACAAGGAAAATGTGCTCATTCCAAGCTCCTTGTGGGTCTCTAGGACTGACTGTTCATTGGGTGGGATGCAGTGTCAGCAGTGGGGACTGACAGAGGGAGAAGTTTCTCAAGGTTTTACTGCAGGGTCTCAGAAGTGATTCCAAGAAAAGATTGTGCTTCTATTGACTGGTTATGAGGTTTATAATTCGATGCTCAAACCAGACTATAGTCACCTCAATGTCTTCAGTCTCACATTCTAGTCTACTCTGACATGATATCTTTCTTTCTTTTTAACTAAATTGATTTATTTAACATCCTGCCATAGATTCCCCTCCAAACTCTCCTAGCCTCTTTCCACCACCCCTGTCTTTTCCCATCCCCCAATTCACTCTTCTCTTTCTATTGAGGAAAGAGGAGGTCTCCCATAAGTATCAACAAAACATTGCAGTAACATTAAGCATCCCCCGATGTATTAAGGCTCTGCAAGGTGACCCAGTATGAGGA
>JAQHUG010000253.1:192822-204572 GCA_028555095.1 Dicrostonyx torquatus | reverse complement strand
AAAAAGAATGCAAACTTATGAAATGAAAAGAAAAAAGTGTCAAATGGCAATAAATATTGAAAATCAGTCAATGTTCTTATTAGGAAATAGTGCATAAAGAAGAATAGGCATTATGAAAGTATTCAGATAGACTTTGTTATATTGGTTTATTGTTGGAGCTGAAAGTGACTTGCATATAGATTTCAACAGAATTATATTGGTTAAATTATTCAGTATTGTACAATAATCTTTCCATATTTAACTTCTTTTCTTTGGCAATCTTAATTTATTGAGTGTCTGTGAAAGAAAAAAAGAAGCTTTGTTCTCAATTTACAAATATCTAGAACAACAAACAAACATATGTTTAGCATTAAAATTATGAAAACCTTGTCTGACAGTATATTATTATGTTTCTATATAACTTTACCCACTCAGTCAATAATAAAGGGGGAAATAAAAATAACAATTTGACCACTGTGAGTCATTCCTGTTGTTCCACTCAGCAAGCTAATGTCAAGAGTGGCATAAGAGTGTAAATGTGCTTTTTCTCTAAAATTTCGGTTCTTACATGCCTTTCTGAGTGCAACCATAATAATGCTATATGATTCTAGTGTTTAAACGTTTTTCTTTGTTGCCCATAAGAACTTGTTTGTAAGACCCTACTGCTGAACAAACCCTACACTTTGGTAAGAGGGCATGGAGAAATCAGACTGGTACTATACTGATCTCTACTCCCTGGTTAGATTTGTAGTACTAGAAAGTTGCATGGAAGATGCTGGATAAGAAAACTTATTAATAGTGTATTTTAACTGTGAACCTTTCAAATTACAATAATAACTGGCCTGGTAAGGCAAGTCCATAGATACAGTAGTGCCACAAATTGTTTTGCGGCTAAACAACTGGTTTCTGATAGGAATTAAGGCCTACTTTACAGAAACAATACATGTCTGGTACAGTATGACCAAATACGTATAGATAGGGCAGTCATAAGTTTTTACTATTATTTTGCTAAGTGGACATACTATCAAACTATCACTTAAATAAGTATTGCTATATTCACAGACTGCTGCAAATCTCAATCCTCATCAAAGAAGTATCTTTGTGGTTGCTAAAGAAACTCACACCTGGAAAAGTAAAGAGATTAAGATTCTACGGAGTGCTCACCCATTACTGGATCATCTATAATACATGCTGTCTCTTCAAGGCTCAGAGACCATTGCCAAGGAGGGGAAAAAAGATTTATACAAACTAAATGTCAGGTAGAACAAGAGCAAAACAATGTGTTTTAGATGTTACAAGGCAATTGCAGCCATGAACTCACAACTGTGGTTGCCTGCAGAAGACTAGCATAAAATCTAGCAAATCGAAATTCCACTGTGCAAAAGGAAGGGACTCAGGAGGTCCCAGCCCCTAGTTTTGGTGTTAATCATTTTTATAGACGGAAGAGACAGTATTTTTTTTAAAGGTGTGGCCACTGGAATCTTGACCAACATCTAGTGAATGATCTCACATTCATGTGTCTATGAGCAACAGAAACTAGGCAGAGAGTTATTTTTAAAAAATTAAAAAATAAGTGAAGTAAATACACCTATGCGAGGAAAATACAGGCATAAAGTGTATCTGGAATGAGTTAGAATAAGGAATGGGAGGGAAAATGGCCAAAACATAGTGAAAACATGTGTGAAATTCTCAAAAAATTAATAAAATATTAATTAAAATCTATTTGTTTCCTGCCTTAAGAATGTATTAATCTAAGACAGGAAGTGTATGCACATATCTTTAATCCCAACACTTGGGAGGCAGAGGCAGGTCAATTTCTGTGAGTTCTGAAACATGAGACAGCCAGAGCTACACAGGGAAATGCTGCTTAGAAAAAAAAACCAATCCATTTCTCTAGTTCTGTACAGCATCGCTTGTACATGCACATGAGGAAAATGAACCTAACATCGTATGAAAATTATAAATAGAAACAACTTTTTTATATGAATACTTCCTATTCTTTAAAAGAACAGAAGTATAGGCTGTTTTAAAATTTGAAATTTTCCTGTATGAAGTCTATGTATGTACTCATTCAATTCATGACAATGAAATACACTTTCTGAGCCTACAGGTTATTAGTGTTACTATCTCCCTAGAGCTTATTAGAATACAGAATATAGGACACAGCACATGTTTGATACATCACAACCTGCATTTTAAACAAACTGTCCAGCTGTCTTCCCTCACTTCTGATATATCATGTTTGAGATTTCACAAGAAGAGATGGAATATAACAGACCTTAGACTCTTAGATATGTATAGTTAAAAAGAAAACAAATCAAGGCAAAAACTGCATGGGCACATTTATGCGTGTGTGATAGTTGCAGCTGAGTGCTACTGCTACATGGAGCAGCACATTAGAATTATCACTTTAGCTTTGGTGTGAGGGACTTGTAGGATTATAAACACATTCTTACAGTGTTCATACTTCTTAATATTGAATCATCTCTTGTCTACCTCTAGAAAACAACAGTGAATGCCAACAAATAGTCAAAAGTAATACAACTTCTTTAAAAGAGATGCAGGTCAAAACTTAGTAAAGTGAAGAAAATAGAATCATTCATTCCTCCATGAAAAGTTGATTAGAAAAAATACTCTTTAAATAAAATAGCTAAATTGGATATTGGGAAGACTGTATGGTGCATTCTTTTATGGTTTCTAGGGTTTAAAAAGTGAAAAGCAGGGGATGAATAGAAGCAGATGAGGATTTTGAAACAGGGAAGTGGAAAGAACTGAGCTATAAGAGGGAAAAGGGTTTGGCATCTTAACAGGATCCAAGATTAATGTATTGGTGTTGTCAAATCCAAGACCCAAGCTTAGTGCTGACATAAATAATCAGGGTTTTCAACTCATTAAAACTGGTTATGTAAAATTATCCTCACACATTGATACTACTACATTAAGAACTTATAGTTGTTCTACCAAATAAATTTGAAAGCCTGGCTTTAGAGTCAGTGAGATGATTCTGTAGTTAAGGATCATTTTATTCCACAAGTCTGATGACATGCTCTCAGTCTCTAGAATCATGGTGGAACTAAAGGACCGACTTCACAAAATTGCTCCCTAGCCCTCAGCATGTATGTTGTCACAAGTACACACCCCACTAAAGCCTTACCACTTACGTGCTGTAATAAATAATTTTTTAAGTAAGCCTGGTTTTCAGAATACATATCAGGTTAGAAGTCCATATATCTTTATAAACTAATGTATGATAAAAAGGACATAAGACTCACGTGTGTATTTTATCTGTCCCATATCATGGTGGCTTGTTTCCTTTGTTTTTGAGGCTATATACACTCTTGACTTTCAGCCTCCATTTCTAGTTTATGGATATGCAGATATCTTTCAAGCTGAAATATACATTCTGTGGGAAGTTTGCCTTCACATGCAGCTCATGGGATCTTTTAATGTAATTTCCAATCTTAGCAAAGTCCCGCTTCTCACAGACAGAAGCTTCTCTAAGGATTTCAAAACATTCACAGATTGAGAACACCACCAAATACTGCACTATTTTGCACTAATTGTTCATTATATTCTCACTCAATTTTTATTACTGTGCCCCTTCCCTTATGTCTTGATATACAACTTCCCTGAGTCTCAAAGAGGCTATAAGTCTTCCCTACTCTTATAGATAAATCATCATCTAGGAACTGACCTTCAACTCGAAGCACTTACTATATAACAATATTCAAAACTAACTATTGTCTTCTCCTATCAAAAAGTTATGATAGCAGTCATCATATCACTAAGGCTATTGGTTTCTCTCCATGATCTGAGGGTAAGGCTCTATTGCTGAGAAAACATTTGTCCATGTAATTGAACACAAAGAAGTTGAGATGGTGCCCAGCTAGAAGTTTCACTTCCTCTGATTAGCACTACAGAAAAGTATTCTGCATAATGGTAAAAGAATAAAGCAATGGTTGATATCACCCAGATACAAACCCAGTGACCTACCACAGAAAACTCCCTACAAGATACAGTGATTCAAGAGTGGCACAAGGTAAGAGGGTAACCAACCACATTTTGATTGGTTTTAAGGATAACTTCAAGGCTGGAGAGATGGCTCAGTGATTAAGTGCATTGACTGCTCTTCCAGAGGTCCTGAGTTCAATTACCAGCAACCACATGGTGGCTCACAACCATCTATAATGAGATCAGGCATACATGCATGCAGAATAAAAAAAAATAAAGTTTAAAAAAAGAATAACTCCAGGAGATGCAACCCATACCTGACACTATTAAAGTGGTCTAGGACTTGAACTCAGTCATGGCCTTAGGGAAAAACTATAATCATTATTCTGCTAAAAGACATATCAGACTCCTAATGATTGGGTATAGAGCTATATATACACACCATGGCTATATTGCTACACCCATAGATCAGTGTCTCATTCAACTCTCATTGGAGAAATGTTTTGGTAGTAGTTGGAAATAAACACAGAGACCGATGAGTAGAAAATGTATTGGAAATGGGAGACATCAGAGCACTTAGTCCTAAATGTTTCAAATGCTTAGTCTTTACCAAACCTCTCCCTCAAGGTTCAAGGACTTATGTGGAAAAAGATGCAAAAATAATGTAAGATACAGAGTTGATGGACAAGTCCAAGAAAATAGTATCTTCTAGACATGCCAGGTCCGATATATCTATCTATCTATATCTATCTATCTATCTATCTATCTATCTATCTATCTATCTATCTATCTATCTATCTATCTATATAGAGAGTATATATATATATACTATCTATATATATAGATATATATAGATAGTATATATATATACTCAGAGACTGTGACAACACACACACACACAAAGACCTGCTAAGGTTCAAACAAGAAAAACATCCCATCATCAAAAGGGGAAGTAGATACAAAGTTCCATCACTAATTAAGACATTTTCAATTTTTTAATATTGATATTTGCTGGGAAAGGGAAAGCCAGTTTTCTCACTGAGTATATCAACCATATTCCTCATGCCCAGGAGCAGTTGCCAAAACAAATAATCTCTGTCTCTGTCTCTGTCTCTGTCTCTCTCTCTCTCTCTCTCTCTGTGTGTGTGTATGTGTGTGTGTGTGTGTGCGCATGTGTGCACACATGTTCCTTTTTAGGCATTGTCTTTATGCTTTTTTGGTTTGTTTGTATTTTGATTCTTGTAGGATTTTTAGGGATAGATAAATAATAGATAAACAGATGAACAGATGGACAGATGGGTGGATGGATGGATGGCTAAACAGACAGACAGACAGGTAAATAGAACAAACATAAGTAAGAAGGTGAGTAGAATCTGAGAATAATTGAAGGAAGGAAAAATGATCAAAATATATGGCATGTAAAAGCCCTTAAATAAGAAATAGTATATTTTGGTCATATACTATATACTGTGTAGATCCAATGTTTATATGCATGTATGTACACATGTGTTTTTAGTAAACTACTCATCATACACAAATATAAGCTATGTCTGTCTTCATGTTCATGCTTGTCATATATAGAAGGCTGGAAGTGTATGTCAAATAATGTCAACCTCAATTATTTCTGGGTAATGGGACAGTAAGCAATTGTGTGTCTTTCCTGTTTCTATGTATATTTATTTCATAAGGGATTAAAGGATAAAACAGGAGTATATTCAGTAGCTATTTTCTAAAAGGCAATTTAAGTTGACTGGTGAGGAGAAAGACGCACTACTCAAAGGTAGGAGAGATGAGACATCTCTCTGCATGGAAAGGCACTTGCTGTGCAGTCCTAAAAACCTGACTTCCATCCCCAAATTCCAAAGTGGAGGGAGAATCAACTCTTGAGACTTGTCTTTTGGTCTCCAAGTGTGTGCTGATCATTTGTGTACTCCTACTCTCACACCTCCAAATCATACAATACATCATACACACATGCACATTTTATAGATACACATCACTCACATATATTATGCACATACATGTCACAAACATATGCATCACGTACATACACACCATACACACAGATAGAGAAATGGAAGCATAAGGCTAATACTAAATCCAGCCAAATCTATTAAAGATAAATGGACAGTAGGTCTATTAAAAATAAATTCACTCTTAAATAGCTTATAGCTTTTAGAAGGAAGGACACAAGAAAGAAGGGATGTCTATAAAGTGCAATAAAGACAAGAAAACTGTTGGGGACAGGAAAATAAAATGGAGAAAAATCCAAGTGAAAAAGTTTTCCTGGTGTCTGTAGAAGTGTCTTGCAGAGGTTTGGGTAAATATAATTCTCTCTTAGGTCCCAGTTTGGTTTGCAACATTGCAGCAAACCTGAAGAAAGAGTATTTACATTTCTATGCTTTTGTATATGGCCTTTAACAGTTAACCAGCATTTGTGTTTGAGTGCATAGATGTAGAATTAAAGAAAAAAGGTTAAGTTTCATTTGAGGAGATGTAGCAGAAAATATTCCAAGCCAATTTTAATGCTAAGAAGAGACTGGCCATTACAGAAGAAATATAAATACAGAAAAATTATATGGTCATGCAAAACTTTGCCATTATCATTTCTACTACTGTTATTACTATAACATTTATTGTTTGTCAAATATGTATAAAATATGTATATTTATTTTCTCTATCCCATGCTCAGACTTCCACTAGTAATTCATTTGTAGGTGAAGTAATTGATGTGGAAAGGTATTAAATATTCTTAATTATTTAATAGAAAGACCATAAAAATAAGAAGGAAATATAGTCACAACTTAAACCTATATAGTTCTAAATTCTAACATATGTAGCCTTAACCGTATTACTAGCAATATTATCCATATTGACTAGCAGTAACCCTATTTTATCAGCAGCATTGTCAATATCATCACCACCAACATCCATGGCCTTTAATTTTGAATTTTACAAAATTTATTTTAAAATGGGTTTCAAATATTAAGTTATAATTTATGAAATATTGCCTGCATTCAGTAAAATTGTTGGAGTTTATATTGATACTCAGAGATTCAGCTTCCAATCTTTGCTCTCTACACTCCAGCAATTCCTCAAAGGGTGCTTTGAGACGGCAGTATCAGCATCACTTAGGAACTAGTTACTGAATAAGAATGCAAACTTTAACAAGCTTTTCAAAAGGATATACATTGATATTTGAAAAGTTCTGATCTTCTCTATGCATTGCTGCAATATATTCCCAGGTAGGGTCAATTCTGGTGAGAGTTAAGAAGGGATTTTTGTCATTAGTATCTTAAATTTTCATCTCTTGAAACTCTATAACTTCATCTTCTGGTCAACCGCAGCAGTTTGAAAATTTTCAGCAGCAAATATCAGCATATTAGTAAGAAGTATCTCAGGTAATAGAAAGTCAAGAACTCCAAGTTGAAGACTACTGATAAAGTCATCACCTCCAAATGATCATGGGACCATTCCTACTATATGACCTTTGGCTTCAGGATGCTTCTGATTGGCTATAAGACAGATTCAGCAATTCCATGTTTCATGGAGCCATTGAGAAGGGAAAAGGACCATTCTGTGTTTCTTTGAATTGAAACATACATTTGTTAGGATGTTACTATGAATTTCTCTTCGTGTCTTATTCTGTCAAATTTGACTACTTGTTATTTAGCATGTAAATAATTATTAGGCAGGAAAGGGTTGTGTTTTGGACCACTCAAAAGAAATTTCTATATTGGGATGTTATCAGTGAATTAATTAATGTGCAAGACATAGAATCTAAGCTATCACTGGCTGCTAGATCACTGCTCATATATAGGACATAAACTATATGTTTATACTGGCTTACCATCTCTACCCCATACACTCTTAGCTGGCTATGTATACTCTGTTATAAACTTATGCATATGATTTAAATGTGCAGCCATGAAGCCTGCATAACTCAATGATCTCCTAATCCTATTTCAGATCACTGATCTCAGTTTACACTCAATATTCTTTAAATGGAAAGGCTTTGTTTATTAGACAACCTTAGTTAAATAGAATAAATAAAATTTTAAAATATCTTCCATTGCTTTGATGCCGCACGAGTTGGCAAGAATGCCATATTGAGAAACCAGAAACAAGTCTGTTAGTCTGGACAGACATGGTTCCATAGAAAAATGCTTTGGTCACCTCATCTCAATTTTTATTCCTTCATTTGGAAGATGATGACACTTTGGCCTGGTTCACCCTATTCTTTGAAAAGCTTAAGTGATAAAACAGGTAAGAAATATTAGAAAACGCATAGTTATTACTTCTATTCATCTAGATTCTTCTCCTAAACTCCAGTATAAGAACAGTATCTCACTTTAGATGTTGAGTAGATAGATGTGTTGACTGTGACCTTGGCTTTCAGAGAGAAGCTTTTGAATTTAAAGCACAAAGATTTTATAATGACCATCTTTCACAGGTTACATATGATCAGAGCCTTTCCTGAGGTTCTATGAATCCTTCTAATCCAATCATGAATATTTACCTTTACTCTGGCCATACATAAAGATACCAAGGATTACAATATTCT
Source organism: Dicrostonyx torquatus (assembly GCA_028555095.1). Taxonomy (NCBI): domain Eukaryota; kingdom Metazoa; phylum Chordata; class Mammalia; order Rodentia; family Cricetidae; genus Dicrostonyx; species Dicrostonyx torquatus. The sequence continues at coordinate 196,078 of JAQHUG010000253.1, read as the reverse complement.
GAAATGCATATAAAATTTATTCAAACTTGAAAATTTTAGTACATTTTATATGCTTTAAGTATATTTTTAAAGTGAATATATTTTGATCATAAAAAGCTGCATCCTTAACAAAATCATGATAGTAATATGTATAAAGACACAAACATAATTTTTCATAACTAGTCCTATCACTCAGCTGTAAAATCTTTGAATGTTCATGGCTGTTTTCCTAGTATATGCATTATTTTTTCATATGTATACATACAGACACACATATGCACGTGAGAGCGATACAACAGAAATTGTGTCACAGTAAGTATATTTTCCTAGTATATGCGTTATTTTTTAATATGTATACATACAGACACACATATGTATGTGAGAGCAATACAACAGAAATTGTGACACAGTAAGTATATTTTCCTAGTATATGCATTATTTTTTCATATGTATACATACACATATGCATATGAGAGTGATACAACAGAAATTGTGTCACAGTAAGTATATTTTAATCAGATTTTTCATCAATCAATCCCATTAAGTTAATATTTTAAAACAAATAAGTACTGGCCTGCCTCCCTATGTTTTATAGACTCTTGGCAGTTATTTTTGGTAGATGAGGCAGTTTGTTTAGTCAGTCCTTCATAAGTGGAACTTTGCGATTTTCTACATCCAGTCCCTTCACATCATTTCCAAGGCGGGCAGTACTTAGGTCCATTAAAGAAATATGTTTTAGAAAAAGAGACGAGCTTTGGAGATCCAGCTTCTTCCCACGTGAATGGCAATGTGTGCTGCTGTGGAAGTCTGATAGTTAGGAGCCAGGGAGAGGCATGGCATCTGACCAGACAACATCTGGGCAATGGCGATTAAGCAGTGGCCATTATCTGAAGTGCTGTTGTGGCTCTGAAGAGTGGTAGAGAGACAAACACACATAATAGAGCTAGCCATCAACTCATCAAGCAAAACATACTTAATAGAGCAATACAGAAATTAAGAGATTTCAGAAAGAGAAAAACAACCCTTAAACTATTTCCACAGCTTTCAGTACTTCCTCTGTAAGTAACACAACTCATAGTGTAGAGTTTTTGACATACTTTTAACTAATAGCACCATAGTTTAACTATGGAGAAAGGGACTGAATTAAAGTTCCCTCTAGCTTCCTTGAACATATGTTTCTGAATCTGGACTAGGACTTACCCACTTAGTTGGCAAGGACCTTCTTATTTCAATGTCTGGGATTATAAATTCACATTTAGAAAGTGGTTATGCTCACTGTTCATGTTGGTGTCTGAGGAACATGCTTCTACTGGAGCCATGGTGTCATCTGGAACAGCGCTGCTGCTAGGGTCCATGTCTGGGTCTGCTGATGTCCGTGGCTCCTAATACCATTGAAGGTAATGCTGATGCCAAGTGTTTGGGCTGCCATCTGAGGCCATGATGGTGTCTGAGGGCCACACTGCCGCAGGGTCCATGCCTATCTGAATGACCTGTACTGCCACCTGGGGTCATGATGACATTTGAGCCTGGGCTGCAGCTGGAGATCGTGTCTGGGTGTGTGGTTCTATCATAGTCAGGGTCTGTAAAGTCCATGTTCTGTGGTGCCACCAAAGGCCATATGGATGCCCAGGGTCTAGGCAACATTTTGTCGGTGTCTGAGGGCCGGGCTGCCACTGGGGCCATGGTATCACCTGGGCCAGGGCTGCTGCTGAGGGCCATGCCGAGGTCCATGGACCTATTCTACTGCAGCCAAGGTCTGATTTGATATCAATGGTTCCTGATATCATCAAAGGCAATGCCGATGCCAGTGGTTTGGGTCATCAACTGTGGCCATGTTTGTATCCTACAACCTTGCTGGCATAGTGGCCATGTCAACCTGAGTGGCCTGCACAACTGCATGGGGCCCGCATGGGCTGCTGCTTTGGGCCATGTCTGGGTCCATGGCCCAATAGCGGCCAGATTCTTGGCTGATGTCCATGACTCATGTTACTCTAGGTGGGTAATAGGAACCCAACAATGCATGTTGAAATCTGAGGGCCATGCTGAACCAGCTCTCTCCCTCACTGGCCCTGAGGTAGTTGGCCTGATCTCTTATTGAAAAGTGAAGTAAGAGAAGTGGTGTGAACCTTGCCATGGGAGAGCTGACCCCAGCACTCAGGAGAGATGCTCCTACTCCTCACCACAGGTGTGGAGGAGATGGCTGGCCTTAAGGGACTGGGCCTAGAGAGCTGGCTCTGCCCCTCCCTTGAGACATGGTCCCAAAGACCTGAGTCTGCCTGCTCAGCTACCATCCTGACTCAAATCCTGAACCTTGAGTTGGCTCACCTTAACAGATAGACCCATCTATGACCTGCTAGGATGTATGAAGAAACTGGTCCTGTGGAAGAATCTATAACCTTAATATCTCCATGACTCTGGGAAACAACAGGATATATGAGAGTTTTGATCAGGGCCTAATGGTGATGGTGTACCAGAACCAGACCAATGACTCATTGCAATGAACATTTTGCAGGTAGGGCTGATTAGACAAAGGGGTTATGCAGCATGACAAGCCTGATGTCACAAGGATGTATAAAAGGTGTTGGAAAGATGGAAGAGTAAAGTGTTTGTAGGTGGAGGCTACTCATTCATTTCCCATCCACCCATATCCAAAATAAGCACACAGAAATTGTATAAATTAAATCACTGGTTGGCCTATTAGCTCATGCTTCTTATTTCCTAGCTCTTATATTTTGAATTAACCCATTTCTATTAATATGTGTATTGGGTGTTTGGTTGGTTAGTTGATTTGGTTTTTATTTAACTTTGAGGGGCATATTGCGGGGTTCAGTGGTGGATATTGAGGGACTGGGAGGTGAGTGGGGCCTGAAAAGTTTTAGCATTTAGGACTTCCATTTAGGGTTCAATTAAAGATGCCAGAAATACCTAAAAGAGAACTAAAAATCTCAGGATTGAAATCTGAGGGGTAAGAAATCTACTCACAATGGGAATTGTCTGTCATGTTTCATTATTCTTCTCTCAATCCTTATTCTTCCTTGTTCTCTCTTATTCTTTTTTTCTCTTGTTCTACATTGTTCTTACTTCTACATCATTCTTAGTTCTACCCATTACAGTGTTCCCAGTCATATATATTCTTTTATTTTTATTTTATTTTATTTTTTAATAAAATTTTAAAATTATACTTTCTTTCCTTGTCCCAGGCCCTCCTGCTCCTGCTCCCCCACCACACTTCCTCCTTCCCCCTACTTCCCTAAGAGGGATGTCCAAGGCCCTCCCC
>JAQHUG010000253.1:154218-167013 GCA_028555095.1 Dicrostonyx torquatus | reverse complement strand
TAAATTGGGAGCATGGGGACCTTGGGAGAGGGTTGAAGAGGAGGGGAGGGGCATGGAAGAAAATGTACAGAGAAAAATGTAGAGCTCAATAAAAATCTGTAAAAAAAAAGAAATCCTGGTACTTTATTAAAAACCAATCAAAAAGAAAAATTATTTTTATTATTTATGTTAAATTTAAATCAACTAAAATGTTTTATATTGGAAGATATATTTTAATATGAATAAGTAGAAACAGCACTCACTTTGAATTCTTTTTGTGTTATATCAGTGGCAATTATTCTTCAAAGACTTTGGGGAATTACCAGTGTCTTCATTTCTTAAATTTGTTAGGTAATTCTATGTGGATTTTTTTTCAAAATGGTAGTGCCCATGGCTTTGCTAAATGAGAATGTGAAATGTGTACTCTGCTTATTTCTGACAGCATGACAGAATGGAAGGAATATCCTCTTCCTCCACATTTGCCTTCCCAGGTTCATCAACATGCCCTTTCCTTTTTGTCAGCCCTCATTCACATTCATGAGTGATTCTTACCTCACTTTTATCTTTGGCCCATGTAGAAATTTTGCCAACCACAGTGAATTCACTTTTTCCATCCATGTGATCTATGCATTATTTCTCTAAGGACTCCATATATATCTTCAGTTCACAAGATGCCTCTTCTGATACTGGAGCAAGAGCTGTTGCTATCTAACAAGGCTGCCATTGGCCTTGCTCCTTGGCGTTGCCTTCGAAGAACCAAGTCTTCCTTACTTTTTATGACTTTGTTTTAAACTCAAAGGTGTGTTTACTAATGTTTCCTTTTTCTTTTTACATTTTTGCTTCCTTTCTTTAGATTTGAAATATAAAATACAAATAATTTTATAGACCTTATCTCTTATTATTGTGTCAATGCATAGAAAGAGGGAAAGGTCCAGAGTCAGGTGCCGGTAACTTAGTGCTATAAATTTTTGTCTATAGGTAAAAATATGAATAAAATAGATGCTTATCCTTGAAATAATATGCTGAATGTTTTTCTGTCATGAGCCTTTCATAGTAGATCAATTCCATTTATACCATTCTCTCACAGCAAGTAGCAAGTTTCTTTCACTGCACCTCTAGCTAACCATTTAACATTGTTAAAAATGATGACAAGAAACAATAATAATGAGTGATTTAAAGTAAAATCAGAGTATTATTCTTGATGGCATTCATTGTATGGATCAAGACCTCTAGAGATGGGGAGAAACATCACACAATGAATGTGATTACATTAGCTTTTCAAGCTCATGAAAGTTAAACCAAACTTGGTGCAATAAAATATTCTGGAAAGTGTAGAAAATATTCGTGTGGTATCATCAATTTGTTTGACATATATACAGTACAGATTGAGTAAAATATTGATTATGCTATAATATACATGAAGGCAAGCAATAATATGGAACTTATAGTGATGGACATTTGTCATGTCAAATTCTCCCAACAGCAGTGGGAATTGGTGGTCAATGCCATTTAAAAGGATTCATTATTAATAAATATGACAAATCTGATTGTGGTAATAAAGCAGAAATAAATAAGTTGTACTGTATTCAAAAGGAAAGACCTCCCAGAATTCATTGCTGCATTCATTTAATTAATATTTCACTGCAATTCAGAAATAGTAGAAATATAAAGGATTAGCACATTCTACATAAAATTCCAGCAATTCCAAAGTTGCTGAGCTTCTCATTACCAGAATTAATTGCTTAATTTTGGTCATGTGAAGTTTGAGTGAATTTCATCTATTTCTGCTTTAAGACCTATTATGGTGGTTTGAATGATGATTATAGGCAATTACATATTTGACTGGTCAAGTTCCTGGCATCTCTTAGGACAGACTCTGATGGATTCAATGTCACCTGGAGCTTATTTCCTAACACTATTTCCAGTTGCTCTTTCTGTTTCCTGCTAGTAACACAAGACATGAGCCCTTAGGCTTATGACCCAGCCACAATGTCCGCTGCTTTTTGCCATGCATCCTTTCTATGATATATTCTTATCATTCTGGAACCATAATCTCAAATAAACTTTCTTTCTATAAATTACCTATGCATAGTATTTTATAATAGCAGTTGAAAAGTAGCTAATACATCTAACTAAAGGAAGGATTGAAACACTGAATTTTTGTCTTTGTCAAATTTTGATGTCTCATTTAGTTGTAGATATGAGTCCTTTTCCTGGGGTTCAATGGAATGTGGATTCCTCCATCACCAACTTCTAATAAATCATCTTTGTGCTACACTAGAGAAACTGAGCTCTATACTTCCCATAATTCTCTTGTTATTATTGTTCCAGTATGTTAGCCATTGGATTTCACTCATAAAAATTGAGAGATATTTTGAAATGGTATAATAGTCACATGCAGATTCCCAGCTGTTTTGTTACAGATAGTCTGCATTTTGGTTTCTTCTATATTTAAAAACTAATTCTTTTTATGAGATTAGAATTTAATTACTGAATTTCCTCCCTATAAACCTTGACATATGCCCCTCCTTGCTCTTTTTAAAATTTGTGGATTTTTTTTATTTAGTTGTTTTTGGATTCATCTAAATATACATACATGCATGCATACTCCTAAATGCATAAGTACAACCTTTTCAGTCTGTATAATGTTACTATATGTATGTTTTCTGAGTTATTATTCAGTATAGGATAAGCAGCTAGTGAGTTCTTTCTTAGGGAAAATTATTTCTCCTATTTTTACATTCCTTAGTTGCCTATAGTTCTTTGTGTAGAGTTGCAGTTTCCTGAGAGTTGCTCATTCACATGTGCATTTTTAATTTTTTGAGAATTTCATGCAAAAATTTTGATTATATTCACCAAAACCCTTTCTAGATCCACCCTCATAACCATCCCCAAACTGTGGAGTCCAATTTACATAGCCCAAATACTCTTGGGTGTGACCTCCTTGGAGCCAGCTGGCCAACTAGGAATCCTGCCCTAAAAGACAACTAACTGACTCATCTCCTATAGTCATCAACTGCCAAGGACTTTTCCACTAGGGATTGGAATTTATGTTCACCTCTCTGAATCCATGTTGGACATTTGCCAAACTTGAACTTGTGTAGGTTTTTTGCATGTTGTCATAGGTGCTGTGAATTCATATATGCAGTTGCCATGTGGTGTCCAGAAAGTATTATTTCCCTGTTGCTATCTTTTATCTACTGATCTTACAGTCTTTGCACTCCCTTTTTCCTTCAAGATTAATTAGACCTGCAGAAGAATAGTATTATATAGATGTCCTACTAAAAGCTGAGGATTTGCAGTCTCGTATTCTCTTTCAGGTTGACCAGTTGTAGGAATTGGTTCTTTTTCCTCACCAGTAGTAGGTGAGAAATTAGGGACTGCAAATTTCTCAACAATTTCCAATGGTTTCTCTATAGACTTTTAAGAATCTCCTACTTCAGTTTTTATACAATCTGGTATTCTCTGTTTTTTAATTTCTTTATAATTAATAATCTGATTTCTGTTTGTTTAAACCCTTACTACTAGAAATATACAGAATTGCTTCTATTTTCCTTGCCAAATTCCTATGACTGATAAATCATTGTTAATTCCATGTTTGGATCATTGGAGTTCACTCTTTTTCAACACTCAGTTTTGACATATCCATCACACAGAGTTTATCATTCTCTTGTAACAACACTGAACTCTTTCTAAGACACTGACACTTTCTAAGTCATTTGCTTTGGTCATGCTGAGTAGCATGTGATATTTTCTAATTCACCATGCATGTCTTCCCAAACATGTATTGTCATATGCATTATAACAAAATAAATTTAAGTTAATATTTAATAAGGTGTTATACAAGTACTATATGGAGTCTGACCAAAGACTATCAGTAGGTTGCTCAGACCCATCCTGCATCAACATGATTAATAAGAATCAAAGCTATGAATCAACATAAATATCTTTGCTTATTATCACAAGATTGTTTCTGTCATGATAGACAAAATTTACTGGTAAACTCGGGAGTGAATGAAGACAAGTTAATCTTCATAGAAAAGCCTGGTGGTGCAGAGGATATGCTCACTATGGAAGATACTAGAAAATAGCTATTTAAAGATAATGAACAGGGCTAGAGCAAAGACTCAGCAGTTAAAAGTACTTGCTATATTGTAGAAGATCTGAGTTCAGGTCTTAACACCTACATGGTGACTCAGAGACACCTATGATTCCTCTTCCAGGTGAGCCAGATCATTTTTCTGGCCTCCTTGGGCACCAGACATGCATCTTGTTTACATACGTATGTTGCATGACGAGGAGCAGGCTGTGTCCTGCCATCCAGCTCCCAGTGCCTGGCTAGCTTATACTGGAAATAACCACACAAAAATTATATCAATTTAATTACTGCCTGGCCAATTAGTTCTAGCCTCTTATTGGCTAACTCTTACATCTTGATTCAGCCCATATCTAATAATCTGTATTCACCACAAGGATGTGGCTTACCAGGAAGATTCAGGGTGTCTGACCTGGCAGGCTTCATGGCGGGGCAGCTCTCTGATTCTCCCCTTCTCAGCATTTTGTTCTCTTTTCTCCACCTATCTAAGTCTTGCCCTATCAAAAGACCAAGGCAGTTTCTTTATTAACCAATAAAAGCAACCCAAATACAGAAGGACCCTCCTACACCATTTCCCCTTTTTTTATTTAAATAAAAAAGAAAGGCTTTCATTTTAACATAGTAAAGTTACATATAACAAAACAGTTATCAAGCAAGAATTACAGTTACCATATTTAGATCTATTTTTATCTTTTATCATAACAATGGAAAACTACATCTATAACTATTCATTCTTCAACTCCATCAAAGACTCCATAAGGATAAAATATTACCTAAGTAAACAAGATATAAGCAACTTCCAAACTCTAGAAATGACAGAGACATCTCACTGCCTGGACAGCCACACAAAGTTCCTCTGTACCGTTGGGGCATCGACCTTCAGCCTACAGGCCCATAGTATCCAGTAGACATTTCCATGAAGCAGGAAATTTCAAAGACAGTTTAGTCACATTCTCCTGTGTCCTGCAGAATGTCTCGTAGATTCTTTCATGAAACAGGAACCCTGAAGGATCATCTCACCTTAAGGCAAGTTCAGCAGTCCTCTCTCTGTGGGTTCTTTGTGTCCATTTAAGCAGCCCAGGTAAGAGCAGTTTCTTGCCTAAATGACTAGCAAACTTCATAAGGAGCTTCTTTGACACCCATCTTCCTCTTGAAGTAGATTGGTGCTGCCAGGAGCAGATGTGTCTCATTGTCATGAAAAGCCCTAAGTTATTAAAACATTAAATGCCATGTTCTGTGCCTTTGAAAGATATGAAGAATGCCTATTGGAAATATATCTATGCGTATCTAGAAAATCTAGCTAACATGACAACAAATTTAAATATATCAATGATTATCCATTAACAACCTATATTTCCTAATTATACATTACATTTTTAAATGAACTACACAATCATAACACCTTAATCAAGATCAGAAATTCATATACATATAACAAAATTGACCTTAAATTTCTATCAATAAACCAAGATCTATACCAGAGCAAATTATTCATATCTATATCATATCCCCCCTTTAAATGTAAAAGAACATTTATAAACAATATTTGGGAATATAGGCACAGTAATTTCTCTCCAAACTTCTTCCTGTGTATGGGGATACTGTTACTTAGGTCTTTCATGGTATAACCTGTGTGGCAGGTACATCTCAGTCAGGAGTTAAGTGAAGTAATTTTCTGAAGGTGTTGACCATGACCTTTCAGGAGGGCATTGTCGATCATACCAAATTGGCCTGGAGGCAATCCAGAGGTTCTCATCTTCTGTGAAAACAAAAGAAGAATTTCTTAGACCCATATTTGGAAGTCATGATACCTTTAAAACATATATGATGGTTTAGCTTGGAAACCCATACAATAAAATGTCTCTCTGTACTTAGCTCCTTTATAGTCAAAAAGTTTAAAGAAAACATAATAAAATACATAATCCAGACATTTTGTGAATTTTCCAATTTTACGTGGCTTATTTTTATTTTTTTAATCTATATCTGTACTGTCTCTCGAAAGACTTTACCCTTTTTTTTAAAGCATTAGCTTTATACTCTTTTTTATCTCTCTCCCAAGCCTACATATGTCTATCTAACACTTTGACCTATTTGGAAGTCTTTTATGTCTGAATCTGTCCTATTGCATTGTCCTTAATTTTCTACTGTCTTGAAGAGCTTTTAAAATGCTAAGCAGCTCTGTTGCAGCTGCTCTGGATGTTGGCTCTGCCTCCTTTCAATTTCAAAATGGTGGATGTACCATTTGTGCTAGCTCTGGGGCCACCAGGAAGGAGCTGCACTCAGCAGTCCAACCCTGAGAATGGGCATGCAACACACAAACAGTTTTCATCTGAGTTACAATCAAATCTGCCATGCAGAGCACTGTGCAGCCTGGAAACATCTCTGTGTATGGCTGCGGAAAACCACCATGCCCTCCTGCCTGACTAAGCCTGATCCCGCCGGCTGCCAAGGCAGGAAGAACTGAGTCACAGGTGTGGTCTCAGAGTACTTTCTTCCCTATCCCGAGTGGGCACAGAAACATTCAGTCCCACAAAAACCATTAAAATCCTGTATAGCCGGAGTTTGCACTGGCAGCACAGCACAGGAAGCCTTGTTTTAAAATGGCATGGCTTCTTTTCTGTTGCTATTGCTGAATCAGAAAATCTCTCTGTGACATATCCCAGTAAACAGCAAAAAACATGTTAAGCTCTCTCAGGTTTTTAAATGGATTTAGCCAGCCATGTTGGGCAACCAAAAGGACCGACCTACACCATACGTATGTGCACACCAATATTCATACAAATAAAATAAAAATAAATCTTTAAAAAATAAAGTAATTGATGAGTGAAGCAGTTTGCAAGTGAAGCTGGGATGTGAAGCACAATTTGAAGGGATGGGATTAGAAAACATCTTATTGGAGGGAGTCATGCCGTATTTAGATAGTACAAGTTTGTATCCATTGTCAGTGCAATTGATACTCTTCTATTAGTATAATACGACTGAATGAACCTGCAATGAAATTTTATTAATGTAATTTAGAATAGGAGCACTTACAACACTAATTCTTTATACCATCAGCCTTGTTGGATGTCAAATTTATAAAGATACATAAAATAGACATGATTCTTAAGAAAGTAGTTGACCAAAGATGAGGATTTATGATGAAGAGAACATAAAAGATATCTCAGATCTAAGGAAAAACTTTATAATTCTCAGAATCTTGTTGGTCAGTATTTCTCAAATTTGTTTAACAAGATTGTTCCACGGACATTTTACCCTCTGCCAATGTTTGAATGTCTTACTTAGAATGCATGGTTATAACCAACATAATTGATTACATTTAGGTTAAGGCTAAAGAAGGAGCATCACAAGCTTTACACAGAGTCACAGCCAAGACTCTTGGTAGGTTTTCCAGGCCTGTTTCTCCATAAGCTTCCTGTCATTCATCTCAACCACAACCATACACCAGCACAATATAGTGCATAACTTAAAAAATCCAGAGTGTATGATACAAACTTCTGAAGATCAACAGAGATATTCTTCTAAACCTACAGAAGGTGTATTTGTAGGATCAAAAGTTGTACCTAAAAGTAGTCTCTGGTTGAGGGGAGACTACTTCTGACACTCCATTAACACACTAACACAGAGTGGTCCCAAGATACACAGATAGAACCATTCAACTGGTTCACAACATGACAAGGTAGGTTGACAGGAAACAAATATCCAAATAACTAACCAATAAAGGCAAGGTGATATATACAAAACCAAAAATATTCTATCAACAAAACACTCTAGATGCTGCACCCAAACACAAACTAACAAACTTAAAAACACAATGTGAATGATCAAAACAATAGGTCTCTAGAAATTAGAATCCAAAATGTTAATATACTCTGACAAAAGGATCTTACCTAGTATACTGTAAAATATGATTGTAAAACAGTAATTACAAGTATGTTCAAGAAAATCAAAGATGATATGAACAATTGTCTGAAAGAGGACTATAAAAAATACAATGGGTTGAAGAAAATAATTAAGCAAATTAAGATTTGAAATGGAATTTAATAAAGAGAATATCTGAGGAGGGAACTGAAATAAAATAAAATTCAAAGTGAAAAACCCGAGAGTCAAACGAAGAACTGAGAGGAAAGTGTCATCAAGAACTTAGGTCAAGTTGAAGAAATAATATCAGATCTGGAAGACAAGATAGAGGAAATGGATCACTCAAAGAAAATCTTAAATCTAAAAGAAAAAGGGCAATGGTACATGCAGGAACTCTGAACTACCATAAAAAGATTAAACCAGTGATAAACAGTATTCCAGAAGAAGAAGATCAAGGCACAGAAATTATTCTCAATAAAATCATAAAACAAATTCCAAATTTCTAAGGAAAGAGATTCATTTTGAAGTAAAAGATGCATGCTGAACACCAAATAAACAAAAACAGAAGAGACAGTCCCTACATCACAGAAGTATCAGCACACCAAATGTGTAAAACAAAGGAAGGCAATTGAGAGCACCAATAAAGACCAAGTCAGAATAATCTATCACTTTTCCTTTTCTAACATCAAAGATAAGTTAGTTATTTATGGAGAAAGAGTTAACAGAACAGTCTAGACAGTGGTTATCAACCTGAGGATTATAACTCCTATAGTGGTTTGAGCAACCCTTTCACAGGGGTCACACATCACATATATTGCACATAAGATATTTACATTAAGATTCATAACAGCAGCAAAATTACAGTTATGAAGTCACAATGAAATAATCTTACTTTTGGAGGTCACCACAAAGTGGGGGAACTGTATTAAAGAGTCACAGCATTAGAAAGGTTGAGAACCATTGGCCTAAAGACTTTGGTTCCTTAATTAAAATTGATTGAAAGGCCAATGAGAGTTTTGAAACACAGAGAGAAAATAAAGTACTTTTCCCCATTCCTTTGGATTACAAATATTGTCTTTAAGCAAAAATATTGGCTGCGATTAACTTCTTTATGGAAAATGGGGCAGGGAGTTTTGGGATCCCATGTAGCTCAGATTTGCCTTGAACTTGTAATGTAGCTAAAATATAACCTTGAATTTCCGATATTCTACCTCTGGCTTGCTGGAATAACAGATGTACACCACCACATCTGATTTATGTGTTTCTGGTTGTCAAATCCAGAATTTGCTACACTCTCAGAAAGCACCTCTAAGGGTCAGCATTTTAAATTTTGTTCTTTTCATGTACATGAGATCTCTCTGTGAGAGTCAGGGAAGAGTAAAGATCTAAAAAAATTGATATGATTGGAAGAGTTCTGAAGATTTTGATGGTTGGTTCACAGGAGCACATACTGATGATGCCATGGGATGAGAACTAATGTAGTTCCAATTAATAGAATTTGAGATAATTCACAGACCTGTACACTCAGTTCTACCTTCTTTAGAGGTAACAGCAAAGGTTGAAAAGTCTGTGAGGATTATACCACATAGAAATTCCCAATCCACAATCCTTCCTTTGTATAATTAGGACTTGGCCAAGCAAAGAACTTGTCTCAGCAAACTGAAATAGCTTACTTTTCAGGAAGAGTCTAAGGCAGCAGCGTGATAAAAAAGGAGTTCTTCTTGCCTCTGATTTTGGCATTTCTGGGAGCTAGGGTTCGTGGAAATGGAAGACTGAAAAAAGAGACTCTCAAAATCTCAGCTCTAAGAATTTAACTGCACCTGCCTTATTAAATCATTCTCGTCATTCAGATGCCACAAACCATTAGTGGTGATGTCTCGTCTGTGTCCTCCATGAATTCTAAAGAAAAGTCTGGGTGTGTGGCAAGAACCTGTCTGACAGACATGTTAACTTGAGCAGTTTTTATGCAGATGACACTAGTCATCTGAATCTCTGGAAACCATAGCTGGGATCTTTGTTTCCAGGCAGTGAAGTATGCTTTCCCCATCAGTATGTGAAAACACACAAGGAACTGCATAACTGAGGCAGCTAAAATTTTATATTATCATGATGTCACCACTAAGCATCAATATGGCTCTGGGGCAGCTTATTCTCAATTTGAGGCCACTCAAGAGAAAGACAGCATATTGTCCAAATCCTAATGCCTTTGAGGGTAGGGAGCAATCTAGTCCATATCTGTCTACTATGAGCCCCTGTGTGATGTCTATGCAATAGTAATTCTGGGTATTTGCTTCTGCTTTGGAAATATGAAACTCACAGGCAGTGGCTGCTTGATCAGAGGGACAACCAGATCTGAAGGGAAAAGTGTGTAATGGTCTATTGAATATTTCTTATATTCCTAGCTGGTGGTGGTAGGCCACAGTTTACCACTGCAGCTTATCTAATAAACTTTCAAGTTTTTATTTATTTACTACTTTAGATCTCAGAAACACTTTGCCTTCTTCACAGTTTGTGGGTCTCTTCTTTCATCATTGTTTTTGCAGGCACCCGGGAGTACAATTTATGTCTGTGGTAGTCTGAATATAATCTCATAGGAGTGGCTCTATTAGGAGGTATGCCTTTGCTGGAACGGTTATGGCCTTGTTGGACGAAGTGTGTCATTGTGGGGGAAGGTTTTGAGGTTTCCTGTGCTAAGGATACCACCCAGTATCTCAGTCGAGTTCCTGTTGTCTGCAAGATAGCAGACTCTCTGCTATTCCTCCAGCACCACATCTGCCTGCATGCTGCCATGCTCCCCTGCCATGATGATAATGGACTAAACCTCTAAACTAAAAGCTGCCACCTCCATTTAATGTTTTCCTTTATAAGAAAACATGCCATGGTCATGGTGCCTTTTCAAAGCAAAAGAAACACTGACTAAAACAGTGTCTTATATAGGTTTCTAGGAGTACAACTTAAGATAGTTTTATCCAGTGCCACTGATATCCAGAAGGTAGGGGCTTGGGACAAAAATAAATCAAAGTAAGCATTCAAGTTCATAGACTGGCTGCTTGATTACAGGCTGAATTCCTGCTCTCTAGGATATTCAGCTGTCAGGGCTACAGCCAAGGGTCTCGCTCACGGAAAAGAAGCTTAAAACTGCTGCCAGAGTTGTAAGCAATTCTAGGTAGGTGTTTGAGTAATAGATTCTATAGTACCTGAAAATCTTTTAGGCTCTAGGGATAAATCAAAATAATTGGTATATAGTAAATGAATAGGCTATCTAGAATAGACTTAAAGTATAAATGTCTACTTTGAATCATGATACATGTAATCTGGAAGAAGACAGAACAATAATAAAACCCTCTGAGCATCCTTGCTTTCTGGAATGGTTCTTATCCTACATGTACTCTGCTGCTATACAGTGTCTAATTTTCTAGTGATAAGCTCCTGTGTTCTTACATGAATATATTTTAAATTATAGTTCTGTACAAAATATAATTGTATTCAGAATAGCAACTTGGCTCAAGACCCTAGTGTATGGAAATAGTATCCTTTATTGTATGTTATGGACAATGTATGATACAGTTGGTTAGGATAATAAATAATTGCTATTAGTTAAGCAAGTTAGCTTTTTAATATTTTTAAGTTTGTACAGACATTGTAGACCAGGAAGTATTTCTATTGTTCATTAAAGGGGGAGGGACTGAATCACCATCTGACGACAAATGGGATTTTGGAGACAGCCTTGTTTAAGCACTCTCAAAGTCTATTGTCAGCTGTTCTGAGTATCACGTGATGTAAGAAGTTTACATACTAGACAATACTAAGATAATACTAGATATTACTAGACACAAATTTAAGCAAAATCTATTATTGTTCTATCCATTTCTATCAGTTTATTCAATTGATGTTAGATAAAGTAGCATGGGAGGAAGGCTCAAGCTTAGTGATTTCTTCACAATCCCCAGCCATGCTTTCTGATAAATTCCACTTCTATATCCTTTAGCTCTTCCATAAAAACTCCCTGTATTTCTCCTTACATGATGAACTTACTGGGGCTGGTTCAAGATGCTCAGCATCAACCAGAGCCAAGAGAAAACATGGCCAAGTTCTCTCCTACTGCTTCAGACAGCCTCTGGGTCTAAGAGGCCCTGGATTGGCACTATGGTTCAAGTCACAGTTGCAATCTGTTTCTGCACCACAGATGACTGCTGGGGGAGGGTCTAGCACAACGACCTCTCTACCCCTAGCAATTAGTCCTGGAGATAATCATTTTCCCCTGGGAGAAGCTGAATCATCTTCACACACATTGTTACATCATCATGTCTTATGTAAACTGTTTTCTGGGTTTTCAACTTTCACAGAAGTCACTGAGCACAGAATTGGACTTTCTGTCCATTTTTCCTTAGGAAGTCTGGCTCAATGCAAATCTTGCCAATTTGTCTTTATGTAACCAGGACAGACCTCTTACCATACTTTGCCTTTTTCTTATCTCATCCGGGTTACTCTTTCACTCTATAGACATTCTTTATATGTTGGTTTAGATAGTTCAGATCTGCCAAAGCTGCTCATAGTTCATAAAGTTTATATCCCAGGATGGAATTCAACAGAGCCACTAAAATCCCATAGCAAACTTTGGGTTTCTGTAGAGAGAAATGCCTTGTAAGTATTCTATAAAAATAGTTCTACCAGGTCCTATGAACTCGGATTCAAATACAGCTTCTTTTATTCTTAGTTCCAATAACAATGTCTGTCTTTTCTCTATTGTTTTTCGTCGGGGCTGTGACCCCCAAATAGGTTGGCTATGTGCTAATGAAAAACTTTACACCCATGTGCATGTG
This sequence comes from Dicrostonyx torquatus, assembly GCA_028555095.1. Taxonomy (NCBI): domain Eukaryota; kingdom Metazoa; phylum Chordata; class Mammalia; order Rodentia; family Cricetidae; genus Dicrostonyx; species Dicrostonyx torquatus. Next base: position 154,254 of record JAQHUG010000253.1, on the reverse strand, counting down.
CATACACACACACACACACACACACACACACACACA
>JAQHUG010000253.1:129335-146476 GCA_028555095.1 Dicrostonyx torquatus | reverse complement strand
CAAATATTGTAACTGTAATTCTTGCTTGATACCTGTTTTACTATATGTAATTTTACTCTGTTAAAATTAAAATCTTGCTTTTTAATTAGACAGAAAAGGGGAGGTGGTGTGGGATTCTCCTCTGTATGATATGAATATGTTATATTACAATTGATTAATAAAGAAGCTTTTTAAAGAGCTTCTTTATATAATAAATATTCTTCTGATGGCAGGCCAGGGAATAATCTATCCAGATTGCAAGAGATTATACAGAGAGAGTGGGCAAAGTCTGGGAGATTCCATGTAGTTGCCAAAGTAGAAGAACACCAGCAGAACCTTACTTGTAGTTCATAACCTTGTGATGAAGCACAGATTAATAGAAATGAGTTAATTTAAGATGCAAGAGCTAGCTATGAATATGTCTAAGATATTGGCCAAAAAATGTTGCAATTAAAAGATAGCTTTTGGGTGATTATTCAGGTCTGGAATTTCAGGAAATGAACAACCAGTCTCTGCTTAAACCATGGCTCTTCTAAAGTAATTCTGTCAGGTGTTCTAATACAAAAATATTCCACAAATCAGCTAGAATTAGAATACACTTCAAGAGTTTTTGTTTGTATGTGGGGATGTTGATGTGCCTTTGGGAATTATGGAAACCTTGTTGGCCTTGGGAATTGGGATTTGGGAAAACTCCATGGGCAGCCCAAGTGTTCCCAGTCATTGTCTTTCAGGTCTCTTGCTTTGTGAATTCCAAGACTAAAATTCAGGAATCACAGAAGTTGAGTTTTAGAGAGAAGTTTATTTTATATTTATAGATGGGAACTAAAGAAGGAGGGGGCATGTATAGAGCATGTATAGATCTCAGGAAATGGAGTACTATTGGACTTCTAGTCTGGGGGATTTGGAAAGGATTTATAGAATAAAATGGGAGAGAAGAGTGGAAGGGGGTTGAGTGGGTCAGTCCAGGTCCCTACATAAGTGTCCTGGTGGTTCTTCTTGGTATTAATCAGGCAGTCAAATAGGCTGAGTAGTTCTCTAAGGATAAAACCAAGAAATAGTAACCAAAGCCTGTCTCATGCCCCAGGTCTCCAGCAAGAACTTCTTAGAGTGGACTTGGAGTTCTCCGTCTTACTGGACAGTTTCTAATTCTTATTCATATAAAAATAAATTAATGAGAGGGAGAATAAAAGCATGTAATTCTAATGATAAGAAAAATAAGTGGCCATCGTCATAAACGGCATTAAGACTATGAGAAATATTATTCAATAAAAGATGTTTTGGGTGTCAGAATATAAGAGAGTAGATAAATGCAGTAGAACAGTATTCACTGTGTTTTATTTTTTACCCTAGATACTTCTACTTGTGAGTTAAGGTTATTTAGAAGAGAATTAATGTTCTCCTTTCTCCAGTCAACACACAAGCTCAGCAATAGAATCAAACCTTCTACAGATGCCTTTGATCAATCTTTGACTGAACATTAATGCATGTGCATCTCAAGGTGCAAACTCAGTTGTGTTTCACAGTAGTGACTTACTGGATAGGAAAATTATCCTTGCAGGTGTATCATGGAGAAGAAGGTCAGATTTCCTATGACAGAAATAGCAGTAACCTCATACGGAAAGAAGGTTTTGCATTAAGAATGGGTGTATTGTTCCAAATGCCAATTTCTGCTTTTTTATTAATAAAAATTATGTTCATAATTAATAGATTGTTTGAGACTGTTTATGACATCAGAAAGCATCCAACCATGTAAAATATACCAATATCTCAAGGTTTCAGAGTGTTAGGTAAGGACACGATGTTCTGATTTTGTTACCTTTAGAGACCACCAAGCTTTATTTATATTTTTCACATATGCTCAAATATGTGATATATGTTATATACTATAGAATGCTTTATACAGATGGTACATAGATGAGGGGTTGCTAGGAAAAATTTAGGTGCAAGAATTTTTTTAAGTGAAATTCAAATAATGGTATAATGTAGTGAGAACAGTGAGGTGTATGAGGCTGGACATGTGACTGAAAAATAGAGAAATTAATATTGAAATCTTCCTGGGAGGTGGTGAAGGTATTTGAATCAAAACAAAACAAAACAGGAAATGTAAATAGGACAGAATAGGTAAAGAACTAAGAAATGGTATCAAGGAATCTCTCTTGTTCTAATCCTGTCTAGTGTCCTTGTTCTGCAGTCAGTTTCTTGATTGCAACTGTCTTGGATAATAGCTTCTTTCCACACTTTCCCTTCTCATCTACAGACTGGCCACTCCTGAATGAAAATGTTCATTTTGGGTTCAGTGAAAGGCAGCACAGCACAATGGAGTCAGGCAAGATATTATATCACAGTAGTAGGTATACTTCACAATAAACTATCTCATCAAAGTATCTTGAGACCTGTTGAGGGAAGATGCGTTGAAACACAGACTATTTATAGACAGGGTTTCTCTTTTCATAAATGTATTCTACTGCCCTAGTTTTCTCTCTGTTGCCATAATAAACACACCACCCAAATTGACTTGAGGGAAGGGATTTACTTGGTGACACTTTCATGTCACCACCTATCACTGAAGGAAGTCAGGTGAAGAGCTTAGAGAAGGAAGCTGGAGGCAGGAACAGACGCAGAAATACAGAGGAGTGGTGTTTACTGGCTTGTTCTCAGGTTCACCTTCACCAGCCCAGGAGAGGTACCATGTAGAGTGGTACCATGGAGGCTGGGCCCTTCCATGTTAATCATAAATAAATTTTGCCCCACAGTCTTGCCTGCTGGCTGATCTGATGCAAACATCTTCTCAAATGAGGTTCCCTCTTCCCAGATCATCTAAGCTTGTGTCAAGTTGACAAAAATTTCAACCAGAACATCTATATAGATTAAGGTACGCATTTTACGTACATACAGCATATTATGTAACAAAAACACTTTTGCTGACATCTCTGCAGCTTCCCTTGTCTCCTCTCTTGAACAAGGAACTATTCCTCATCAGTTCATTCCTTTGGCAATTTATGCCAAGAATATGAAATTTAAGTAAGTGAAAAGATCTAGAAATACAGATTAGAAAAGAGGAAGTACTTCACAGTGTAGTTAGTTAGGAGAAAATTTTACCTTTACTGAAAGAAGGAAATCGTAAAAATACTTAAATAGATTCAAAGAAATAGCCTTTCAAATAGATATTGTATCTATCTATATATCATCTATATTTATATTTTCCTACTGTTAACTTTATAGTTTGGAATGGAATTGAGTAGATGACTGATTTTCACATTTTACTTTGTATTATTTTCACAACAAACATATTTTAACATTTTAATATTATAAAAATACACATTCTTATAAAAGCCATTGATTCACTGTATTAAAAACAAGTCCATGACATTCCCTTTTCCTTCACAAAAATTTATAGACACTGAAAGCATAAAGGAGCCCAAGAGACCACCAGACCAGACAGGGCTGCATCTACTTCATGAAGCAGATGCTTGCATTTTCTTTTCTTTATTTTCTCCAGGAATGGAAAGAGTCCCATGGCAGTCTATTTTTGGGTTCAATTATCTTTCCTCTCTTGAAATTTCCTCCTCTGAAGAAATCAATTCCCCAAACTAAGAGACATTGTTAGTAAAAGATTATTTTTAGTTATTATTCTCAAGCATATGGTTTGAATGATGAAGGGTAAAATAAAAATCAAATATCTGATATGTGCGCCAAGCAGAATATTTCTCTTGAAGGATTTACAAATGACCAAGCATCTGTCCAAACTGTAGAAGGCTCCATGAGCAAACACAGGGGACTTTAGAATTCTGAAAGCTTTGCCATTTTATGGATGCCTAAGTATTACGCAAGCCAACGATGGAGGTAAACAGTAATTCTGATCTAAGTAATCTTCATATATCAGTAAAGAAATGTTAGACTCCTACAACTCATAACTTAAACCAGAGAACACATTAAAACCCTTCAATTTATTCAAGAATTCTCAATTTGGTGGGCTTTTCTATATCTAGCAAATATTTGGTGGTATTTTCTGCTTAGGATATAAAATGTACAATAAATCAATTTCTGTATTGCCACATTCAATAAAAACTAAGGTAGATAAAAGGAAGTCATCTTAGACCTGATCTTAAGAGTATCATTCCTATTCAGACCTAAGTTTCACTTGTGGCTAGTCTTATTAAAATGTCAGCACCAGATACTTACTATTGAACTATTAATATTTTACAAAATATTCCCAAATAAAGTAGATCATCATAAAGGAGAAGCAATTTGCTGGAATTCTGTCAATATTGGAAACTATTTTGGGGAAAGTGCTTTAAATATACTTAATTATTTCTCCATCTCCATCCTTGGAACTTCAGCCTGCTCATTTTAAGTCCTCTTCCAAACTCATCTAAACAGAAATTTTTTATATTTCAAGACAGAAAACAGAGATATATTTTCTTTTATCTTTTTATTTTAAAAATTATTTTAAATGGATACATAAAACTCAAAAATTATATATTAGAATGATAACATGATATGTATGATTGAATTCATATATGCATTTAGTAATACTTAAATATGGTTCATTGTGTATAACTCTTCAAACCTTCATTTCTTTATAGTAAAAACATTCTACCAGATTTTAAAAATGTACATCAAATACCCTTCATCTCAGTTGTCAATAATAGAAATACAATACTTACTTAATGAAAAACATCATGGATTTTGACTTTTATACAACATTTCTTTTCATTATTTCCAAATACTCTTTATCCTATTAACATTAAAATGGCTTCTTAAATATTTTGCCTAAATAAATAAAAGCTACAAAATATTGCTTCATAGTCTGAGGGGAGAAGTAAAGATCCCAGGTTGGGGGCTTAGATATGCACCAGAGCAACATTGGAAATAGAAGGCCTAAGAAATTGTTTCTTCCTGTATAATAGAACCAGATATTGTATTTAGGACAGGAGATGGATGGTGTAATTAAATGATTAGCCATTGAAGCCATAGGAGTATTATTTACAAGAACTACTAAGATGCCCCTTCCATGTTTTATTCATATAAACTATTTCTTTTCATTTACTAGTTCTGCAGTTTGCTATGAGAGAAATTGTAGGCATTTTTCTCTGCATTGAATTTTCGGTACTATCTAGAGACAAACATGGTTATCACAAATAAGGGAGAGATGTAATTGGTGCTTAGTGTTTGGGTTGGACTACTACTGAATAGTGAGTAAGAAAGCCCTTCTACCACACCAAGGAAGCAATTATGCAACCTGGATGACAGTATTGCTCAAGTTATGGAACCTTGTACTACTGTATCCAAGGTCTTGTAATTTGTTTTTCCCTGTCTAGGAAGAGCTCATCCCAGCATGACCATGTAGCAGCTTCCCCACTTCTCTGCTCAGATGTTACCAACAGAAGGTTCTTAGTGTACTTCCAGTCCTACATACAAAACCCCAATGGCAGTTGCTGTGTTTGCCTCAGGGCATAAACTGTGTATGCCTTGTCTTACTCAATTAGCACTGTGTCTTTTGTGGACAGAATCATGTTCATCACTTCATAAGATCTCAATAAACATGGGTAGTAAGATCAATGTATGCACATTTATGTTCACTAGATCTATCATTTATAGTTAGCTGTTGTCAGGGTTTCTGTCCTGCCCAGTTCCCACAATCGTTAAGTCCCCCAAAAAACACACAGAGGTCTACATTAGTTATAATCTGATTAGCCCATTAGCTCAGACTTCTTATTAACTCTTATAAGTTATATTAGCCCATTATTCTTATCTGTGTTAGCCACATGGCTCAGTGCCTTTTTCAGCGAGGCAGTCACATCTTGCTTCTTCTGTGGCTGGGCCAGGACTTCAGAAAGAGCTTCCCTCTTCCCAGAATTCTCATTTCCTTACCTCTACTTCCTGTCTGGTTGTCCTGCCTATATTTCCTGCCTGGCTACTGACCAATCAGCATTTATTTAAAATATAATTGACAGAATATAGACAATTGTCCCACACCAATTAGCTCAGCTTCCATAAGAATTTCAGAGCTGTTAATCTGGCATTCACTGGGTACAATTGCTGAGAATTCACAGGTGCTCTCAACAAGAGGATACTCAGGCTCTGCTGTGAGGCTTAAATGTAAGATGTCCCCAAGTTTGAACACATTGTTCCCAGCTTGTAGTGATGTTTAGAGAAACAGTGGAACTTTTGAGGTAAAGCCTACCTACAGAAAGTGGGTCACCAGTGGTGGACTTGAAGATTATAGCCCAGCTTCACTTCTCTCTCTCTCTCTCTCTCTCTCTCTCTCTCTCTCTCTCTCTCTCTCTCTCTCTCTCTCTCTCTCTCCATGTGACCACTGCTTCAACCTCCTGCCACCATGACTTCCAAGCCATGATGGAATGAGATGACTGGGGCAAAATAAGGCCCTTTCTCCCTTAAGTTGCTTTTGTTTAGGTATTTTATCATAGCAACAGAAAAGAAACCAAGAAAATCTTCCTTTTGAAATATCAGTCAAACCTTGCTTGAAAGATGACCACAGCTTCTCATGGGGGTAACTAACACCTCACTCACATGAATTTGCTTAATTTACTTTAGTATTTGTCTGATCCTGGTGTTGTGCCTTGCATTTATTAAAAGAAGAGTGGTCATTCCCAGTGAAAACAAGAAGACCCAGTCTTTTCCAGCAAATGACAATCCATAATAGCTATGGTTTTCAGTTCTGTAAATTGAAAACGACCACAGAGACTCTGCTTCTCTCTCATCTTAATTGTCATGAATGTCCACACAATGTGCATATTGTGTGCTACTAAACAGCTGATACATAATTGCCGTGAGGCCTGAAAGCCAAGTGTGCATTAAGAACGGCTTCCCATGTCTCAGGTGCTCACACACATTTTAATTTAAGAAACTTCTTTTTCTTAGCCATTTATAAATATAGTTCACAGCTACATTGAATAAAGCCACAGGCTGTTATTTAGAAACATGAAACAGGCACATGAACAAATTCACAGCAGGGCAACAATTTTCTCTTTCTTTTAACCTCTTTCAAATGCCCACTTAAGGCTCCTTAAATTACTCTTTGCAGAAAGTATAGACTATACAGTTAAAACAGTGTCTCCGAACCACTGTGCTGTCAGGAACAAAGTAGCGAAATACACACAGCTGCCTCAGTTTTCTGGCTCCTTCTGCCATGGCAGAACTGGTGAGGGTCTTTGCACTAGTTGTGAGAACCCAGTGGAGGGTGGAGGAACAGTTTGTTTTTCTGACCATATGGAAAAATCCTCTAAAATATGTGTGACTTCCTCCTGTAGCCAAACTCCTGGGGCTTGAGAAGTAGGATTTGAAACTAGTTGTAACAAGATTCTTTACTCTTCCTTTTAAAATCATTTTTTTCAAAAAGGAAATAAATGAAACAGTCCTTGAATGTCATGCTCCAATTTGGTTAGATTGAGTCCTATCAAACATCATTTCATCCCTTTTTCAGTTTCAAATGGAAAACTAAATACCCTATATGTTTGTCTCTGCATTTCTTCAGATGAAAAAAAAAATGATGTTACCATTATTATCTACTATTCTCCAGAATCTAATGTCTCTTCTTACCAAAAAGTTGGTTCTTTTGTCAAGATAGTCTATCTTTCCTACTGTTTAAGGCATCCCTGTAGTCTTACATATTGGCATTATCAAGCAACCTCCACTTAATAATTACAAACATGCTTTAGTGCTCTGGCTGTCCATAGAAGACTTTCAGAAACAGGGCTGTGTTTAGTAATCTGAACATCTTATCTTGCACTAGATAGGAAGGAGCTGAGAGCCCCAGCAGCCAGGCTGTGGCAGTGCATCAGTGGAACTGGAAGTCAACTTCACTCATTCTGTCTCTTCCTCTTGGAGAAAGGAATTGTCTGTCACTTGTTTTAACAGGCAATCTAACACTATGTTTCTCATTTCCTGAGGTAGTTTTTGAAATGTTGCCAAATATTTCATGTATTTCAAATTATGCAGAGATTATGCTGTTCAAGGTTGAAGGTGACAGGTGATGAATTCACACATTTTACACTCTTGGTGTTTCTGTGGGATTTTTAGCTAACAATGGTTTTGTGATAAGCATGACAAATTACAGCAGTGACCTCTTTTCTGCTACAGTTGGTCACATCAATATAAAGCTATTAAAGATTCTTTTGGAAATCCGGGTCTTCCCCAGAGAAGTGAAAAGGAGTGTTTCGAGTCTGCTTGTGAGATGTAAATGAGATGCAGCGACTATGTAAGCATGTACCTGGTCCTACTAACCAGAAGACAGGAAGCATGCAAAATGGGAACAAAGTAGCAAGATTACAGAATTCTGGCCCATGGTGCGCACCATTAATTCTGTTAACTGATTGCTAAAACACCTTTAAACACCTGTACTGTTTTTAGGCCGCTAGTTTATCTTTAATGAACCCAATTTCTTATTTCCATCTTGACATCTTGCCCATGGTACACAAACAGTAACTTCCAGGCTGACTTCCAATTCCCCAGAAGTAAGACAAACATGTCTTGAGGTCCTACATGATTATTTTAGAAGTATATTATGAGCAGATAGAAGACCTAGCAATACATTTAAAAAGTAGATGTACAACACATTTAATACCAGAAAAACAGCAATGAGCTTTCTTTTCCTGTCCATTCATCTTCTACTCAGTCATCTGTTTAACAAACAACATTACCAACTAGCTAGCAGACCACTTTATATTTGCTTTCTTCTTCAAATCTAACTTTGGACAAACTACGTGCCAAAATTAAACTTCAGTTTTCTGTTAAATTAGAAATATAACTAGTACCTAAAGATGATGTGGGTGATACGGAAAAAAAGAAATATCCATATAAACATTTAGCATATTAGAAGATTTCACAGTAACTGTTCAGTAAATAGACATTTCGTGAAAGAGTGACAATGACTTAACAAAGCACCTTCTATTGTAAGACTGGTGCTGTGCTGAGCATCGAGCGTACAGTGAGGTCAAGGTCAGCTAAGCTATTCTCTGTTCTGGAGGACTTTAGACCAGCAGCAAAGGCAGATGTGGAGTAAAGAGATGAATGACTTATTATAGTGGCACTAAGCCCTAAGATAACAAAAATAAAGATGGGGCTTAAGCTTTTGGTTCTGGAAGTTGCTAAATGAAGGTAGAACCCTCAGCAACTCCCTGGACAATTCGGAAGGGTGAATTACTGACTACTAGCTACCACCTTTTGACCGGTTTCTTTTTTTTTTTTTCCCTTTATGTTTCTACGGACTGGTACTTTTCTCATCGTGACACAGTAAGTTTTCATTTCAGTCCAAGTCCCATGAGGTTGAGGCCAATAATTTATTTTTGTTCATGGTTTTATTTCTAAGGCCTTGTGTTATAAGATGGCCCACTAAAAAGAAAGAAAGAAAAAAAGAAAGAAAGAAGGAAGGAAGGAAAGAAAGAAAGAAAGAAAGAAAGAAAGAAAGAAAGAACAAAAAAGTTCTGAATAGACAAAGATGATAGAAGGTCAAATCTGAGGCAGTCTCTTACATTTTCTTCCTTTTTATTTTTTAATTGATGTTTATACTTTTTATACTATAAGAATACAAGAAATGTATTGCACTTATATTGTAAGTTCAATCTACTCTTAATTTATTCATTTATTATAGTAAGAAAAAAACATGGCCTCTGGAATAACTTGTAAGTGGGTTTTGGTTCCGTTCTTGTACATTCTATATTAGCTCTGAGCAATTTATTTTCACCATAATATAAATAGTTATGGCGTTATAGGTCCATCAGACATTTTGGTGTGTGTGTGTGTGTGTGTGTGTGTGTGTGTGTGTGTGTGTGTGTGTGTGGTGTGTTCCTGTAGAGACCAGAGGTTGATGCTAGATGCCTACCTCAATTGCTGTCCACATTTTTTTTTGAGACAGTATCTCTCTCATTTAACCTGGAGTTAATCAATTTGACTAAACTGTGGGGCCAGCAAGTCCTAGGGAATCCCCATTTTTCATTATGCCCGGTGCTTACATTGTTAATATAGCCACCAGGGTATATATATATATATATATATATATATATATATATATATTTATGAGTGGTGAGGATGGGGCTCAAGTTCTTATGGTTTCAAGGCAGGCACTTTACTAACTGAGCAATCTTCCTAGTCTCCACCTATTTTTACTATATACTGTGTTATATCACGTAGCATGTAGAGAAATGTCTACATACAGCATCTGTTATTAAACACTTGCTAATGTCTTCTAATGAGATGGACAAGTTTAGAAACAGTAAACACACTAAAATGTTACAATTAATATTATGTACACAGGTAATTTTACCAGTCAGAAAAAAATCTCATAAATTAACACAACAGATTTTCCCACTAAAATTGCTTCATTTAGTCACCTAATAAGGAAAAGCAAAACGATGCTGCTTCAAAAAGTATTTCTCAACAAGTCACCAATTACTGTGCTGAAACTTCCAAGTTTAAATTATGCTGGATGTATTTCATACTTGACAAAAAGCTGTAAGCAAATCTGGGTTGAATTTGACATTTCATTTGTGGAAGTTATAAAATTAGCTTTATTAGCTGCAAAAGTAAGTCCTCTAAAATGACGGTGCTAAAAAGAGTCAGTGTGGGCTCAACAGTAGTTCTTAGTAACTTATCAATACATTTATTGTAGCTGCATATCCAAACACTTGAAGCATAGTAAGGAATTTATTCAGACTGTAAAGAATTTTATGTAGGTATTCGATTATCAGATTCTGTAGTGTCTACAAATCTCTTAGGCTCTACAGATAAAGCAGGATAACTGTGTATATTTGTTGCAAGGGAGAGGGCCTGCTTGTTCTTCCCAGCCACCCGGCTAGCTTAGCCCCAAAATAACCACACAGAAATTGTATTAATTAAATCACTGCTTGTCCCATTATTTCTAGCCTCTTATTGGCTAACTTTCACATCTTGGTTCAACCCATTTCTATTAATCTATATATTGCCACGTGGCAGTGTCTTACCGGGAAAGATTCTAACCAGTGTTCGTCTCAGACGGAGGATTCATGGCATCTCCCTGATTCTGCTTTCTTCCTCCCAGCATTCAGTTTTGTTTTCTCTGCCTACCTAAGTTCTGCCCTATTAAAAGGCCAAGGCAGTTTTTTTATTCATTAACCAATGAAAGCAACACATAAACAGAAAGACCTCCTACACCATATATTAAATGAATAGCAAATATAGGACAGATTTAAAATGTACATGTCTGTTTTGAATCATGATACAGGTAATCTAGAAGAGGGTAGAACATCTTTCCCTTTCTAGAATGGCTCTTATCCTCCATCTGTTCTGCATGTTCCACAATGTCTATTTTTTTGGAGGTCTGTTCCATATGCTTTTATATAAATATATCTGTATATGCTGTAAATTATACTTCTTTGAAGATTAACATTGTATTCATAGTGAACTTAGCAAGTTGGCTGAAGGACCAATTGTGCGGCAATATTAACCTTTATTTCTTGTATATTCCTAATAACTTATGTGCAGTGGGGTGGGAAAATAAATAATTGCTATTGAATAGGCTGCTTAGCTTTTTAAAGTTGTTAAAGTTTTCATAGGCATTTATATCAGAAAGTATGTGTAATTTGGAATAAGGGGAGGGGTTATGGGGAAGACAGTGAAGAATTTAATTCATAGCTGGTGCTAGGTTTTAGGATGAAGAGAAGTAATAGCTGATCAGCATGGACGTTGGATAAACATGGCCAGCAGTCACTGTGGGGACTTTTACTCTCAGGCTCTTGGCTGCCAAATTAGTCTCCCTCCAGTAACGATCCTCAAGTTAGCTTTGGTTAATGAACTGATGGGAACGACAGGTATCTCTGTCTATTAACTGCCTTCCCTAGTAGCTCTGTGAGCTTGCAGACTTTCTCTTGTCCCAGAATCTGATGGCAGCTATTGCAGGGGCCTGCTGTGAGGCACATTACAGTGAGACAAATCTCAGTGAGGGGAGGTCTCATTTGAGAGCCCTTTCCTGAGTCAACAAGCACACGCTTTAGGCTTTAATTAAAGACAGAACCAATTTTAGAAAGAGTTTGGTCACTCCTGGACAGGAAGATCGCTATCTACTCTGTGTAGCTGCAGTTATGGGTTCATCTCTACCTGTCTAGTGAGGTGTAAGGGCAACATTTTATCAAGACTCAGGAAAGGAAATGACACTCTAGTTCTCCTGAAAAATTTAATAGCTCAAAATTAACAAAGAAAAGGAAACACACACAATTTTACATATATTTCCTTACCAGACATATACACATATCCAAATGTAGTTTCAGATAGGCCATACTATAAATTATCAATATAAAATTTCTTTTTGTTTTGAAATTGCTTTCGTTACTATTATGTTTTATCATGTGCATTTGAAGGGTGCCATGGTGCACATGTAGATGTCAGAGAATAACTCTGTGAATTTGATTCCCTCCTTGTACCTTTACGTGGGTGCTGGAGACCCAGCTCGTGTTCCCAAGCATGTGCAGCGAATGCTGTACACAGAGAGCCATCTCAGTGAGATTTCCTTTTCAATTAAACTTGTTTTATTGCCTAAAGATGCAAGTTGATGGCAGGAAGTGGTGACATACGCCTTATTTCCAGCACTTGGCAGGTAGACATTGGTGGATCTCTGTGAGTTTGAGACCAAGGTACAAAGTGAGTTTCAGGACAACCAGTGCTGGAAGAACCCTGTCTTGAAAACCAAACAAACAAAAATGAACAAGAACAACAAAAACAAACAAGCAAAATAAAAGACACAATTTGAAATCTACAATTATAAAATAAGAAGAATATTTCTGAAGGCTAAGTCTTTCCGACTGTACACCCTTGCAGCGGGTATTTATGGTACTGCCCTATTTTAACTGTAAAGCCCAGGATACCTGTGGCAACAGATGCTTCACAAATGTGATCTACTTCTTTGGTTTCACCCTTCATCCCAAAACCTAGCAAACTGTTGTTTTCAATCAAACTTTTTTGAACTAATATTTACTTATAATTGTATCACTGCTTACTTATATTTGCATCATAAGCAGCATAAGATTTACATGTATACAAATGCCTTGTCAAGTATGACATCAGCTTTCAATAGACACATGTTCCAAATTTTTTCCTTAATGTTTTTCTAGGTGAAATTGTTTTCATCACTCTGAACAGTTTATTTTTACAGTTTCTACTCTGGGGCTCAGAGATTTTGGTTCATTTCTAGGACTGACTTAGCTTCTCTTTAGTGGTAAAATACTTTTTGGCATAGAGTCTTCTATCCGGAGTTAGATTCATTCTTGAGCGAGAACCCTCAGGGCATTCTGGAACTTAAAGCATGCTGACTCAGAGATCATGGGTATTTTGAAAAGCACACAGAACTCTCAATGAAGCACAATATCAGGAGCACTGATCCTGAAGGTTGCAATAGCATTGATTCCCAACCCCAACTCCTACAGTGCGGAAAGGCTGATGTCATGTGCAATCACCGTGGCTCCTCATGGAGTAGTAGCACAGCTGTCTCTCACCATCGCCTGGTTTCTCAACCCTATAGGATCTGCATCACTTGTACTAGCCGCAGGAATAATAATGCCTTCCCTAATTCCAATGTGCTTCCTCGTTTCCCCCGAACACCCACGCAGGGGTGCCAGGTCAGGAAACATGTAACCCTGGAGCTCTCTGTATGATTTCTAGGCAGCTCAACATTTCCTAGAAAGCATCCTCCTCCAGTAGTTGTTTTTGGCTTCTATAACTTTGAGGAGGGACTCTGAGTTTTGCTAGTTTCAGAAAATTTTCTGAGACTTGTAGTAGTTTGCTTCCTAAGTCTTGAGCCTCACTACTTCCTTCCTGGAGGGAAGGGAGGAAATGTTTCATGTTGGAGGAAAGTTATGCACTATGTTTCCTCCATTCTCCACCAATCAGATAGAGGAAAGGGGACAATAAAACATAAACAACATTATGATTTCTAAGGAGGAGATTCTGCCCAGATGAGCTCAGTTGGAGAGAGGGATCTGGGTATTAAGTTAGGAAGCATTATGTGTAAGGACCAGATAGGTTGCTGATCATTATAGTATCTCAACACCAGGTTTTAGTTTCTCTGGGTTTAGAGGGAAGTCCCTTCATTCCTTCAAGGCCAATTTCATGCCTACCTCTCAGACCAGTAACTGCTTTATTGTTATTTTATTATTATTATTATTATTATTATTATTATTACCTTTATTATATTTAATATTTGCTTCAAGGGTGCCAGGACATACAAACACAGAAATTAAGTTTCACTAAAGTTAAAGAATTTTTTACTTGAACTTGAAAGAAGGTGCAATTCATAAAGTTTCTGAAAATCAAGAGTGCTGTCTAGGCTAAAAGTATAGTAAATGATTATCACTTGGTTATATCATTCCCAACTTATCATTTCTACCCTTAGTATCTCGTGCCTGCTGTGGAATAAGTCTTCAATATAAATTAATTGAATGCATGATTGAATGGCACAATGTCTATGAGTCAGAAGACAGGTCTCTTATCAGGGTACCTCAAAAGAATGAGAATGGAGAGGACATACTTGGGCTAAATTTACTGACATTTTTAAACCAGTTTTATGTATTCCTGACTAGTTAATGAGTAATGACTATACCTGAGTTTATGCAAATTATTGAAAAAAATCACTTCAAATATTTTATATATTTAAATCTAGGCATCCTTACTTCCAAACTAGACAGGTCAAGAAATTTTCTATTCTTTTAAAAATATTTTCAAGGAAGAAGATTCAATGAGTTCGCTCAATAAATAACTCTAATATCTGAACAACTTATCTGATTATCTACTTTCCCTTGAAGCTATTTCTCCTTGTTCTGTCCTTGGTGGTAATAGGAAAAGAGGTAATAACACCATCCACACAGCCAAAGACTTTTCAAGGTAAATTATAGAAGACACAATTTCCACTTGCAAAGAGCATACAATCTACCAAAGGAAAAGAACAAATGCATTAGCCATGCTTGAGTGAGAGAGAGCTATTTGGGGTAAGGCTTATTAAATGATTCCTTATGTATGGCAGCACTCTAGGGTGAGATCATTATTTGTCAGTGAAACAACAATACAACTCAGTCTTATATAAAAGAGAGGATGTCTCAGGTGTCCTAGTTAATAACTGAGAGGAGTAGGACAATGAAATTATTTGCGATCCAGTGTTTGAAAAGGTACACTTCAGTCTTATTTAAGACACTGAAATATGGTCTCTCCTAGAGCATTTCAGGATACATCCAACTAACTCATATATATATAATTAGTATGATTAAATGCATATATACATTTATTCACATATATAGGTAAACAAATTTGATTAAGAGAAAAATCAAATTTGTTTACATACAGTATAATTAATCCTCCTCACATTTTGTATATTTTTCTTAATGCATAGTAAGTTGTCGTAGTATAGATTGTACATATACTTGAGGTTGCCACCATTAATTAAAAAATGTATACTAAATGTATTGAGCTGTTAGTTTCATTTCTTAGATCAAACTTATATGTTAGGAACACTAGTCTTAATTTGGTAGCATCAAAGTCAATAACCATGTAAAAAGTTCCTCATCAGCCTCATAAGAAGTACAGTGGGTAGTAATGTTCTAGGAATAATGGTGCAAAAACACAGAAGGTATTCCTTTAAGGAAATAACAAATTAATTTCTGCAAACAGAACCCCAAACTGATGTTAAGGACCAAGTTACAACAGAAAATCAAATACAAAACTTCTCCTAACTGCTCCTTAGAAACCTTCAAAAGAAAGGCCACTTTGTAACAAAATTTTAAAAGGTGCAAGTAGAAGGAACACTGAAGCTACTGAGATGTCTCAGTAAGAAGCAACAGAAGTCAATGAATTCTGGCGCCAACCACTAAGCATCAATCTAAATTAGACTGCATTTGACATTGACTTTGGTCTTTGTTTGGGGAAGGCGCACATCTGTTCAGAACATAAATCTGTCTAAAGTTGGATGAGTGAACACTTGGCTCTACAGCAATTCATTGAAATAGGAACAGCCTGACCACATTCCCAGCCCAGCCAGAGCTGATATCCAATCTTGTCATATTCATTAGTTTCATCTTTCTTTTTCTAGATAAGATCTAATAAGGGATTTGAATTTTCCATCTTTTTCTCCCTTTAGTAGACCTCTGATGGGGCTATTAATGAGCGAAATGGCCAGAGGGCAGGCAGCCTTAGAGAGCAATGGATGAAACAGATGGCAAAATGAATTCACAAACTGGATAAGGCCATTTAATATCCACTCATCATTATGATTAAACATTCGGGAGGTGGATTTTCTGCACATTAACTTGACAGTACATTCAGAGACACAGCCTTTCTGCAGTTCAGTTTAAACACATGTAGAATATGGAGCATGGCTAACTCAGTAGTTCTGAAAACTGCTCAGAGCCGCCCTTCGATCCTTACATTTATAGTTACCTAAACCAACAAGAGCAAGAAGCAGGCCTCTCCTCTAACTAAACCACACTACATTTTTAATGTATATAATTCCATAGCAATGGTACAATCATAGTCTATCACATAAGAAAAAGATGGCTAGAATAAAGTTTGTGATATTTTGGGAAAGGCACAACCTAAAGTCACCAGTGGTTTCACAGTCTGTGACTCTGCTGAGGACACTAAGAAGGAGAAAATACTTTCAGCTCACAGCATATCCTTAGTCATCACTCATGATCAGAATATAAATGTGCTTTCAGAATTGCCATTTTCAAGAAAACAGGAAATAAATAATAAATTAACATTTGATTAAAAAACACATCTTAAGTGTATGGAAAATTCAAACATGTTTATATTTTTTTCTCTCTTACCATAGGGTACTAATTCATCAGGGCTGTGATTCAAAACTAGCTATAGTATAACAAAATGATGTTATACTATAACAGTACTTTGGACAGTACTTTGTGACATAGGCAGTGTGTATGTTTCAGAAGCTTTCATGAACTGGAATTTGAGGTGAAGTATGAGAAGACAACTACTACTCTGTTATTACTTCTCGTTTCCTCCATTGTCCCTTTCCCCTGAGCATGACTCCCAGGCTAGTGGTGTAGGAGGGTCCATCTTTATTTCTGTGCTTTGATTGGTTAAATAAAGAAGCTGCCTGGTCCATTTGATAGGGCAGGACTTAGATAGGCGGGGAAAAGAGAAAAGGACGCTGGGAAGAAGACTAG
>JAQHUG010000253.1:93591-108114 GCA_028555095.1 Dicrostonyx torquatus | reverse complement strand
CAATAATAATGCTATTCCTTTGAGGGGCATTTTCTTTCAAACCACCATACCCACATTCTAAGTAATATATACGTGTGTGTGTGTGTGTGTGTGTGTGTGTGTGTGTGAACTTCCTGTGGTTTCAGAAGACTGTGGCTCCTATAGGCTATTGTGTTGATTTTGATTTTTTGATTGTTGATAAGCAACAGCTGCTAAGAGACATGTGATTGAAAGAACTGTTGTAATAATCCAGCCTAGATAGTTTAAGAATGCCTTAACTTTAAAAAAGAAGTCAAAAAATGTATTTGACAAATGGAAGTTAAAATGCTTTGGAGAAGAGGTTTTGCTTTTGTTTCTACAGAAAACAAGAGGCTGTGGATTTAGTCTAGGTTAATATGGATCAGGATTAAACAAGGGAGACATCCTGAAATTTGACAGGTGGTATTTATCAACAAAAGTTATAGCTGATCTTCCCAGCAATTGGTCCTTATTTCAATTTTTTTCAAGGACCCTATAGATGCCTTCACCCACATTCAGCAGGAAGTCGTATAGAGAACACAACATCCACATTCCCAAGAGTTGGGTTGTCAGAGGCTTTCTTGTGCCAGCATCCTCATGGTAGCTAACAATAATCCGTAACTCAGTTCAAGGGAATTCAGCATCCTTTCCTGATATCTGTATTACCCAAAAGAAATGTGGTAAAAAACACATAAGCAAAACACTCATAAAAGGTAAATAAATCTTTAAAAAAGTAGAATGGATATTGGTAGTGTTTGTATCCAGTAGCCATTTGTCTATGATGTCAATTAGCACCTCTATTTATCTGTTTAACTTTTTTGTCTGAATAACCTGTCAGTTGGTTAAAGTGAGATATGAGGTCATTTCGTATTACTGTGATTAGAGTTATCTGTCGTTTAATGGCTAACAGTATTATATGAAATTGAATGTTCCTGAGTTTTATACATATATATTTACATTTGCAATATCCACTTGATGGGTTTTACCTTTGATCAAAATGAAGTAACCTTCTTTTTCTAGTCTGATTAGTTTTGGCTTGAAGTCTAATTTGTTAATTTGTCAGATATTAGACTACGGATGCCTGTTTACTTCTTGATCCCATTCATTTACTTATAATAAGTTTTTTCCATTATAAGGTACTACCTATAATTGTTTGTGGAAACAAAAAGATGGATTTTGATTGGTTTGGTTTGGTGTTTAGAAATGGTGTCTCTCTCTACCTATCTCTTGCTGTCCTGGAACCTACTCTGTAGATCAAGCTGGCTTCACACTCAGAGATTTGCTTGCCTCTACCTGCTGGTTACTGGGGTTAAAGGCTTGTGCTACCACCACACCTAGCTCCAAACCTTCTATCCTCTGTTATTTTTTTCTGATGAAGTGAGGTCATCAATATTTAAAGTTATTAAGAAACATGTACTAATTCCTTCAGTTCATTTTTCAGTGAGTGGGAAGATATGACGTCACCACATGACAAAGCAAGTGTATGTCCTTTGCAAATTTCAGTGTTTTGTTAGTTCTTCTTGGGATTGCAGCTATCCTAGTATCACTGTTTTCCTTCAGCCTCTTGTGTGTGATTATCAATCTCTTCCATACAGACTATCCTCTCCAGTGTTCTCTGTATAGCTGGATTGGTGTCATAAATTCTTCCAGTCTCTTTTTATAATGGAGAGTTTTCCCCCTCAATTATAGTGAATAGTTTTGCTACCCAGTAGTCTAGGTTGCCATCTGTGGTCTTTAAAAATTTGGATCACATTACTCCAGGCTCTTCTGCCTTTATCCACTGAGAAATCAGATCTCATTAACACGGGCCTGCCTTTATCTATGATTTGGATCTTTGCTCTTACAGATTTCAACATCCTTTGTTTCTTTGTGTTTTAACTATAATATGACATGAAGATTTTATGTTCCTCTCTTATCTGTTTGGTATTCTGTGTGCCCCTTATATCTGGATAGGTGTCTGCTTTCTAAGATTTGGCAAATCTTCTTCTGTGATTTTTATTGAAAATTATTTCTTTCTCTTTGAGAATTCTTCTGAATCCATAATTTGTATATTTTTATACTACAGTTTCTGTCTATTTCATTGGTGTGGTTGTTAAAAAAATCATTTTCTTTGGTTTAATGATCCAATTTCTCTGCCTTATTTCTAAGCCCTGATATTCTCTGTCTTTTACATGATCCATTCTGTTGCGGAAACTTTTCAATAATGATTTTTTAAAATAAGACATTCAGGTTTTTATTTCTAGCTTTGTTTTAGTTTGGGTTTTCTTCTTTATTTCAAGCTCTCATTTGAATGAAATTTTCATATCCAGAATGATCTTGTTATTTTATTCAACACTTGGTTGTGTTTTCTTGGACTTTGCTTAGTTTATCTTCGTCCCCTTTATGTTCAGTTTCGTGTTATTATCTGTGACTGCCTTGAACTCTTTGAACATGTTTATGACTGTTCTTTTGGAGTCAGTGTCTTGAGGCTCATCTTAAACATTCTTATTGGGGGCCGTTGTATTGGAGTGTTGGTTTGTGGGGAGGACATATTGTCTTCTTTTTTCTGCTTGTGCTTTTAAAATGAGGTCCAGCATATAGACTAAGCGAAGTTTGATATGAGTTTTTAGCCAGAATACGGAGGCAGGGCTATAGATTGAAATGAGCTGTGGAAGAGTGCTGATGGGGCAGAGAAACAGGGAAGGTGAGCATCAACGGGGTCCACCTGTGTGGGCTAGCAGCCTGGAGTAGAGTGCTCACTGTGGAGCAGGAACATAAGAAGCTGGCTTCCTGGCAAAGAGGGTCTGACCATTCCTGGTCAGAATGAGGAGAGTTGCATGGCAGGGGCAGGGCCAGGAGCAGGGGAAGGTGCAGGGGATAAATTTGCATTACTAGGTCTGATCATGTGAGTTGGTGCTCAGAAGGGTCTTGGGGTGCATAGCACCTCCGTACCATTTTCTCTACAGCACTAAGCCCCATATTAGCAGTGAATAGGCTGCTGCGGGGCTTTTGTTAGCTAACTGAATAAGTGTTGAGACAGATGGCGACTTCTGCTTTGACACACATTTCCTTTTATCTCATCCAACTCCCCTCAGAGAGGAGCAGAACACTCCATCAGTTCCCAGCAGCACAGTTACTCCCAGGCTTGCTTCTCGGTTGAGCACAGAGGCCCTTTGTTGTAAGCTCACTCTAGCTTCCCCTTGGCCACCTGCCCATTTTCCTAGGCTCCGCCATTCTAGACGTTCAAGAGATTAAAAAAATATTTGTTGTGTTTCCAGTTTTAAGACAGACCTGCAAGTGTGGATTTTGCTCCAAAAATGTATTTAATGTGGTATTTCAAAGTTGTTTCTTCAAAAATAAAAAATCTCCAGTCGTTGATTGACAGAATGATCTCACATATTGTATGCCTTTTTGTGTCTAGATCTGAAGCCATACCAAACAACTAGTGAGATCTAAAGATTTGTAAATCTTCAACCAAAATTCCACATTTTTGTCTTCATAACACCTTTCTCTATTACCTCTATTCTTAAGTCGAGCTGAAATCACATTCCTTCATGCTGATCCACCAAACATAGTTAAGTGCTTTTCTTTTCTTTCCTGCTTCATGTGTCACTGTATTCATTTGATAATACTTTGATCTTTTAAATGAATCTCCCATTACTGGTTTTAATGAGGATGGAGTACCTGCTTATCTTATTTTCCTAGAAGTCACATTCTGGTTATCTCAGAGAATATTTCTGAAAAATATCTGTGGAATTAAAGGAAAATATACAAATTAATCAAGAAGTTTACTTTTGAACAAATAAATATTTTAGATTTTATTGACATGAAACCAGGTGTTTTCTTAGCAATTTGTGCGGTGTCAAAATTTGAATGTGGAATATTTGAACATCTATTTCTGCCACTTCTGTGCAACCTACTTCTTGGTTCACATAGTACTGTTGGATGTCAACCACTCAAAAAGAGAATCCTAACCTGCCTTATAATATATTCTTGGTGTTAGTTCTCCAAGAATTGCTGTGTTTTAATTGGATATTTTTCAACAAATAACCACTAGATATATAGTGCTGGGACTTCAGACACCTCAATGACTGCTAAGGGATGGTAGTGAATCAAGGGTGTGATTTCAAGTCCCTTTCAGAGCAGTAAGCACCAGTAGTTACCGTATTGCTTTCTGTAATAGATTTTTATGTTTTGACTTATGTGTGACTGAAACAAAGATAGCCTAGTTTAAGGCGACTATATAATAGTTAAATGTGAACCCCTATAAAAATACCTCTGATGTTTTCTCTAGAGCAGAAAACATCCTTAAGTCATTGAAGGCTGGCCCCTTTTATTTTAATCTGGCTCACTTGGTGGAAAGAGGAATGAAGGCCTGGAGGTTTTCTCCGAACAGGGAATGTTATCAGGTGAATATTATTAGTTTTTCCCTGACATTGGTCCATTACACAGCTGCTTTACTGGCCTCCCAAAGGAGCAGTAAAGCTGAAGGCATGAGTGGGGGATTGCTGATATTTATCGGGTAGGAGCCAGTTAACATGGAAACGAGGCACAGGCAAAGTACAACCAGCAGAACTTTCACCTGACATTCTCTTTCAGGGAACAAAACACAGAACATAGTCTAAAAAGCATCTCTTTTTCCTCTACGTATGTTTATACTTGTGTCTTAAAATAGATTTGTTTAAGAACATATTTGTGTGCTTATTGCCAAATTAATGTTGTAGACTTGTTTCTCTGTTACTCAAACCGAGAAAATAGCCACAGCTAGGACTAGATGAGAAAAGACTAGAACACAGATAGAGCAAATGGGGAAATGAGGAGGACAAGTTCCATTGGTCTGTTTCTATGGGCTGCTCAGCAAGATTCAGTACTGTGATATTCTATGCTCAGCAGTTTGCCTGAACTCGTTCTGGTTGCCTCATCAGGCTTCCTCTTCCTGTTCTATGTGTGTATGACAGAACATTTAAAAGTGTATTGCTCTAATCAATCAGTGATTACAGAAAACAATGAAATTAACATTCTCTTTGGTGATATTAAACCTTCATACCAATTGTGGTCTTTTCCATCAAAGCTTCTTTAAGGTATTTACCTACTATCAATAATAACCTAATCAAACTTTATTCCCCGTGTGTTATCTCAGAGCTGTGAGAAGTTAAAAGTCAATTAGAAATGAAATGAAGAGTTATACAAAGACATCAGAAGACAAATGGGTAGATTCTCCAGAGACCACGTGCCAGTGGCCAGCTCTTTAGTACAGCTGCCTAAAATAAATTAAACAACAAATGTGGAAAGTCATTGGGATTTGCAAGCCACATTGCCTATTAAACAGCAACTGCATTTGTTTTGTCATTAACTGAATTCTAAGCAGACCTCAGAACTCTTTTTGATACATTTGTAGTCAAACATTGAATAGAAATAGCATCCCTGTAAGTTGCTTAATAATACAGGTGTATTCTATTTTCAAAAGACAATAAGTCTAATTAGAATAAAATTAGAAAGCTATTGTTTCTTCTTTTAAAGAGAAAATAAAAGAATAACAGTGACTATCCACACCTGTGAACTTGAGTCAACTGTTACTTGGCCCTGTCCTCTTGGAAAAGACTTAAACAGTCTGGGTTTGCCGGGGAGTTAATGATGATCACTTGTTTCTTATGAAACGGGAAGTAAAACTCAGAGAAGCTCTTGGTGTTCTCTGAGACGTCCTGTGGAGAAACATGTGTCACATTCACACTGCTGACCAGAATGTCTGGATTTTTCCCTTTATGAATCACAACTGATAGGTAGGAAGTAAAGCATCTTCCAGAATTATGCCTGAGTAACAGTTCAAAAAGTTTGGAAATGGTTAAGGTTTTAGAAAAATGCTTTCTAAACTACTGGGATTATCCAAGCATATACTTTTAATCTTAACTGAATCCACTAGTTCTTTTTTTTTATAAGAAAAGAAATTATATATTGAAGTGTCCCTGCACCCTTTGCTGTCATTCAGATTCCAGTCTGCTGCCTTGCTTAGCTAATACTTAAAAGCACTGAATGATATAAGAGGGGAGAACATATGTTGCCATGAAATTGTTGTTCAGCAAATCTCAAGTTCTTAACACTTGCATTTGCACAGTATATGTGTCTATGAATGGGGAGAAAGAACAAAACCAAGGAAAAAACAAAAACCAAAACTAAAAATCAAACTACCACCACCCAAAACAAAC
This sequence comes from Dicrostonyx torquatus, assembly GCA_028555095.1. Lineage (NCBI taxonomy): Eukaryota > Metazoa > Chordata > Mammalia > Rodentia > Cricetidae > Dicrostonyx > Dicrostonyx torquatus. Next base: position 101,935 of record JAQHUG010000253.1, on the reverse strand, counting down.
AAAACCAAACCAAACAAAAAAAACCCACCACCACCAACAAACAGAGTCTTCCAAATTCTAGATCCTGAATCTAATGCTACTGGCAGGAGAAAAGAACTGGTATATTCAAAACAAAATTACAAACAATAATGTTTATATTTATATTCTCTTTTTGTTATATGGAGGAAAGTTGAACACAATATGGAGTCATATTGAAGGTGGAAAAATAAAAATGCCCAAGGTCCATATATGTATTATTAATGTTTCTGATGATCCGAAATGTTACCAGAACTGGAAACTAATATATAGAATCAAAATAAGAAATCGTTATGTTGCATTCATTACAGGTTTGGGAAAATCAGAGCAACCCTTCTTTGCAAGAATGCTCTGACAGATACCAGCTAAGGAGAATGGCCACTACTACTATTTCCATGATTCATGTCTGTCTTAATTCTTTGGTAGAATGGAGAAAAATGCTAAAAGAAGGATGCCTAAGAGTCCAAATCAAAGGGTGCCTTTGATTAAGGATAAAAAAGTACAATGTTGCCAAAGGAAATGTATTTCTTAAACAAATTCCTTGGAATTGGGCAAAACAAAAAAACAAAACAAAACAAAATGCAAGAAAGGCCAAATCAATCACGTCTAAAGACATAGACCCCGATGCCTGTCTGGTGACCGTCATACATGCTTACCCTTTGTAAGGAAGCTCGGTCTTGGGGAATTGGCACAAGACATACTCAGAAACCAAATTCTCAGGGCAAAGGAGATTTATTCTCCTGGAGAAAGCAAGCGGAGGGGGGGTGGTACAAAGGCAGATAGATAGTCTAGCAGCAGAAGCAGCAGCGTCAAGCACAACAATAAACTAGCTCTTGTAAGAAGAGGTGTATTTGCAGGAGTGATTTTTTTAAGGAGAAGAAGGGGGAGTCTGTGAGAAGCTGAGTTGGTAAATACTGATTTGATATATTAGTCAAATAATGACTTTGGATTGTTAGACCTTGGTGTTTTGTCTCAGGAAAGAGTCAGTGGCCAAATAAGGTAACAGATATTGGAGTCTAGCTTTAGGAATGCAATCTAGGTTTTTAGCAAGGGGAGAAGGGTAAAAAGGCAAAACCTGCCTTCAATGTTTGACACGGTTGGGCATTTTCAGCCTTGATGTTTTCTTCTTGGCTTTCTTTTTTTTTTTTTTACCACAGCAAGGAGAGATGAGATGACTTGGGATGAGATTGCCCACAATTGGAGGGTGAACATGAAACTCAGCATAAGAAAGTTCTTACTGCTTATGAAAGAAAAGGGTATAAAAGATAAGGGTCATAAATACACAAAATGACAGAGTCATAGAGAACAGAGGAAGGATGGACAATGGTATGAGCTTGGGATTGATTAAAATATGGGTATATATCTCAATGGGCTCCCCACCTCAGGGATAATGCCAATGAGTGAAGCAATCAACTGCAGGCCAGACTTGCTATATTTGTGCCTCTTCTCCTATATAAAGCATGTGTATGACAATAATTATGGGTTTGGCTGACATAGGCAAAATGTTGTTTCAGATATTACTGAAATATCTGGAATGTCTGAATTGGACTGTGTTTGGTTACTGTGGTGGTTTATATGAAAACTATACCCCTTAGGATCAGGTATTTGATAAAGCACTATGTCCCTATTTGGTGGTGCTGTTTGGTAAGGTGGTATAGCCTTGCTGAAGGAAGTGTGTCACCAGGACAGGATAGAGAGCTTTGTAGACGTATCCTCTTTCCAGTCTGCTTTTCTGCTTCTTACATGAAGATGGAGATGCGATCTCTCATTTTCTTCCTCTGCCTGCCTACTGCCATGCTTCCTCTTACATTATAAATTCTCCTTTGGAGCCATAAGCCAAAATGAACTCTTTCCTCCAGAAATTGCCTTTGGTCATTATGTTTTATCACAGCAACAGAAAATTAACTGATAACAGCTACAAATAACATAAAGACTTAACAAATAGATCACTGCTTTTTTCCTGGAACAAGATGTGGGATAGGAAATATCTGTTGGCCTTGATTTCATATCTCTAGGGTTCTGTTAGTGTTTCCCTCATGGGTGTTAAGATTCCAGGTATCTAGTGCACATTTAAGGAAAAGGGAAACAGATGGAATAATTATTATGTTATTATAATCCCCATAGTAAAATATCCTTGGTAGCCATATAGTAAATTTCTATTTTTTTTTACTATCTAAAATTGGGTTGCCTAGATACTATATCTGCCAAGAAGAAAGGGAAATTTTAGGCTTTTTTAACCTTTACATTAGATAGACAGGTTTGCAGGGGTTTTTCAGATAGGTAGTCAAGTTAATAGAGGCCATGCCATTCCAACTGTCGATGCTAACCTAAGAAGGGGATGGAGAAGTTAATGTTTTGCCTGTGCTGACTGCAAGCAGGAGATGTAGAAAAGAAAGATGAAGAAAAAATCTCTAAGCTATATGTAGTAAAGTATTAGAACACCAAAGCATAGTCTTAGACACTCAAATGAGACAAATCTAATTGAAAGAGGGGAAAAAATAGAATCAGATTTGAGATTATTGAGAATCTCCTCTCTGGAAAAGAGGCCTTTATTAAATTTAGTCAATAGCAGTTATTAGCAGAATAAAATAATTTTTGTTTCCATTAAGCCAATACGTTCAGACTTCTAGCTAAGTTAAAATTAAATTAACCATTTATTAAATAGAGACTCTCATTGTCAGGAATACCTAGACTATCACTAGACTGACTATTCTAGAAGACTTATGTTAGGCAGCAAAAAATACTCTGATGTGATGCTAAATATTGAAGTTAACATTATATAATATGTTTTGGGAAAAATGTATTTTATATATGACAAAAATATTATTAATTCACCTGTTTTACCCAACTTAGTTGGAAATTTGTTCTCACCTACTTATCTTCCCATCAAAGTCCAACATTTTATTTCTTATAACACTTAGTTGCAAATACAACTCTAATATAACTTCAAGGAGATGGATGTAAAGCTTTCTTATTGTTAAATTTTTGTTTTTTTATTTAGATACATTTCAATTACAGGCAACCATTAGCATGCTGCATGTCATAAAGCGTGCAGAAACTTTAGAGGATTCTAATGTTTAAAAGATAAACTAATTGATTTGATCTAGAATACTTGAGATTTCTGACTGTTGACTAAACCAACATTTATAATGCTTCAGCCTTATATAAAATGTTTGACACGGCACTAGGAAGCTGTACACTCTCCCGAGAAAGTCAAATTTAGCTTTATATATACCAGCTGCAGTGAAAGCTGATACTCTCAGCACAGCATAGAAGTAATTGCTATAAGAAAAATGTTTATTAAAGACTTGAACTGCTTGATGACACAAATATACTCATGAACAGTTATTGTTCATGCATATCAATGTCAAATTATAGATTTAGTCTAGGGATGTTTTAAAGTTAGTGAAGTTCCTTCTTGGGCTGGAAATCCCAGGAGAAATAGGTTATTTCTTATCAACTCTAGGAAAAATTTCACAGCCTAAGTGCTGGCTGCCACAGAAACCTGCAGGGACTTTTCCTTACACTGCATCAGGTGGAACAGAAGGAAACAGCTGGACATAGAGGGGTGAATATCAGCAGCTCCCTGTGATTGCAAAGAGCTGCCAAGTACAGAAGGACATTTCTCTCCTCACAGCATCTCCTGGCCATGAGATGTCTTAATCTACAGATATGACATTTAGAGTGTCTACATGCCACTTGTATAGACTGGTACTGTAAGATAAAATAGACGTTATTTAAAATTTTTATAACAATTCTATTATAGACACCCCACTCGATTTTACAGATAAAATCATGGGAAAAAGAAAAAGTTTTAGAACTGGAGCCTTTTGTCTGATTGTAGTAGTTCTCTTCACTGTGAGCCAAAAAAAAAAGACCTTTGCTGATGTCTCCATAGAGCAAGGAGGGACACACTTTTCTGGCATCTTTCCCCCTCAGAAAGTCAAGCAGTATGACTTTGCCTGCTATAGTATATGTATCTTTATGTCCTAAGACAATGAAAGAGCCAGCGATAGAATTTATGGACCTTTTAGATCAGTAAATATTATTATTCATTTTCTGCTAATTAATTTCTGCCCTTAAATATGATTTTGGTTTTGCTAGTAAATATTATTTCTAACCCTACCTTTGGACTAAACAGATAATTTGTATGCACAGAGATTCAAAGAGCCTTTGAAAAAATTTAAACTATGTGAGAACAAATACAGTAAAAATGGGAAAGAAAGTTTAAATATAAGACAGAGCCTTATCACACAGGATTGAATTTGCTTGCATTTTTGGAAGTTAATGAGAGTTGTAAAAGAATTAGCATATTCAGTGTGAATTCTGCAGTTATAAGTAGAAATGTCCCAAGGACATGATTAGATCAGCAAATAAATACTCTTTGCTAGTAAAGATGCACATCCCTCTGTCCCTGCTTCAGTTTTTCTATCCTCAACTAGGCTTGACTCTTTAGATACACATTAAGAATCAGAAATGCTAGCTAGGCTAAATCATCTGAGTTCTAGGCATAACAGCCTTTCTCTTGATAAACCACAGGTCTGCTAAGTGGAGGGATTCTGCTGCTTTTCACTCTTTGCCTCTTTGGAATCCCTATATGGATTTCTGAAAGTTTAGAAAACTTGAGTTCATCTCCTTTTAGAGCATCAAGAGAGTATTTCCAGGACTGGCTCTCTTTTGACACAAACAAATATTTGCAAAGATCAACAATTTACTAGGCTGGAGGTACTTACTTGATATTACCAGAAATAACAATGTGTATAGTACCTGCATAAACCTAATTAAATGACTGAACACTCATGAGTTACAGTTTATCTACAGTCAGGCAAGGGGGTGATTTGCTGTGGTAAAGAATAATCCCTCACATTCCCAAGGGCTTAATAAAGAAAGTCTTTCCTCACAGTAATTCCCATACTCTTCTAGGGATCTTGCCTCCAGCAGCAGAGTCCTCCGCTGCACTTGCACAGGAGAGAAAGAAGTTGGAAAAGATATTTAAAGTTGGGCTTCAACATGACACATGTCATGTCTTCATAGTTTGTAAAATAGAGTTCACTATCAAATGAGTTTAAAGGCGGCGGGTTCATTGAACTCCTAATGTTCTTAAGGAAAAGCATAAGCTGGGAGTGAATTCTTAGTATTTCTAGATCATTAATTTGCTCATCTGTTAGGTTCAGAGTAAACTAGACAGTGGCTGAAGTCATTCTCTTCTGTTTTCTGAGTAAGCAAGTTCAGCAAGATACTCTGACCTCACTTTGGGATAAGAGAAGACTGACTTTTTTTTCTTTTCTTTTTTTTAAAGTTTAGTAAGCTGTGTTAAGATTTTTATGTAGTTGGCATGTTCTATGTCAAATCAAATTAAGAGAATGAGTTACATTCTCTTTCCTAAAATATACTTCCATCATTTTGCAAACTACTGGGAGGCTACAGAAGCAGAAGGAAATTTATCAACAAACTCTTAGGCAGTGTGATATAATCACAAAAGTCAAGACTTCTTAATTTGAAATTTAGCTCTTCTTGTAATGATAAATGATCACAGGTCAAACACATATTGATCTTCTCTGGAACTCTTTTCTTATTTATTGTCAATAGTTACAATTATCACCAACTCAGCTGGATGCTATGAAAATCAAAGGTCAAAGTACATGTGAACATGTGAAGATACTTTGCATATTATAAAGACTAAGACCGTTTAAAAGATAAACAAGGAGAGAAAGAATAAGCAAGGATGAACTCAAAACAAGAGGATGCAGACACATGGAGTCCTGGAATTTAAGATGAAAACAAAAATGATCTCATGACTCATACAGGAATTGGGTGTTGGGTTCAGAACTTTGAAGAACAATAGGAAAAATCACAAATCAAGAAAGCATAAGGAATAAAAATAAAATGAAAGTGTCTTAGTGTCCTATTGATGTGAAAAGAAACTCTTTTAAAGGAAAACATTTAATTGGGGCTGACTTAAAGGTCATTATGGCAGGAAGCATAGAGGCGTGTGGGAGATATGGAGCTAAAGAAGTAGCTTTAGACTTCTACATTTGAATCTGCAGGCAGCAGGAAGAGAAAGAGAGAGACTGGGCTTGGATAAACATTCTGAAGTGTCAAAATCCACTCCCAAGGACACACATCCTCTAACAAGGCCACACCTACTTTTATGGACCACATGCCTTAATCCAAACAATGCCCTTTCCTAGGGGCCTTTGGGGACAAGTTTTATTCAAAGCACCACAGGAAGGGAAGGAAACAGGACATTGGAAGCAAACAAAATAAGCTTAAAAAACAAGCTTAAATAAAATAAAAACAATTTTTTTAAATGAAACACTTTTAGTACTACAAGTGGCTATTGTGAAGATAGCATACATATTCTTGTATTCTATCTTCCATCCCAGTTTCTCTCATTGACAGCATCATACACAATCATAATCTGTCTGCACATAGACCAATGCATATTTTCTGAAATCCATCACTTGATCTTCACCGAACTTGTCTTAAGAGTTGTCAGTGCAGCTCAGGGTTGCACGGGTAGAGAGATGCTTATACTCTAACCCTGTTTCAGTTTGTTTTTAATTCTACAATAAAACTGTAGCTCTCAGGCTTGGTTCTAAAGTTTATATTCTAAAGCACGGTCACTCCAGAAACCTTTTGTTGTCCTTAGAATTGCATATTCTTTTTTTTTAAAATTTTGTTAACTTTTATTGAGCTCTGTACTTTTCTCTACTCCCTTTTCTGCTTCTTCCCTCCCCTTCAGCCCTCTTCCAAGAATTCTACACCCTTCAGACTGGCCCTTGGCAGGTAGCATGCACAATAATTTAAAGACCTACATCAGGAAAGAGGAGCGTTAACTGTTTATTTCATTTAACTTCAACAAACCACAAAACAAGGGTTTGTTGTTGTTGTTGTTGTTGTTGTTTTGTTTTAAATGGAGGCCCCTAGCAGGAATACACATAAAGAATTGTCCGGAATCTACATAATTAGCAGCAACATCATAAGAGAGAGTTTAATTGAGCATCCGTGCATTACAACTTAAGTTTTGCTTCATTTTGGATGGTCCTGACCAAATCACTTTACTGAATTTAAGAAGTAATATGGTAGAAGAAGAGAATGAGTAAGAGGAGAAAGAGAAAGGAGGCTATCTTTCTTTCTTCATAGATTAAATATCAACCGTGTTTGAAGCCATTTGGCATTGATCTATTTGCAGTCATCCTTATATTGAGATCTATAGGAAGAGTTTGAGAACTGAGGGTGTAAGTAAGGAACTGGTATTCAGTGAGCTAAGAGATAGAGTATGGAACAATTCTAGAAGTATGAAAGGTTTTAGATAGCACAAGGAATTTTGTGCTATCCTTTTCAACTTTCTGGATGACTCCACATGATGGTGTGTGTGTTTGTGTGTGTGTGTGCACACGCGCCCATGTCTCTGTACTGTAGCAGAAATAATCATTCACTGGTGTTTGCCCAGTTTCTTCATGCAGTGATTGTTGCAAGCCACTGTCTGAAAGTAATTGAATTCTAGAAATAAACATCACTAAATAGCATGAAATGCTTCTCATTATGTTGTATATTATTTCTCTCTTCATTTGTGTCTCAAAAGGGTTTTAAAAGTTTCACCAGGGGCAGGAGTTCAGTGCTTTAGCACATGTGTTTTAAAATTGTTGGAAATCACTAATTAATTTGATCACTAAACTATGAAATCAGATCCCAGTTTATTCTTCCAGAGCACAGTTAATAGGTTGCTTTTAATTTTTTCTTTTTTTCTTTCAAGAAGCACAAGAATAGTTGTAATCCTAAGGAGAGTTTTTTCCAATACTAAGGAGTAATTAAGTCCAGAATCTGGCCCCCTTGTTAAACTTGTTGTTTTTGAGGAGTTATGAAGATGGGCAGAAACCGTCCTGAAAGTATCAATCAAAACTCTACTTCTTTTTCTATTACAGGTTTGCAAATGTATCCTTCCAGCAATTCTTAGCAATCTAAGCATTTATTTCCCATCCAGAGCACCAGCAAAAGAGTTAGACTACATTTGTTTTCCTCTAAAAATCAAACAGTAACAACAACAACAAAAACGGGCTGATATCTCAATTTCTTTGCCATTCAAATTTTGGTGGAACTGATTTGGGCTTGCTATTCATTAGCTTTGTGGAGAAGAAGTGGTGTGGAGTCCTTCTGTAGATGTGTTGCTTTTATTGGTTAATGAATAAAAAAGTTGCTTTTGGCCAATGGCTCAACAGAGTGTGCAGGCTGGAAAAGATATAGAGAATGAGTAGGCAAAGTCAGGAAAAGCCACATAGCTATCAGAGGAGAAAGACACAAGTTGCCATACAGAACTTTGCCAGTA
>JAQHUG010000253.1:59324-71846 GCA_028555095.1 Dicrostonyx torquatus | reverse complement strand
TCAGATGCCCTCTCCAAGGGCTTACCTCAGTCAAAAGGGCCGAGTTCTCCTCCGGTGGGGGTGGCTAGATCCGAAGCCCTCTCCAAGGGCCTGCCATACGGGCCGTTCTCCAGTTATTTGTATTTTATGAAATAGTTCATTTGATGAGTATTTTAAGTGATTTGTTACTTAAAATAAGTCATTAGCTTTTAAAATTTTTCTTTATTTGGTTTGGATTTTTTTTAGTAATACTGTTGAGTTAATAGCACTAATTTTCAGAAAGATTAGTCCTCAATATTCAAATTATTATAATTATCACTTTTAATCAATAGTGTATTCATTCTGTTATTTTGGTATTGCATCAGATATATGTTTGGAGAAATACATATATACTTATGTTGCAGAAAAATTCAATACAGTATTACTTTAAATTTCTTCTGAAAAAAATATTTCTTTTCCCCCAAGCCAAATATATTTTGTTACAGGAAATTATATATATATATATATATATATATAATATATGTGTTTTATATATATAATATATATTATACATATCCAGATAAATATAATTATCCAGACATGATAGAAATGAAGATTTCATAGATTTTGTATATATTAACCAAATCATGTTTCTTTATTTTACAATCAGAATAGTAAACTAGATTCTGATAAAAGTTATTTTTGTAACATTACCAGTCTCTATCAGTCATTGAAAAATAAGAATATTGTTTAGTATGCTTATGTCCCAGCTAAGTGAATTAGGAGACACCTAGAAACCTTATCTAATCAAGAAACATGGGATCTAGAGGCATAGTTTTGTTTCATTTAAAGATCTTTTACGGGGGCAGATTTTAACTATGTCATGCAGGCTAGGCCAGAACTCAAGTACATAAGCCTGGCCAGTCTCAAGCTTACAGCCATCCTCTTGTTTCAACATCAGCCATTCTGGGATTATAGATATGATCCATCCCATCATGCTTAACTAATCCTCTCTAAGTCATATTTTTCTTAGTAGTGGAAGACTTAATCAATCCTAAACTACATAGTATAGTACCTAAACCTCTGGCTGCAGCATTAGTTAATTGTCATAAACATGTCCTAGATATTATTGCCATTGGGGACTATTTGTGTATAACTTGAATAAAAGTATTCAACTCAGAAGTTTGGGGTATCCCTAAAGAGACTGATGCCATCAACACTGATCTAAAGGAAGATAGAAATCTGTGTACACTCTGCACTTCCCAGAACTTTCCAGACCTGGGGTTTATATACATTAATTGAAATTTGATTCTATCAGGTGATTACTATAATTTAGAGCTTGTGTATTGATAAATATGACAGTTCAATACTCTGGGATATCTAGACATGGCAGATGGTCCTCAGGCTATCTGTTTTTATAGGAAATACAGAAAACTATAAAAAAGTCATCTGTGTATCTAGGAATTTGTTGTATTTTGTCATTTATGATCTCAATATCAGTATAACCTATTTGGTTGGAAACCTAGCTGTTTCCTTGTTTTAAGCAGGAAAGAGATTCTTCTGGTTTGGATATCAAAATAGAAATATATTCAAGGAGAGTACCTACTAAAATATTTAAAATACATTTTTGTTAATTAAAAACTTACTTTTAAAAATCGAAATTATACTGAATAGTGAAATAACTATTTTATGAAAGCAATAAAAACTTAGATATTTTTTTAACATGAAGACTTGATTTAAGTAAGCTGAAGGTTATGACAAATGTGGAATTAATATGATAATATATTCTCATCCCCACTTACTTTTATTAAAACTAAGATAAGAACTACGTTATTGCTTATTCAGACTTTGTTTGGCATCTGTATTATTGAAACTTCATGGATATAGCTTCACTAACCTTTCTAGGAAACAAAATATTACAGCAGATTTCCTGATTTTCTGGCTCTTACAATCTTTCTAACCCTTCTTCTTCTGCATTTCCCAAGTCTTAGGTGCAAGAGTCTTATCCTAACTGCATCAGTTAAGATACTAAAAAGGAAGGTGCAAATTTCCTGGGCCCCAATCCCAAACAATAAATTTTAAGCAACTAAGGAATGCTGACAGTCAGATAAATCATTTTCCCCATGGAATAGCACAGCAATTACTTATTCAACACCAAGTTCTGAAATTACATACACCCAGGAAGATTGTACGGACTGAGAAGGTGGTATTTATGTATTTGAGAAAGAGCAATGAGGGGTACAAGGAAGATGCTGGAAAGAAAAAGGAAGAAGAAAATGAAATAAAATTGTATTTTAATTTCAAAAAAATAAATTTTAAAGAGAATTATGTTAACCATTTAGGAATATTTAAGAAAACAAATTTCAAAATATTTTTGATCAATTTTTAGATGTCTAAGAATAAAATGATTTAAGAATCATGCTAGAAAAGAATGAGATCTAGTAGCAACATTTTCAGAGGAATTTTGGATTCAATTACTTGGTATACTCAGTTTTTGTTGCAGGCTACTTTGTGCCATTAAATTTTTAAATTTAATTACCTTTTAAACTTCATACATGGACACTGCATCTACATCATTTCCAGTCCTCACTCCTCAGATCTAACTACTTCAGAATCCTACCACTCCCTCCCAAACTCATGATGTTCCACATACATACATATTACATACACACACACACACACACACACACACACACACACACACACACACACACACACAAAACCAGTTAAATGTACTTAGCATTACTCACATGTACATGTGACCAAGACTGAATATTTGAGCCTAAACAACCTGTTGTGGGACTCCCTCAGTCTGATTCTGTTTCTTTCATTAGCTGTTGTCCGTATGTAGTTCCTCATACAGTGTTAAAAATATACAGCATTTCCTATGTCCACACTGGCTTATTAACTAAAGCTATCATTAAGGTAGTCTTGTTCAGGCAAATGTATCATAGAGAGTTAGTGAATGCATTTTCCCTCTCTTGTCTAGGGTGTGCCATCTAGCAACATGCATATTGGACCTCTGGCTCTGACAGTCTTTCCATCAATTTTTTTTAATCCCAAAGTATAGGGGTGGTGATGCAGATGTGTCAGTAGGAACTGGGCATTTTGCAGGCTCTTATTCCCCATATATTTTTATCAAGTTTGTATTTCTGTATTGATGTCTATTTGATCAATGAAGAAGCTTCTTTGACTGTGAGAGTTATAGTTTTATAAGGCTATAAAAATAAGCATTTTGAATTACACAGTTAGAAATTATTATGGTTTAGGAAAACATTAGAACTAAGTTTCCTTCCCAAGTTTATGACCTCCCTACACATGGGTAGTAGTTTAGGTTTGTAGTCCAGGAAGGAATTATATTCTATTAAATGGGTTTTACATAGTTATCCAATTAGATAACTGTATAATCAGTTACCCCGGATAAAAGTGACAGTATTGTACTCCCGAAAATATTTTGTCCAGTATTGTTGGAGTTTGTAGGCCTTACAGCTAGGGAATTCCAACCACTGCTTCTTTCCCTTGGAAGCACATTTAACAACCTCTGACAGAATGAGAGTCAGACCGAGGGAGAAGGCTTTCGTTCAGCTCCAGCTTGATTATTCTAAGTGCTATGTCCAAAGCACGTGGTTTATTGAGCAATAGGGTCTAACCTTCAAGTGTGAAAGGTGCTGACAATAGTGCATTGGTTGTCTCTTGTAGTCTTTTAACGAAATAATTAACTAAGAGAGGAAGCGGTGTGGAAATGTTACACAAGTGAAAAAAAACACACCACTGGCTACATATTCTTAAAAGTCCAGTGCAACATATGGAACCTCTCACTCCTAAATCATTCCACATTTCAAAACAGTCTAAACGAAACTGTGCTCTTTTGACTACTAGTCATGTATCCAGGTCTCTACATAATGGAAAGTGTGGGATTGAAATAGGAACACCGAGAAGCTTCAACGGGAAGTGGAATTATTGCGGCTCTTGTAAGATGAATAAAACTTTTGTTATGTGTGGTTAGGCTCTGGGCCAAGTGTTTCCAGGTTCTTAGGCTCTTATTCAAGGAATTGAATATAAGATCCACATAGATTGTCAGGTTCCAAGGAAAGTTTATTCAAGATCAAAGTTATAGAGAAATTAAGAAAGAAAGATGATGTTAAGAATGGCAGTAGTCACAATACCAAAAGAACAAGGGTGCACAAGGGTTCTGATATTGCTAGGAGCATCTTTCTCTGCTGTTCAAGAGAAGAAGGAGTTTGTTTACTAATTTGGATGGTTTTCTCTTCTTTTTGACAGTTCTAAAACTATATAACCTGTTTTATGCTATGCATGTCCCTTTCTTTCTTTTTCTTTCTTCCTTCCTTCTTTCCTTTATTCCTTTCTTCCTCTATTCCTTCCTTTCATCCTGTTTTTTCTTTCTTTCTGAAAATCACTCTCTTTAACACGTCTGATTTTAATATTATAAATTCTGTAATGGTTTGAATGAGATATCACCCATATTCTTAGGCGTTTGAATACTGGTCTCCAGTTGGTGGTGCTATTTGAGTAGGTTTCAGAAGTGTGCCCTTGCTTGAGTTAAGTATTTCTCTAAAGTTGGGCTTGTTCCCTTCCAAGTTTGCTCTCTCTGCTGCCTTGTTGTGGCTGAAGATGTGAGCTCACAGGTCCAAGTTCCAGCCACCACACTTACTGCTTCTGCTCACACTTCTTAGATGTGATGGTGATGAACTCTTACTACTTTGAAGCCACATGACCCAAATAAACCCTTAATTTACAAGTTACCTTGATCATGGTGGAGAAAAAGCAACTAAGAGAAAAGTCTGATTATACACATGCATAAGATTGTAAATTGGTGATTATCTCTAAAATTTCATTTAGAGGACATTTTGTTTTATTGTGCATGAACCCAAACTAATTCAGGATGGTATAGAGAAGAGGATTAAATAGATTCTGTGTGTGTCTGCCAGTCAGTAAGTCAAGGGTACATTTATTCAATTGTTTAGAATAGGTATTGGGGAAGTTAGATGTGGATAGAAATTTGAGACTGCTCAATTATTTATGAGACCTTAAATAAATCACTTTCTCTCTCTGACCTTGAGAATCTAATATATAAACAAAAGATTAGGCTGATCCTTGTATGCCCAAGGATAGTAATATGCCCAGGACACACCTGTAACAGGAAGGGCTGCTTATCAGGGTTTCTGTCCTACCCAGTTCCCACAGCCAGTAAGCCCCAAAGAAATCACATAGAGAGGTCTATATTAGGTTATAAACTGATTTGTCCATTAGCTCAGTCTTCTTATTGACTCTTGTAACTTATATTAACTCATTGTTCTTATCTATGTTAGCCACGTGGCTCAGTACCTTTTTCATCAGGGCAGGTCACATCCTGCTTCTTCCGTGTATTATCCAGGACTGGGGAGGAATGGGATTCCTCCTTCCCAGAATTCTCCTGTTCTCATTGTTCCACCTTTACTTCCTGTCTGGTTGTCCCACCTATACTTCCTGCCTGGCCAATCAGCGTTTATTTAAAACATGATTGTCAAAATACAGACAATTCTCCCGTACCACACACCTAAACTCCAGCACTTAATTTTCATTGCTGTCATGGATGATGGAGGTGCTTATTCACATGCATGAACAAACCTGGTAAGAATATTATGTATGCTGTAGTGTGTGTTCATATGTTTACAATGTTGTCTAACCAATTTGTTACAACTTGAAGTGTCCAGTAAAGTGCGTCCATCTTCAGGGCTGTAAAATACAGGTACTAATAATTTTTGACTTGCAAGTTTTGACACACAAACAGTTCTTACTTATAAAAACATAAAAGTTCATTTTTCTGGAGCCCAGTGAGTGACCATAGCCTGAGACATAGAGTTAGATTATTCTAAATTCCATGTTTCAAATGTGGATGCAGTGTGTGGCAATTTTTATTTAACAGAACAAAGAAAATCATACGTTGAGACTCTTTTTCAATTGCACTGAGAGAAATTTCAAGTAGGGGGATTGAGTCAAAGTGGAAAATCACTGTTACAGGCCTCAGATGCTATCTGATGACTCAGATTTTGATTTGTGAAAACTAGGGTTTTGTTAAGTTAATGGATTTCAAAAGGTTTTATCTGTCAGTCATGGAGTACATATGGCACAGAGGTTTTCAGGGCAGAAGGGGAGTCCAAGATAAGTTACAATTAGGCTCTGAACCTATATGGAATCCATTCTTTCCACAGGCAGTGAAGCTCTAACCACTGCATTCAGCCTTGAGGAAACTTCAGTGGAGGCTGTGGTTCTTCCTAGGACCTTTTGTTAACAGTAACCAGTATGAAGACTAATATTTAAGATATATGTAAAATCCTTTACAAATGTCAGGCACAGTAATTTACTTTCTTCATTCTTACTTACACAAATCATAAACTAAGCCCAAGAAGGTAGGAGTTTGTGTGATATTTTGCTTCACTGTCATCTTCCCAGACCCTACAACTCAGTTGTCTAAGCAGAGGCTCAGTGTACTTGCTGAATTTGTGAATGGGCCATTGTGAAGTATTTTATGGGCTAGTATTTGGAATAGGAAAAACAAACAATAAAAAGCTAGATCTGGCTCTTATGGGGGTTGCCCATTTAAGCACACTAGTAAAGGTCAGTTGGAATTAGTACTAAGTATATTTTCCCTTCCTCTTTCTACCTCTTCCATCTTCATTTTTTTCCTTTGGTTACAGATAAATAGTACATTTGAAGAAATAATATCTTCTTTTTTCATAAATAACGTTTTTCAGAAATGATTAGTCATAAACATGTGTAGTAGCACATGAATGTAATTAACTATGATAATCTCAAAGGAGTGACACTATTAGGAGGTATGGCCTTTTTGGAGTAGGTATGGTCATGTTGGAGGAAGTGTGTCACTATGGGGGTGGGTTTTGAGGTCTCTTTTGTTCCAGCTTTGCTCAGTGTGACAGAAAGGCGACTTCTGCTACCCTCAAAATATAGGATTCTCAGTTATTGCTCCAGTACCATGTCTGCCTGTATGCCATCATGCTCCCTGCCATGATGATAACGATTGAACCTCTGAAAATATAAGCAAGCCACCCCAATTAAATGTTTTACTTTATAAGTATTGCTGTAGTCATGGGGTCTCTTCACTTCAGCAGAAACCCTAACTAAGGAAATATCTTTAAAATTGAAAATTACATGAATTTTCAAATATAGTAAAGCAGGCAGAGAGCTCTGAACTGAAGGTGGTCTCACCAGGTAATGTGAACCAAATTGGTTAGTTCTGTCAGTAACTGGCAGAAGAAAGTGTGATTCTGACTTACGGAAAAAGCTTTCTCTTTCAGTGTCTATGTACCTTTGTTCATCCCAGGAAATAAAAGAAATGACAACTTTGTTGGAGGCACTTTTTCAAGGATTGGAAAAGGCAGAGTTAAGACACAGAAAAAAAACAAAACAAAAAAATCCCAACTGTATCTTTCATTTTCCTTGATGCTCTTTTCTTAGATATTGTCAGAGAAATGTGAGAACATGGATAGTGGTGTGGGACAACTCTATATTCTGTCAATTATGTTTTAAATAAATGCTGATTGGCCATTAGCCAGGAAGGATGTATAGGTAGGACAACCAGACAGGAAGTAGAGGCAGGGCAATGAGAACATGAGAATTCTGGGAAGAAGGAAGCCCATTCCTTGCAGTCCTGCCCAGACCACTGAAGAAGCAAGATGTGATCTGCCCTGCTGAAAAAGGTACCAAGCCATGTGTCTCACATAGATGAGGATAATGGGTTAATATACATTATAAGAGCTAATACAAAGCTTGAGCTAATAGGCCAATCAGTTTATCATTAATATAGACTTCTGTATAATTTCTTTGGGGCTTACTGGCTGTGGGAATTGGGCAGGACAGGAACCCCAACAAGCAGGACCTCCTGTTACAATGGATAGAGAATACTATAGGAAAGTTTAAGAAATGCAAGTTTAAATTTGCTTTTCTCTGATAGCTAAGGATGTTGAGTATTTCCTTAAGTGTCTTTTATGAATTTTAGATTCATCTGTTGAGAGTTCTCTGTTTAAGTCTACACCCCATTTTTTTAAATTGAATTACTTGTTCATTTGATGACAAATTTCTTGAATTATATTTTGTAGATCAGCTCTTTGTCTGATGTGGGGCTGTCAGTTTCAGGAGGTTCTATTTATTAATTGTTGCTCTGAGGGTCTATGTTACTGGGGTTATATTTAAGAAGTTGTTTCCTTGCCAATATGTTCAAGTGTACTTCCCACTTTATCTTCTATGAGGTTCATTGTGGTTGACTTTATGTTGATCTTTGATCCATTTGGATTTGAATTTTGTGAATAGTGATAGATATATGCCTATTTTCATTCTTCTACATGTTGATACTCAGTTAGGCTAGCATCATTTTTTGAATATGCTTTCTTTTTTTCATTTTATATTTTTTGCTTCTTTTTCAAAAATCTGGTGTTTATAGGTGTGTGGATTGATATTCAGGAATTTAACTCAGTTTCATTGGTCCTCCTGTCTGTCTTTTGCCAATACAAGGCTGTTTTCAGTACTGTAGCTCTGTAGTATAGTTTGAAGTCAGGGATTGTGATGTCTCCCAAAGTTCCTTTATTGTACAGGATTGTTTTGGCTATTTTGGGTTTTTTTGTTCTTCTATACGAAATTGAGTATTATTCTTTCTAGGTCTGTGATGAATTATGCTGGAAACTCTGAAATTCCATCTTACTCCTGTCAGAATGGCCAAGATTAAAAACACTGATGACAAATTATGCTGGAGAAGATGTGGGATAAAGGGAACACTCCTGCATTGCTGGTGGGAATACAAATTGGAACAGCTGCTTTGGAAATCAGTATGGCAATTTCTCAGAAAATTACAAAACAACCTACAATACCACTTTTGGGTATTTACCAAAAGATTGTTAAACCATATCACAGAACATCTGTTCAGCTATGTTTATAGCAGCATTATTTGTCAAAGCCAGAACCTGGAAACAATCTAAATGCCCCTCAGCAGAATAGGGATAAAGACGATGTGGTACATTTACACAATAGAGTACTACACAGAAGAAAAAAATAATGACATCTTGATATTTGAGGGCAAATGGATAGATCTAGAAAACATCATATTGAGTGAGACAACCCAGAAAGACAAATATAATATGTATTTACTCATAAGTGGCTTTTAGACATAAAGCAAAAAAAAAATAAACCTACAATTTACAATCCCAGAGAACCTAGACAACAAAGAGGATCCTAAGAGAGCCATACATGGATTTAATCTTAATGGGAAGTAGAAAAATACAAGATCTCCTGAGTAAACCTGAAGTATGGGGAGAATGGGAAAGGGTAGAAGAGGGAGAGAAGGGAGGGGAGCAGAGAAAATACATAGTTCAATAAAAAACAATTTTTAAAAAGAATTTTAAAGAATAAATACAGAAAGGAAGACAATAGAAAATCCCTCCTCCCAAAAAAAAAACACCAAAAAATCCAAACCAAAACAAACAAACAAAAACCCCACAGGCTTAAAATAAAAATAGAATAAAAATGAAAGAAAGTAAGGTTAAAGTGGCAAACTTTGCTTTTATAGGCCGGTACCGGACTTAGAAGACGGGATATCAGAGACCAGTCACTGAGGGCAACTGAATGAGTGCACAAATTCACCTAGGGTCACATCCTGCTACTCAGATGCTATTCTTCAGAACAGCTTTCTTTGAATCTGCGAGCTGTGTAACTTCCCATTTACAGTAACTGTGTTGCAATAATCTCTTAAACCACAAGGGCAGGAAAAGCCAAGTTTAAACTCATCAATCGCCTGTGATGCTCAGGGTGTTCATTGATATTTTAAAGGGTTGCTCATTCTACAGTGTGCACAATGCATAAGAGTTTTCTTAGAATTTGTTTAAATTATTCCTCGTCAAAGGTATGTCATATAACAGTCTTTTTCCCCAAATGAGGACTTTACTCAGTGGCATACAGCCTGAGTCTTCAATTAAAGACTCAAAACAGTTAACATTTTCATTCCTTCTGGTTCTATTCTGGTGTTGTCTTCACTGGGGGAAAGGAATACTTAAGTTCTCAAGAAATCCTTTAAGTAATATTATCACTGCAAGAATTTGGAAATCTTATTTTCTTTAAACTGTGTGATTGTGTACTAAATGAGGTAAGAGAAAGGCTTTTTTTCCTCTCTCTCTCTCTCTTTTTTTTTCCCCAATGCAGAGGCTGCTATGAAGTTGAGATAGTGAAGATTCATGTCTGCTGGGCTGACACTCATTTACATTTATTTGATCTGTAAGACTGAAATCAGATCATGGATGCTCCCTGCCTGGGAATTTGTTATTTGTTTTCCAAATAGCTTTTAGATATGAGTAAGATGTTTCCATTAACATTGTGTGAGGCTGATCCATTAGAAGCTGGCTTTCCTAGCAGACACAAAGTTGCTCTCTTCTGTGTGAGTATTGGTGGTGGTTGGACAGGGAATTTTATTCTGTAATGCCTCATCTAGTGACAACACAGGAGAACTGCAATAAATGGAGTTGAGTTTTGTGTATGGTCAATAAACATACTCTTTTCTTGATAAGCAACTATGAAAGAAAAGTGCACAGAACTCATAAATATTGCAGGAAGTTGTTTATACTATACAAAACTCAAACAGCCAAATGCCAAATTGGGAAGCATTTATATTCCACTCTTCTTTCAGAAAAGTGTTGTCAATTTACAAGAAAAATCTTAGCTTTTGGGTAGCAGGTGTCACATACTCAGCTTCTTTGTGATGCAGCTTCATAAACATATTTTTTTTGAACTTTGAGAAGAGGAATGTATGTATCTACCAATAGTTGTGGTGTCACACAAGGTCCTTGCTCACAAGACTACAGTTGGATTTATCATCTTAAGTAAGGAAAGAGGGCTTTGTCAGAAGGAGCATAACAAACACAATGAGCCTCTTTAAACAAGAACAGTGAAGACACTCCTGCCCCATGAAGAAGTGGTGGCTATTTTCACAACTATCATGTAAAAATACTTCATTAAGGAAGTCCAAATACCAGGTAGAAAGGTCCAGCTAGCAGAGATCAGATCTTTGACTGTGCCCTACTTTGAGTATGTGGGAAGAATGATTATCTCAGGTTAGAGTTCATAAAAAGAGGCAGTATGCATGTACATCACTATTCCAGTGGGCATTTGCTCTCAATCAAGAAGGATGTCTGTATTCTGTAGACCTCTCTAATGGCAAAATCTCACTATTACCTAACTGTATTTTAAAATAAAAGATTGTTAACATATTGATTAAAAACATAAATATGAACATCTCTGTTCTTGCTATTTGTTATGCTTTTCTGTAACTTCAAATTTCTCTTATACATTTAATAAGAAGAACATTGATAAGATTTTCATGTTTAACTACTATATAAATAGATCGGAAATCTAAGTACTTTATATTTCTAACACCTCTAGTTCAATTCAAAGCTCTCTGCATATTCTGCTCATTTAAAATGGTGTCACTCAGTATCTGAGGAGCTAGGCACTGTAACTTCCTAATATATACCCACAGCTGAGGACGCTCAATCCTGTGCATTAATGGTATAATGCTATCGCATAATCTATGTACAGCCTTCCATATACTATAAATCATCTCTGGGTTTCTTATATATATAATACAATTTAAATGCTATGAAATACTTCTTACACTGTACTACTTAAGGAAGAGTGACAAAAACTTGTATGTGCATACTCAATGCAGATACAATGTTGGAGTCTGGCATAGAAGTGAAGCGTGGAAGCCAAATCTGATTACATTCTAAGCTGTGGAAGATGCTATGAACGTTTCCCAAAGACTTCTTCCCTCAACATTTTGGTATCGTGGCTGGAAAAACACATCCTTCTTAGAATGTTTTGCAGATAAGATTTTATTTAACCAGACTCAAGCTCAAGATACATATTTAGAATCCATCAGAGAAGCTTTGGGAAAGTCTTTGTTTCCAAAACTAAAATAGAATTGAAGCAGACACAGATTCTTCTCACTTTCCTTTACCCTGCGCACAGAAGTCACTCCAAGGGCTGAATTGAAAGCCCAAGAACTAAGTTCTATTAGTCCTGAAATCTTGGCACTGTTGAATCTGGGCAATTTCCATCTTGACATAGAGTAAAATCACCTCTTAGTGTCTTTAAATCCACTGCTGGTCAAGTACGCTGTCATTTATAGCTTATAGCCTTTCCAGGTGATGTGACGATTCAGTCAATTCCATCATTCACCTTTGCGTGTTTTACATCACAGTGCCTCCAGCAGTACTGAGTGTGGAGTTTGGCCTTGTGCTAAGAAAGGTGAGTGCAACCCATGCTCTCAAAGAGAAAAAGATAGTGCAGTGTATGCAATCAGTGGTTTTCGTCATTACTTTTCTATTGCTCCGACGAGACATCATGACCAAGGCAACATATTAAAAAAGAAGCATTTTAATTTGGTGGCTAATGACTACAGATATGATCAACATGGTCGAGACCACTCTAGAGAGACAGAGAAAGAGAGAGAGAGAGAGAGAGAGAGAGAGAGAGAGAGAGAGAGAGAGAGAGAAGAAGAAGAAG
>JAQHUG010000253.1:49249-59272 GCA_028555095.1 Dicrostonyx torquatus | reverse complement strand
AAGGTAAAGGGAAGAAAATCGGAACTGGCTTTTACTTTTGAAACCCTTGAAGTCGACCCTCCAGTGATACACCTCCTCATGCTGTATCGTCTCATCTTTCCCAAGCAGTCCACCAACTTGGAAACTAACATTCAAATATATGATCCTACAGAGGTCATTTGCAGTTAACTTACCAGAGTGAACCCATGTCTAAACTTTGCAAGCATAAAATAAGGATGTAATTAATTTTTGATTATATTTAGTAAACAGAATAATCTGATATTTGGTATTGAACTGATTGAATAAAATGGCATAAATAGTGCATTATAAAAGTTGTGATTTTTAATAAATAATGAGAATGACATTTATTAAAAAGGGCATCTATATAGTAGAGTCACTTTTAGATCTATCTAGTCACTTCTTACCAGTTTAAATATATACCATATATATATGGTATCTAGTGCAAAAGTTTTTATTGGCAAGTCAGCTAAAGACCACTCTCCAACTGTTAAAGATCCCCATTCAAGAAGACCTGTACAAAGTTATCCAAGAAGCATGACAAAATTAAAATTAGGATCTTCATCAGTTGCTTCCCTCTTTTGTTTCTTTCTTTTTTGTTCTCCACTGGAGAATTTCAACCTATCCTAGTTCAACTCAGATATGACTACACAGAGATAATTTAAAACTTGCATCTCCCAACTATAAAATCAGATCACCCTCCCTATACAAACATCTGAGATAAACTAGAGCAAGGTATCACTTCTTCCGATTTACTGCTTTTCTCATGCTATCCATAGCTAAGCCACCTGTCTCCGGTTCTGGGGTCAAGTTTATTCCAAATTAGAGAAAAATAAACAACTATATGTAGTAGAGTACAACTCCAAGATTAAATTAGCTTTGACTTGGCTTGTAATATATTTCAGTTCAGAAAACTTTTGGTTTTTTTTTGCATAGAAGAAACCAAGTATTTCAAGTGTTGTTGAACATATGGTCTCTGTCACAGCTACCCAGCTTGTCTGCAGCTGGCAGGCAACCTTTGATAATGCGTCCCTCCTCTAATGAAACTGTGTTTATAAAACCACGTTAGACTTTGCCCATGGGCCACAGTTTGCCAATGTCTGCCTTAACTTTTTTTTATTTAATTCTGTTTATTTGGCAAATCTTTCTTCTACCTTTTCTAGAACTCAAATTGTAGCTCACAATCTCAGAAAAACAGGATGTATGACTTCCTTTTCTTTAATTTAGACTAATGTCTAAATTCTGGTGTGTCACAAAGACTAAAGGTCACCCAACTCAGATTTGTTGACGTTCATATTCATAATCAGTTTAGCATTATGTTATCAATCTTAACAGCCTATTGACTCAGGCTGTTTGCTAAAGATAGTGAAAATATATATCAGCTCAACACTTTAAAACATTTTTAAACCCTTGACTGGATTCAAATTTTCGATATTTCTGCCTCAACCTCTTAAGTTCTAGGAATTGAAAGTGTCACTCCAGAGGCAGCATGTGTGTGTGGGGAGTGTATACACAGTGCACCTGTGATGCTAAACTCACTGATTCACATAAGCTAGGCACATAATATAAGCTGAGATATATAGCTTCTCTCAAACTCAGACTAATCTAATACGCTCATGGCCAGGCACCTCATGACTAAAGCTATCTCCTACATATGAGAGAACACAGAAATTATTTAAAAATCCTGACCTAAAGCTTCCTTTTCTTCCCATGGAAAGCCTAGTTGAGTCCCTGGTGAAGCACCTCTTTGGTTTCTGAACAGCACTGGGGCTTTGCTTTGTATCCACCTTCCTTTTGAGAGCTGGGACAACAATGATTACCCATTTCCTGATCTGTTGACCTCATCCTATCAAAATAAGAAAAATAATATGGATATAATAAAACCTATATGAAAACATGAAGTGCCCTGAAGACTAACAAGCAAAAATAAGAATGAATATCTGTGAGATGATGAAAGCACAGAACCCGGTAGCTACTCCTTCTCTCTGATGCCTGGTATTCAGGGCCTTCTAAACACACACACACACACACACACACACACACACACACACACACACACACAGAGCTACTTCTGGAGGGACAGCCTAGGAATTAAGTGACTGGGGCAGAGATATTGAAAGTTTGGAGACAGACAGGGGTTTAAAAAAGAAAAAAAAATCATGTAGCATTGGGTTGATATGATTTTCATTATCTTTAGGAACCAGTTTGCCCAGGTTGGAGTAGTCTTCGCAATGTCAAGTAGTTGGTTATTTTTTTAACTCCATGTGCTTTTTACTCTTTTAGGTCTCCACCACCCAGTTCCCAAATAAATCACACATGGAGGATTATTTTTTCTTATAATTGTCTAGCATTAGCTTGGCTTATTTCCTACCAGATTTTCTTAATTTAAATTATCCCATCTATCTTTTGCCTCTGGGCTTTTAGGTTTCTCTATCCTATATATCCTTTGCGTCTTTCCGTGGCTTGTGGTATAGTTGGGTAGCTCGCTCCTTGTTCTCTTTTTCTCTCACATTTCTCCTTCTATTTATTCTCTCTGCTTGCCAGCCCCGCCTATCCTTTCTCCTGCCTTGCTATTGGTTGTTCAGCTCTTTATCAGGTCAATCGGGTGTTTTAGACAGGCAAAGTAACACAGCTTCACAAAGTTAAACAAATGCAACATAAAGGAGTGCAGCATATCTTTGCATCATTAAACAAATGTTCCACAGTATAAGCAAATATAACACATCTTTAACTAATAGTCTACAAAAAATGTCATTAAAACACGATTGTTATACTGCAAGTTCTCATGGCCCCTGCTGTCCAGCTACACCTGCCCTGCTTGGAATACATGGTCAAAATGGTATATATCCTCATACCTTAATAAAGATGTACACGTTTCTTAAGATTACATTATGCTGAGTAAGTATTTCTAGAAATATCAAGTCATAAATTTGATGCAGAAGAGGCAACCAAGCCTGACTTCCTTTTCAAATCCCAACTGAAGCAAGCTACCAATGATCCCAGTCATCAGAACTTCCAGACTGTCCTCGGATTCTGAAGGTTCCAATCCTCTTCTCAGCAGGAGGGACTGATTGGGCACAGGACTCTTTTTCTGAACATTCCATGTTTTTAAAAATCTTGTTTTCCTCTGGCTTAAGTCTCTCACAGAGCCTAACAGAAACTTGACTTTCTAAAGTTAAGGGTAAGGTTGGAAGAGAAAACTTCCAACTTTGCATATTTTCCCATCTATTTTTTGGTCTGTGAACTTTATGCCCTGTGTCCCTTAGAACTGCAAATTTAGTAATTCAAAACCAATGTTTTTGAAATTGCTGTTTTTGCTCATGCCACTGTTTCAGCAACAATTTCCAAAAGTCTTAATGCTCAAAAGCTGGACTTCCAGCTTTTTTGGCGCGGGGGGGGGGGTTCTTTTGAAACATCTCAAAGAAAGAGCTCCGGGAAGGAGAAACACATTGGCTGTTAAAACTGACTATTAACATAACCCAGGTTATGTTGTGGTCTGTGGCTTTCTTCTCTTGCTTAATATCTGTTTTATGGATTTTGTGGGAATGTTGGTCCTTCATTCTGGATTTCACTAACCCATTCTTGCTTGTTAAATATTTCCCAGTCTCTTTCTAGCCCATCAAGGCTGCATGTAGATCAATTCTATGTTTTTAGATATAAAAATGAAGTTAAAAATCCCAAAGAAACTGAAGAATTATATGTTTTGAAACTTTTATGTTGTGAAAATTTTCTCTTTTAATCTTGTTCATTATAAACCTGGCTATCAGGACAACTTTGTAAAGAAATAAAAAATGTCAATCCTTTAACACATACAAAGATAGAGGATTCTGCAATAAAAATACAAAGTGAGAAACTACCCAAACCAGTGTCTTTGTATGCAGCCAAATGAGAGTTAACTAAGACCAGAGCCCTGCACACAAAAGGACAGCTTATCTCCCATGCTTTTGTTCTTCATTCATTCATAAGTTCAATAAATATTTATTGAGCATTTGCTGTATGCCAAGAACAAATCTGTTCAATGGAGTACATTAGTGAACAAAAGAGATAAAATCCACTACAATTCTCACAAAATAATGGCAGGAAATAAGTACTTAGTAGCTAACAATTTAATAGTGCTATTGTGTGCCAAGCATTGGTCAACTTGCTACAATCTCCCAATGAGAAACTTACTATTGTCCCAATCCCTATTTTGTAGATAATATTTAGCAATTTTGCCTGGATTGGAAGATCTAGAAAAAGACTTAGCCAAAATTTGAATCAGACAGATGGGCTCCAGAATCTACCTTTCAATCACTCAGTCTTCCCTTTGAGGTTAAGAAGTAAGTTACAGAGGATGTTAAAAGGCATTGATCTAAAACCTGGCCACCTGAGTTTGATTCCCATAATGCACGTAAAGCTAGAAGAGAATGGACTCCATAAAATTTTCCTCTGATCCCTCTGCCTGCTCCTCCTATACACAACTAATACAATAATAATATTAATTATAGGAATAAATTCAAAGGCATTGCATTTTTAATCATTTGTTTGTTGTGACAACATTCTATTGTTTCAATACAGTATGTGCCAATGTATCTAGATTAAAAACCAGAGCTTCTTATTGGGAAAAAAATAAGTGCAAAAAGGGAATAGAACATAGTAGGAGAGATTGCACCAATAAACATATGGTCAAAAAAAGACTATGTCTTTCACTGGAGTAAATAAAGAAAAGGTAAGAGAAAAAGAGATATTGTCTTGGAAGAGGGTTTATGCAGGGGGAAAAACAATTCAAGGTCTCTGAGACAGGATTGTTTCTAGCATTAACAGGAGCTATTTTGCACACTATCTCATCAAAAGTCACATGTGTTCTTCAGAGAGCACCCATATTTAAGAAAATGCAAAACTTTCAAAAATGATTAACAATACCTTCTTTCTAATAATTTCAAAATTTTGGTTATTTTTTCTTTGACAACTAAAGGGAAAAATAGTTGATAATGATGGCTCACACCTTTAGTTTTAGAACACTTAAAAAGTAGGGGCTTGAGAGATGACTCAACAGTGAAAGTACTGGCTACATTCCCAGAGTTCAATTCCCAGCACCCACATGTCATCTCAAGACTGTCTGTAACTCCAATTCCAGGGTTTCTGACTCCCTCACACAGACATACAAGCATAACACTCACACATATAAAATTTAAAAAAATGATAAGTTAATAAATAAATAAATAAATAAGAAAGTAGAGGCCAAAAGATTTCAAGTTTCCAACTTGCCTGAGGTATATGGTAGGTCCCAGTCTCACAAAAGCAAACAAAATAAAAAATGCAAATAGATAAGACTAAGAAGAGTAGAAAAGAAAGAGTGAAAAGCAGTAATGTACTTGACTGACAGTCATGACTCAAGACATTGATAAAATGGTAAACACAAAGAATTTTAATATATATGCTTATTTTCAGACGAAAATGATCATCTTTTTTAGATTTTCTAAAAACTCTCTAAAACTTGTGACATAAGAGCATACGACTCTTGGGAATGAAGACACTTACTTGGCTAGTGGTCAACATGAATGATCACACCTGCCCCCCAAGAAGAAATAACTCACAAATCTAGTCTTGGCTGGACTCAGTAGTATTTTTTTGTATAATTTGCTTTTTACTAACACCTCCAAACTCCTCACTAACCAACTAATATTGTTCCTGTTTTACAGGAATTAGCGATGAAAGAGTTTGCAGCAGACTCCCCAGCCAGGTCCTGGCAGGACTGCCTGCATTTGTGAATGCCTGGCTGCTTTGCTCTTCTCTGTAACAGATGGCTTGTTTCTAAGGACCAAGTCCTTTATTTTCTTTCAAGTTTTCTTTGGATTGCAAATAGAATGGCGTCCTGGCAGCACAGTATTCACTCTATTCTGCCCTAAAAGACATTCATCAGGGTCTAATGAGGAGATAAGTTGGACTTGGAACTAAAAAAGAAAAAAAAAACCAAAGAAAATAACAACAACAACAACAACAAAATCAGATTTCAGCCGTTTAACTTAACTGGTGATGCAATTTATAAAAGTGAGCCTTGTACCCTCTTCAAAACTTATTTAAAAGAGGAAAACAGGCTATTCACATAGATTTCATAAGACATTTTTATGATAATGTCAAGCTGAAGTATTTCAACAATTAAGGTATTCAACAATAAATGACTTCGTTATTGTTCTGTCCTGCTTTTCATAACATTTTGTTCAGGAATAATTCTTAATGTCTTTTTCAATGTGTTATTTTCTTATGTGGCTCCCAGAATCCTTTAACCTTCTGTTTTCTTTATCCATTTAGATTAAACTATGATGCTTTCAGAAAGAACATGTTTAAAGACTGTACTCTTTTGAATTAATGCATTTACCTAAGTAGTCCTGAAGAGTGAGGCTCAAGTTCTCGCGCCGCCTCACCTCATTTGTATGTACTCTTTGGTGACATTGGCCTTGCTCATCTGGACAGCTTACAAGGAGGCCGGCAGTCAGCTGGATTTCATCCAAATCTCTGGTTACACTTGTTTGGTCGCACTGCTCCCATCTGCCAGTACCAAACAGCTGAAATGTAAGCAGCCTGTCCAGCTGAACAGAGGAGATGTATGCGCAATTGTGGGGAATATGGAATCCACGCTGAGGAAGGCTGCAGAAAGTGAATACAGTGTAGGCAGCAGTAGTCAGGAGACACAAAAAGTGACTTCTTGTGAATTAGTCAGAAATTACACTAAAAGTAACTGGATTAACAGTTTTCTTTTCACTGTTGGACTTATTTCATAAGTATGCACTACTTAATGACATTTTTGTGAATATAACTTTGTATTAAAACAAGATTATCAAAGCTATCCCCAAAGAATATTTGCTTGGCTAGGAAGAGAAATAAATGGACAAAGCCCTTGCCATAAGAATATGAGGACATGAGTGTAAATCGCTAAAGCCTATGTAAAGCCATATATTAAAGCATGTTATCTGCAATGTATCTGTAACTCTAGCAAGATGGGCAGTAGAGATGGGAGAATACACAAAATTTGTGGGACAGTCATCCTGGAGCATGCAGCAACAACAACAAAAAATATTTTCTCAAGCAGGGTGGAAGGCAAAAAACAGTCACTGAAGTTCTTTGAGTTTTAACATGGTGGTGTGAATACACCTGCAAACACACACACACACACACACACACACACACACACACGCACGCACACACATCTTCTACAAACATTAAACAGTGACAAAAGTTTCTCTGCTTAAAAGTGATCTTGGTATTTTGTGATGTGAATTTGATGTTTATCACTTTCTTCTTTACCATTTACTCCCTAAACTTTCTGGACTTAATTCTGTCCTATTTCCTCCAATCTCTTACTTTTGTTTACTTTAAAACTGTTGTTTCTTTTTGAAGATACACAGAAGTTTTCTTCCTTCTTTTAAATAGTAGTCGCCTGAAGTCAGAGGTTGCAGAATTCGTGGAGAATTTCTATTTCCAGTTCCACGTATTAATGTCAATATGTCTTCAATGCTGCTTCTACTTCTGAACACTACTTCAGTGATTTAAAACCACCTAGTTGAGAGTCATGTGTTCCTAAGATGTGGGAATGAATGTTGCATTGAGAAGCTACAGTCAAGTCCACTCACACGATAATGCAGTTAGAGACAAGTGCTAAGAGGGACTTTGGGGGCAAAATATTTATTAGGGATCAGGAATCATTGCAGCTAGCAGAAGCACAGGTGGTAGAGTGGTATGTTAAATTGTGATGCAGAGTGATGCAGATAGAATATATAAGAAGGGAGTTTTATTAGGTGTGCCCCAAGATGGACCCAGATCACACAACTGTGACCGTGGGAAAGGGTAACATTTGTTATGCGTAGTCAATCTAGAAATTACTAACAGCTAAATGCTCTGGCAGGATGGCACTGTCCAGAGTTGGAAAGCAAATGTTTTGTGAAGAGATGTTAGAACACACTGACTAGTAGACCTGTCAGAAATAAAATTGTATGGATGCATTTTACAGTACATGTACTGTTAAATTTGCCTTAGTGTTTGCTGCATTCCACATTGGCAGCACTGACTCTACTGTGGAATTTACCCAATCAATATCTCTAGGGCTCTTTCTTGCTCCCTCTCTACCTCTGTTTGTCAGACTCTCACTATGTAACAGGGGCTGGCCTTGAACTAACAGATATTTGCCCACCTCTGCCTGCTGAGTGCTAGGGTTAAAGGTGTCCCCACTGTGCCCATCTAGGGAGTACTTTTTTTTTTAAATCAAAACTTGAGCTTCCTCTTAGTGCACACATCTGTTATCCCATAGAATAGGTTGTAAACAAATACCAAGATTGAAACCCTGGGCTTTAGCTAGCTCATCATAGGAACTACTAAATTAACCCTTGCGACCATAGTTCCAGAAAAGACTGTTTTATTTCAGATGGTAAAATTTGTAGACAAGCATCTCCTTTGCTCAGTGCCACTGCCCTCATATATTTGTAACAAAAGTGAAGAGAGTCATGGACCAGCCTGAACAAGGCCTCATGGAATCTCTTCCCTTAGCAATATGAGGAAGGATGGATGAGTTCTATAATGATTAGTCCCAACTGCCCTTCCTGACACATTCATGAGAAACCAGCTGCTGTAGTGTTTCTCCTCCTGCCTCCTATCTCTCTATTCTCACCTCTACAATCCCCTTTCTCAATTCCATGCAATGCCTGCCCTTTCTTGATTAGACAGTTTCAATTCTTACATGTATGTAATCTTATTTCCCTCTAGGAAATAAAGAAGGTAGGCACATTGGCTGGAATTGATTAACTATATCTGAAGTCATTCTTTTGAAGTGTCCCTGAAGGTGATTGTACCCAATGGTTCCCAAGGATCGTCTGACTTTCTAGAATGACTTTATGGAAAGTTCAGTACAGTCTGAAGATTTCTTCCTCCTTGAGTTTTACAGATATACTAACAAAATTCATTGTAGCTTGAGCAGAAGTGTCACCAAATAGTAATTAAAACTTCACCTAAATGGTTTGTCAGGGCATGTGAACAACAACAACAAAAAGTCATCAAGGCTTTGGGAATTTTTTTTTCTATTTCAGACTTGTGATTACTGTCCATTTGGGATTTCAAAGATCTATTGCAGGAGTTCAGGTGGCATTTACATTAGTGTCTATTTTGACAGTAAACTGTCAGACTGTGAGATAAACTGAGAGCAGATCTGGGTGACTTCTTCAGGAGTAACAGCAAGGTGAAGGGGCTCATGTTAGCCTTTGTTTATTACTCTACATGTGAACTGCGGACTGATATGAATACACCCTAGTTAACAAGTATCACCCACATATTTGTACACTCACCATGGTGCACAGAGTCACCTGGCATTGCATCCAAATTACACTCAACATATGCTGTATTCCAGTCCCATTTTCTTCTCAAGTTTGTACAGGAAGCAAAGTCCATACAATGAGTATTAATCATTAGTATTATTTCTCTTATGTCATCCTCAGTCCTGAAAGCTCTTTAAGAAGACACATATTGTTTAATTATATGACTGCTACAATTTAATTAGGTACTATTATCCCCCATTTTACTGACAAGAAAATTGTTTCAGAAATTTAAGCAATTTCTCAAGTAGCGTTAGCTAAAGAGGGTAAAGCTAAAACTAAAACCTGCTATTGGTGGCAGTGGAACTCATGCTCACCCACCTAGGGAATGGCAGAGCTAGAAGGGCCTTAGAGTGTCTAGCAAGCTCTACAGTATTGGAAGGTAGACAAAGTCCAGATAAATCCAAAGGAGATGGTGTATATATAGAAGCTGATTCCAAGACTGGATACAAGCAAAACTGCAAGAAAAAGAATAATAAAAGAAACTACCCTGAGTTAGTTAGGTAATCTCTTTGGAATTTATGCTTGTTCACAAGGAAAGAAAAGTAGTGTCTCCAAAGGTAGGTGGGACAGTCTGTTTTTCTTTTCTCTTCTTGCTCCTCCTGCTTCCCTCACTCTCCTTTTCCTCAAATTTTGTCCACACAGATACCTTCCCAATATTCCCAGGATCTAGTTCCAGGCCTTTTCT